>SSNS01000004.1:2405202-2720193 GCA_006937985.1 Aphyosemion australe | reverse complement strand
TTACATACATGTGCACACACACACACCAGCCAAGGTTCTGCTTCATGGAACAAAGATGAAATCTGGACACATTTCAACGTTCTGCTCTCACGTTTTTGTTTTTAATTTCCTGAAACTCTTGGCAGCAATCCTGAATGTGTCAAAAAAGAACAAACCTGCCTAATTATTCAGCCAACCAATTAATTGGTCCATCTCTTCAACTTAATCAAGTGTCAATAAATTTAATTCCTTAATGATATTATAATAACTTCTAATTGAATTGGACTTTTCATGAGAAATTGTTTTTAATATCTCATTAAAAATACATTTATATGCAAAAAAAAAGTACATTTGTGTATGTCCATCAGTTATTATTAATATTGATCAGATCTAAAAGCTGCAAATGAGAAAACATTTGGTTGAGAAATTGCATAAATTCAGTTAAAATTATTATTTTTTTATGTTTGTTGATGTAAAATCTGCAGTTTGAACGTTGCAGCACCAAGAACTGTGTCTGGACCTTTTTATGCATCATGTAGAGCTAAAGTGTTTGTGTCTATGTGCAGGTAAGAGCCCGTCGCAGCAGTTCACCGCTGTGATCCATACCGTCACCCCTCTGCAGTCCCAGATCTCCCCCGTGGTGAAGCTCATCATCGCTGTAGCCAAGTCCAAATTCTGTGCACAGGTGGGAAGAGCGGAAGCACGTTCAATTTAAAATAACCTCCGATTTACAATTTAGACTAAATAGTGCACGTTACCCCAGCTTCTGCAATAGAAAATATAATTTCTTATATTTTTACATAAAAGTTGGATGTTTTAAAACCAGCATGCAGAATCTTTCTCACAACAGCATAATAACTGCCTTCCTTTTTCCTCATATAGATCGTGGTTTTATGGAACTGCGACAAGCCTTTACCTCCTAGAAACAAGTGGCCCTCCACCAGCGTGCCTCTCTCTGTCGTCGAAGGACAGACCAAGGTAACAGCTGCTGTCTTTTTGCATCCATTACTTGGTTGAAACTGACCTAAAAGCTGAGCGGTGAGACGTTTATCTGCATGTTAAATAAGACGCGAGTCTAAAGGTGCGCCAGGAAATGAAACAGCTCTGATTAAGAGCCTTGAGGTGCAGGATCGTGTTGGATATTGTACAAGAAGCTGATTGAAAAAATGACGAATTTATTTGCATTGTGGTAAAACTGAACTACGACATAAGCTCAATTTTAGAGTACAGAGAAGAAATGGGAGTTATGATTGGGAGCTATATGAGCAAATCAATTATGTGAATCTGTGAAGATTTTTGTCACTTTCTGGGTTATTAAATACTTTTCCTTTTCTAAAGCTACAATGGCAAATTTGGAAAACAAATTAGCTTAAAGCATTATTTTCATTCCTCTTAACAAACTGCTAACATCGTATAGCTATAAAAAATATTGTGGAGATAAAAGAAAACGAAAAAAAAATAAAGTGGTTCTCTCATTTGTCTAAAAACCTACGCCAATAACATGTTTTGGACCAAAAGCAACCATTGGACCATCCGGTTGTTGGTCTTGCCCAACCGCCGCACTTCTCTGGGTTGTCCACTCATTCCACACTCACGTATTTAGCAACAGAACACCACTGCTGTGAGAGGTTCTCTGCTCAATAACATCAGAGCAGGAGAAACAGCCGGCTGCTACCACTTCAACTTTAGGACAAACTACCAGAGTCCCAAAAAGAAAAACACCATTTGAAGTCACGGACAACAAAAGACGTTTGGACATCAAAAACGGCGACTGGTGTTTAGCGCTATCTCGTTTCTGGCATCACGGGTTTCTGGTTCCAGTAGAAGAGTCTCAGGGAAGATACCCGAGGGGAGGGGGAGTGTTTGCGTTGAAAACCTAGCTTGTTTTGTAAATTCGCTAAAGCAGCTTTAAAGGTTCCATATCATGCTACTTTCAGAGCAAAGGTAGGCACAGTATGATATTACCGTTGGCATTATTGAAATGTTATTTTCGTCAGCCAATTTATTCCCGGAACTGAAACGCTTCGTTTCAGCCAAGCTCCGCCCACAGCCGCTTCGACAAAATGCACGTACAACAGCATCCTAGGCAAACCAGCAAAGACATAATCGTCTGCCTTTCATCTCGTTTTGCCCTCTGTGGATGCCAGTTCGACTACCGGTGGTGTCGGCAGTAATTTATTTAGCCAGCTGAAGCAGATTTCATTTATTTATATTTTAGTTTTGATTATTTTCTGCAAAAAAAAATTGTGTCTCTAAAGATCTTTGAGTTTGGTCATTTCCAAGCAGCTTTTTAGTTGGTTTACTACACTCACACTGGCTAAATAAACAAAGAAAGTAAAAATCAAACAGGTTAGTCCTTGTATTTTAAACAGTTTACCAATAAAGGGTTGAAAACTTAATACTGGCAAAAAGTTACCGCCGTGACCGGGAGGCGAACCTGCACAAAACTACAATCCGACACTCGAACCACTGCACCACTGTTAGAAAACAAACGTCGCCTAACACACATCCTGTGCTAGCCATGACGTGAATCTTTGTAGACGCGACGTATGGTTTTTACGGCGGTATTTTGTCCCCAATGTGGAAGCAATTTGTCAGAATATCCAGGTTTCAGAACCAAGACCAGTCAAGCTTCACGGGGAGGAGAATACCTAATGACGCAAGTGGGCTACTGTCTCCCGTTTCCAGGAAAAATCTTGACATCGACCAAACTTCAGCTGAGATGGGAAAATGCATGAATGCAGCCAAAAAAGGGTTTGGGGGTATTTCTCATGAGGAAATGACAATATCACATGGTAAAAAGCTCCAACAAGTGGATTTTTCATGATATGGAACCTTTAAGAAGAAACACACATACGCTCTATAAGCTCACAGCTGCTCTGTGGGTTTGTTGTGCTTTCAATTGTTCTCATTTCCTCATTAGTCTGAACAACTCGACCTCTTAAACACTCTCATCACAGACTCACTAACCAAGCCGCCCACACAACCTCGAGCTGCAAACGTCTCTGTCTGAATCTTGTTTTTGTCCCCTAATTGCTTCTGTTTGTTTTCATGTAAATGTCTCCCCCTTGAAATACGTGAACAATGTTTCCGCTGGTGACAGTAAAAAGCCTCTTGCAGTGTGTGCGGCCCTATAATTAGTCATGCTGTATGTTGTCACGCTGCCAGGACAGATGCTCTTGAGTGTGTTCGCTTCAATTGCATGTTTGCTCCCACTGTAATAACAACAAACATGCACGCACAGAAAGTGTCATTTGTCTCAACGGGGTGCAGCAGCAGAGTAATTTGTTGTTGGTTATGACTGTTTCTACTCTATAACACTGAGTGTTATACTCTATCAAAAGCCTTCACTTCATCTCTGTTGTCAACATCATATTCTGCTCGCCTCTACTGCTCTTAGTCTCTGTCAGATCACTAAAAAACAAACATTTGACTTAAATTAGACATGAAAACAAGTCATTCGTTTATCTATTAGGGGTGGGATTTGCAAATATTCACATTTGAGCAATAATTGCTAGCCTTGCCAGCCATACCAATGCTTCCTTATGGGAAGCAATGGGTCTGGTAACGCTCCTGTTCAAATAACTCCACCCCCTGAGAATTCTAGCCGAGCCAATCAGCGCTGAGCAGCGTACGTCACACACCGGAACACTCAGTTTCTCATAAACAACGAAGACGGCGTCTGAAGCAGAGCTCGCTGCGGCTCTTTCCTCCTTTTCTAAACGACTTGGACATGTCTTTAAAACCACAACAAGAATTAGCGCTAAAAGCCTTTCTTCTAAAGAAATATGTTTGCGCTGTGCTACCCACAGACGTATATACGTAGACGCCTCATGGACTGGTGCTGCCTATAGGAGGATCTTTGTTGACATATTTTTTCATCGTTGTGCGCATGCGTGAGTGGCTGTGTGGCAGAAGATGGCCTGCTATCAATACGCAACGTACACTTTCACGCAAGTTTACGGGCGAAATCCCCAAAATATAAACACTTTAACGTCTAAAGACAGGAGGAGGGTTAGAGAGAAGCTTAAAATCTGTAATGAAGACAAAAATAAAGTTATTTAAAGCCTGTTTGAGCTCTGGGATGACAGAAAACTAAATGACTCCGTGGATATAAAACTACACGAAGATGAATATTTTAAAAAGCAGCTTCTCTTATTAACAAATACTTAGTTACAAGCACTTACCATGAACAAATGAGCCACACAAACTCCGTTGCTGCATGAATCCAGGCTTTCTTCAGACAGTCGAGTCACCCGCAATCATCTATTTCGTATTTCGCGGTCCTTTACGGAGGAAATTCTAATAAAACTTTTTATCAAGCCTCCCACGGGCCGAACGATCAACCACACAGCAAGAATGATCCATCTGCATCGCTAAATCCTCCTCCAGGCATGCTAAACAACTGAATTATAGGCAAAATACGCTGTTTGTTGCCACCCAGGTCTCATAATACAATGCGAAAAACATAAACATTGACATCACAAAAGATCCTCCTATTGGAGCTGCCCTAGTGGCCGGCCGCCATCTTAGGTGGGTCTCCATTCACCCCCGGTGCTTACCCAGCTAAAATCCTTATCATGATGTCACCTTTACTTGCGCTAATGGAGCAACAAGTAAAAAATGTCGGAAAGCTGGGGTTAACTGCAGTGCAGCTCAGCGTGAACAGTTAGAGGGAGATTGTTAGCAGTGCTCCTTTGACGCCATCTTTGACTACAGCGAAAAAACTACAGCGTAGAGCGGTAAGTCGTCATTTCCGCCTTTTTTCGGATTGGTTATTTTTGAGCTGGCTAGTCCCACCCCTCATGGTGCTTGCTGCCGCTGAGTTTCCAGACCCTTCCGCTGTGTAGAATAGACAGAGGGAGAGTCTGGCAGGCCAGGCTAAATAATTGCAGCTTATTTGTGATGAAAACCAAATAAAAATAGTCTTTCTTCCTCTAAACATGACCACTAGATGGTGATAATGTGCCAAGTTGCTCACTCCGGCTTTCCACTGGATGCGTAACTGGTAATGTTTTCCCCATGTGTCCCTTCTGCTCACAAGGAGCGGAGGGGCTGAGAGACTATTCAGTCACCTTAGATAGGGTTATTATAGCACCTAATGGCCCAAATAAAAGATTTAAAGATATGAAAAAGTTACTTAGTGCCTTTAATGAACCTTCCAAACTTTTGCGCATAGTAAAAGTGACAATATTTTTTGTAATAATTATATTATTCTATTGTTTGACGTTTGCGTGTGTTTGAGAAGTCTTCTAAAATGTTTTAACCATTGCTAATTAAATTAGTTGAATATGTCACATAAATAATTCAAAATAACACTAGGTGTTTTAAAACGTTTGTAGCGCTGCTCTTTATAAACTAGTTTATTTGAAGCTCAAGTAGACCTTTCCACCCCCCAATAAAACCATCCATGTTTTGTACCTCAATTTGTTCTCCAAGCAGTTGAATAATTCACACTTTAATTACGAGTCAATAACCTGGGCAGCAGCCATCTTTAGGCTAATGGATCAGGCTCTACTACATTTTCTGTTAGGCACTGAATTGATAAAGAGTCACACAAAAGCCATTAAGGGAGCTCGCTGATCGACAGACGCACGGTTGGGGGCTGAAAACAAAAACATTTGTTTATTTTGTTCTGATTATTTATGCCTTTCTACCAATTATATTAATTTAAAACTGACGTAAACAAGATTTCTTTGACCTTTAAAACTGCTCTGCCTCAGTAAAGTTTAATTAATTATTTTTTTGCTGACAATATGGCGGTTCTATGGATTCATTAACTATACTAATGCACGACCGCGTCTCTTCTTCTGTGCAGACGATGAGCAGTCGTTTTTACCCCTACAACACCATCATCACTGATGCCGTCCTCAGCCTGGATGAAGACTCTGTTCTCTCGACCAATGAGGTGAGTTTAAGATACTGATGCTTCATCAACTAATGCGGTTGAGAAGCTCCCACAGCCAATTAAAACATTTAAATTTAAGTCTTATTTCCTAAAATTATCACTATTTCAGACCATTTAGTTTTACATCAGAAATGCTGAGTATCCCAGCTTTATAAGGAGCAACTAATCAAATGTTATACTTACTCAAAGTTTTGAAAGTCATTTACGTACGGAAGCAAAGAGGTGCCACCTATAGGCAAAATAAATATCACATTATAATGTGATAACTTTAACTTTTGATAACAATTGTTCAAAAAAAAACTTTTTTTTACATTTGTACAATATGCTATCATACAGGAAGCATATTGCATTAACTTGGAAAAAACAACTGTTCTATGCCATTCTCGTGTGCTGGTATTGACAAAATAATACGGTAAGTGTGCAAAGTCAAAAAACTAATAAAAATCTTATCTACATAGTTTAAAGACAAAGATATTTACAAGAAGCACTGATTCCGGCCGTAAATACGGAAGTCAAAACAACGGCTTAGTGCGATACATTAGTCAGCCACTAGATGGTGTCGTCAGATAAAAAAATTAATCCGGAGATTTACTTTAATAATGCCTTCAGGCGAACGTCTTCTTATAAGACTACTGCAGAGATGTTATTTTTAGGGGTGGGAATTTAACGCGTTAATTATGATTAATTAATTACAAAAAAATAACGCATTAAAAATAATTAACGCATTTAACCCTTTAAGCCCGAGGGTCCCCCAATAGGGTATTCTACAGTTGACGTCACCACGCAAAGGCTGCTGGGAAGGGCCATACTAATAAGCCGCATTAACAATAGAAAATATACAGTTTCAGAGCGTTTTGACATCGATATGAAGGCATAAAATGGAGGAAATTGTTTTGACAAAAAAAAAAACATACCAGAGAGCTTTTCTTGATGGCGACCCTGCTAATTATCGATCACCAGAACTGAAGCGCTAGCTCTAATGAAAGTGAAAGTAAAAACTAACCCTCGCTAGCTGCGCTGTTGTTTTAAATGCCATTATTCCCATCACGGCTCCAGTTCATTACTCACAGTGCTCAAGTAACATTTTCTCAAGGTAGTTTTTTAACTGTCAGGTTATCATTTGTGTTCCTACTTTTTATATTCCACTCACCTCTGGTCAAAAGCCTTTTTCGTGGACGTTTGGGTGGACATGCTGTTTGGCCGAGACGTTCAGCTGGACCGCTGCTTCCTTGTTAACTCTCCTCCGGTAACACCGCTGCCTCTAACTCTCCGGTAACACCGCTGCCTCTAACTCTCCGTTAACACTGCTGCCTCTAACTCTCCGTTAACAACGCTGCCTCCACTCTCCGTTAACAACGCTGCGTCCTGCATTAACTCTCCTCCGCTGCTCCTCCTGGATAACCCCACGTCTGAGAGCGTCGTTACGACCGGCGGCTGGTCATTCTAGGATGTAGGACTTTCCCCTCCAGGAAGATGTAAGTAACAAATATACGTGCTTTTCTTGATCTGCTCCACACAGTTAAAATCTGCTCGTCCAACTTAAAAACTACCACCGCTTTGCTTCTTCTGTCTTTAGCTTAGCCCGTGTAGCTTTCCAGCTGTTTCACGTGGTGTCGGCCTGAAACTGGCGTCTCCGGGTCTGCAGCGGTATACTATTGACTTTACCGGCTTTAGAAAAGGGATAAAAAGTCCTCTCCAACATCCGATCTGGGCGTCTAGAGTCCGATTAGCACCTCCCCCAGCAGCAGCGTTAAGTTCCTTGCTGTTTGAAAATCTTTAGGAGACGAAAAAATAACTTTAGCTAGATCTGAGCGCCTCAGTCCCATAGGGATCCATACTAAAATGTAGATTGTTTGTATGACCATATTTCCCAGAGTGCTTTGCGGCAATCTATTTTTAGCTACTGTAGAAAGCTCTATTGGGGGATTTTGACGTGTAGCAGCAAAATACATGCCCTAAATATCAATATAGTCAAGCTGCACCTCTAAAGAAAGCTCAGAACCTTGGCTACAGGCCCATGTAAACCTTTTTTATGTGCTCTAAACACAACTAAAACTACAATCAAATGAGTGATCAGAAATCCCTCTTAATGTGTTTTTGCCTTCATTTCTGTCTCTAATACTGCAAAATCAAATCAAATTCCACACACATTCTATCAACCCATTATGTACATTATTATTATTATTTTAAAGACAATACCATTATCAAAATGTACTTAAAATAGTATTGTACTTTTAGGTCTGTCCTATTTTTGCCAGTGATATACATTTTTTTCTCCTGTTTTGAATCAAAATACAATTTTAAAGCATTTTTTTTAGAAATTAAAATAGCTTATGTTTACAATAATAATGTTAAAAACTATTGTTTGATTCTCTGTCTCATTATTTTTAATTTATAAAAGTTGCTTTCAGGGCAAATTTTCTTGAACGATTAAAATGTCATTAATCAAGATTAATTCATTACAAAGCCTCTAATTAATTAGATTAATTTTTTTAATCAAGTCCCACCCCTAGTTATTTTATTTTTAAATTATTATCTATTTCAGTAAAAACACGTTTGAATAGTTTGTCTTTAAAAATGACGTTTATTCAAAACGTTTTTAATTTTTTTGCCAAGTTGATACTTACATATTATCATGTCCTTACAATATAATATTTATAATCAAAGAACATGATAGTATAGTACAAAAAGTATATTGTTAGAACAATTAAGTTAGCTTTAATTTTATTTTGCATTTGTGGCAGCTAAGCTTCCGTACATATATAGATAGAAACACCTAAAGCTCCAGTAGCCTGGAATTTTGCTAAATTATTGCAACCATAGATGCATTTTTCTTACTTTAAATATGAACCTTTCCTAAATCCAATAAAAACATCTGCGTTATTTCTGAAAACCCCGTTAGATTAGTTCAACAAGAACTGAGAAAAATACAAATTTGTGTTTCCACACAAGTCAACCAGCCTGTTGGTGGAAATGTTTCCAGTCTGCAGAGTTTCTTGTCAGCTAGTAGAAGAAGCTGCTGATATCCTAACGCAGTATTGATCCCTTTGAAATGAGGCAGTCAGTTCACGCAAAGTCATGAATACTATTCATTATAAATGAATTGCCCCACTCTGCCAAACAGTGCTGTGACCACTCAGAGGTGAAAATGGGCTTTGCTTTTTAAAGGACAACTCCAAACTGTATGGGATAAGATCAAACTAAGCAGGGGTGAGGAGTTTAGCAAAGCTAGAGTCAGAGTTCTATTTACAGAGGCAAATGAGACGGAGCTGCTCCATCTCATCTTTATTAAATTACGGCGTGAGGATTGATTATCGTTCTTTGTTTTGAAGTCACTGCTGAGGAAAAGTGCTACAAAACCAAAGATATTGATAGAAGTGGAATAAGACGATGAGGGTAGGAAATTAGAGGTGGGGGAAAAAAGAAATTAAATAAAAGTAAAAGCAAGTGTAAAGGAGAGAGCTGGGGAGCAGACTGAGTAGAATTTAATGAAAAACAAAGTACTTTGATGGAGTCAGGAGGTTTACCAGAGCCATTACCTCAGAGTCTGTATCATTACTCTGTCAAAACACTGAGCTCCTCTTTGATTAAAGTCTCACTTGTTATTTAAAGCAAGGATGAGACACACCCCAGTGGTTTGTTACGCTCACATTCGTCTTAGGACAAATTAAAAACCACTGAATTGTCTAAAGGACTGTCAAGAGAGGAAATTATAGTTGGATTCCCTTTTATTCTTCTTTTTTTAAGACTTTGACATGTTAGTTTGCATTGAGCAATAAACCAAGACGACTGTTTATAAAGATGTATTTGTATTTGGCTTTCACAGACTTGCAGGAAATGCTAATATTTAGCTTGTATTGTTTTTGCTCCATTACCAAGATTTTTATTTAACTAAAAATTCATTTTGTAGTACGGTGTCCCCTTTAGGACATCTTTAGGTCTTATCTGGGTCCGTGTCTTTTTTTTTTTTTTTTTTGCGTTGTCTTATTGGCCCTTATTTTTTATTTTTATTTTTATTTATTTATTGGTTTTTTGCATTGTTCTGTTGTTGATGTTAAGTGTTCTTATCTTTAATTGATTTGTTTATATTGATCTTAAACTTTGGTACTTGTGTTCATGTTTTATGTTCAGCGACCTTGAGAGTCTTGAAAGGCGCTTATAAATAAAATTTGTTATTATTATTATTATTATTATGGGAAGCATTCCCAGTAGGGCTGCACAATATTAGGAAAACCTGCGATATGCGATAACAGTGCTCAATATTGCGATATCGATATGACTTGCGATAAATGAACAAATACTTCATTCTGCAGTTTTTGTCATTAGTATTAATACAGTAACAAAATGAAATCATGCAAGTTTACATTACAAAATTAGCATGATCTGTTTCAATATTTTTGTAAACAATAATTATTAAAATATGTTGGAGCGATTAAAAACATTACGACAATGCTGTAAGACATTTACAGAGCTAAACGAATATGTTTACTCCCGTAGCACTTAACGATTACTTCTGTTATTTCCTTGTACCGCTGTGATGGTTTCTCATAAGGAGTTCCACCCACGGGCATCTGCTGGGCTGTTGTGATCTTACTTGTTTTAACATCAGAGACTTTGGGTTTGCTAACGCTAGCTTTCTAGAGCCCAGTATATAGATCTTTATGGTTGTGTTGGAGGTGACAATGGAGATTTGTCGTGTTTCCCCTCATAGTTGCCACAAGTGTTTGGCATGTCTTGCAAAGAACTTGTGTTTGTTGAACACAAGTACTTTGAAATAATAGTCATGCTGTTTGAATTATGAGTTCTTTCTCGCTAACTTTTTCCACACACATCTTACCCTCAGTCATTGTGACGCTCTCTAAGCTAACTCAGGTGTTTGCTAGCCATCCAAATGAAGTGCCGTCCACCTAGGCACCAAGGCATCTAACCTATAAGAACCCACCTGATTGGCCAAATGGGTGAAGGGCTCTATTTGATTTGTCAAAAACTTCATGCTTCCATTAGATTGACAAAATGCATTTTGTGTAGCAAAAATCTGAGATGACCATTAATTGCGATATTTTTCTGTTCTTTGCGATATGCCTATTGCGCATGCTGATATTGCGATGACGATAAATTTTCGATATTTTGTGCCGCCCTAATTCCCAGCAAGCCCAACCGTTTCTGCCAGCTCCTCCGATGGGATCCCAAAGTGTTCCCGAGCCATTCAATGGATATAATCCCTCCATTTAGTTATGGTGGGAGAATTTAATGAAAGGAGAGAAAAAAGTCAAGTGAGAAAGGACAATATACTTTCATTAAGACTTTTTAGATGACATTATTTAAAAGAGCAATGACCAAGTCATTTTCATGATTTCAGCTCATTTGTTCTGTCCATCCAGCTGATTTTTAACCGTTTGTCCGGGTTGTGGTGGCAGCAGCTCCATCAAAGAGCTCCACTGGTCCCAAGGTGTTCCAGCCTGGACATATAATCCCTCATACATGTTCTGGGTCAACCCGGGGGCCTCCTGCCAGCAGGCATTTTGACTAAATTCCTGAACCACCTCAGCTGGCTTTACTCTCTTCCAGATGTCCAAGCTCCTCACCCTATCTCTAAGGTTGAGCCTTAGGTTGGATATATATTCTTGGAGAAAGCCATTCAAGCAAGCTTTATTTTAGAAAAAACAACAACTGCCTTCGTGTTAGACTTTCTGTCTGTCCCGATCTAAACTGCGGAGTTTGACGTGTTTCAGAAGTGTAGCGCTTAAAAAATAGACTCGAGACGTAAAGATAGCGTCCAAAACGTTATACATAGGTGCCAGTGGAAAGGACCCTGTCCACTATAATGGCGGCTAATTGTCGCGTAGTATGTTTCGTGGCCATTTCGCGATGCTTTCACATGCGGTGGAAAGCCGGGGTGACGCTGATTTTTAAATGTGTTAGTCTTGCTGAAGCACCCAGATAATGTAGACTGCATCTGCATGTAAATGGATCAGTCGAGCTGATACCAGTAACTTCCTGAAGAGAAGAAACCGCGAAAGCAGTCTTCTGATAATATCATCGCCACAAAGTAACACGCCATCAAACAGTCCAGTACGTACCAAATAAGCTATGCTGCAGCGTTGTTGTCCATTCCTTCGGCCATTGTGCATATCCTGCTTCACTCCCGCCAGCGTTTATTATATACGTTGTTATAAGCTAACAGGACGAATGCCGACACAAAAGGGCACACGTTGCCACTTACTGTACCAGAGTAGTACGAACTTTGTTTGACGGTTCGGTTTTCTAACATAAACTAGTATAAAGGCTCCCCATTTATTACTTTAGATTGACCTAGATGTGCATGTAAACACGCTGACTGTCAAACAACCATAAAAATGTAATGTTATCTTACTTTTTCTACCAAAATTCCTAACGTAACAAACCCCTATGTAACAGTATAAGAAATTGGAATGCTAGCTAATATAGTGTGGCATTTTTATGGTGAAAAAAAATGCATTTTTTCAGCTTTCTGTGTTTATTTTTAACTTCATCACAACAGGTTCAGAACCAACACCAGACCACCTACCACTCGCTCTGTTCTCGCTACCGACACGCACGCATGCATTAACAAACAGGTCCGTCACCTTAACGCTTCCCAACAAGAACAGAACATTCTGTCCACTGGGCAGCCCAACTCTGGTTTCGCTTCCTGTTTAACTACTCCAAGCCGAGAACTTGCGATTCGTCCACATCGAGGCATATGTGCAGAGGGCGGTTTGATGGATGGATCAGGATCCAATCACTAAGAACGGGACGTTCACAATGATTGGACGTTAGGGTTTTTTTCCAGGATTGTACATTTCAGAGGCGATTAAAACTATTTGTCTTTGACAAAACATTTAATTCATTGGTTTCCATCGGTATGTGGAGACAGCTGGAGAAACGGAACGTGTATCTAGAGTAAGTTGACAGTACAGCAAGATAAATATCAAGACTAAACACTAAAGGAGGATAAGGGACAGAAATGTTTTGTAGCTCTTCGGACACCTTAAACCCAAATGTCAGGAGAGATTTGAAACAGATCTATTGCTGGATTGACCCTCTGATCCACAAATCAATTGTGGCCTTGTAGCACCTATCAGTATGTATGACAGACACACACAAAGTTGTATTTCTCTCACTTCATGGGACATCTCTGTCTTATTGTGGGTGCCAGCGTTCTGTCACGAGGGCCGTTCCACCTCTTCAATCTCTGAAGGCAAAATTATATTTGCCGGATTTTATTAATCCTCTCCGTGTAGCTGTGGGGACGTGTGACACATGTGGACGTGCCACAAACATGTCTCTTGATCAGGGGTTGCACTGAGAATGGCAGCAGCAACCTTTCTCTAAGCTTAGCGCTGCTGCTTTACAGTAATTGCTCACATGATTCATGACAGAAGCCGCAAGGTTTCACTAAAGAACATCCACTTTCCTCCCAACTCCGTCCCTCCGCCTTTACTATTCTGGTAATTAATTTTCTGTCCTGGTTCCTGAGGAGGTGTGTGTGCTCCTGTGTGTGTGTATAGCCAAGTATTTCATTATGTGCTGATCCCCCTTATTCTCTGGTGTGTCTGCCGGTGCGTCTCAGTGGTGTTTTTGAATTCAAAAGAGGGTCTTTGTTAGGAAGCTCAGGCTCCTTCAAGGACACCAGGTGCTCCTGACAATTCTACATGAGATTTCTATTTTATAGGTGCGGTAGGCAGCGCCAAAGGAGACAAACACCTCCTGGAACGTTTTGTACACAAGTGAAACTAAAGATTTGTGAAAAACAAACCTTTTTTGGTCTGTTTTACTCAAAGGATTTGAAATTTATAAATTAAACCTTAAATCTTACAGGTTAATGGGATTTTTCTGCCATTTAAAGGTGTGTTTGGGCAATACTTGTCATGATTGTTAGACAGGACTGATGAGCTAATGTCTAGTCCAGGTATATCCAATGTGCGGCCCACATTCGCATTTCTCGAATGATGAATTTTGATGTAGTGTGATACTTTCTTTATGTTCACATTTTTACTAATTTGCCTCCTCTTGACCTATTTTAATCTTTGTCTAGTCCCCAATTTATTAAAAAGCACCATTTCTGTTGCATCCAGGGGTCAGGTCCGACAAGAATTTCTTAATATTTATTCAACAACAGCCAAACTATACATAACTTTTGGAGATTGGAGCAGAAATACACTGAGGTCAAGACTGAGCTTGGAGTAGCTTACCAGTTATGAAGAATTTAAACACTAGTTATCCGAACAGAGGCCATTCAGGAAGCTATAAAGAGCAAGATTGTAATTTTACTTATTTGACACAAAAATGGGACTTCAAAAAGGTTTTTTACAGGTGAAACTTGAAAAATTTGAATATGGTGCAAAAGTCAGTAATTCAACCTAAAAGGTGAAACTATTATATGAGATAGACTTTTTACATAAAAGCCAGATATTTCAAGCCTTTATTTGTTATAATTGTGATGATTATGGCTTACAGCTGATGAAAAGGTTCAATATTCTAGACTCAAAGTGTCACAGAGCCTTTAGATGGTCTCTCAGTCTAAGTTAGATTACTGACATTAATGGACTTTTGCACCATATTCTCATTGTTCCAGTAGTTTTCTGTCTTTTCATGAATTTAACTTAATCAACATTTACAGCTCTGAGAGATTTTTACTAGGGGTGGGACTCGATTTAAAAAATGTATCTAATTAATTAGACGTTTTGTATTTAATTAATCTTGATTAATCTCATTTTAATCGTTCAAGAAAATTTGCCCCAAAAGCAATTTTTTTAAATTAAAAATAACAAGACAGAGAATCAAACAATAGTCATTGACGTTATTGTAATTTCAATTCAAAACAGGAGAAAAAAAAATATGTATATCACTGGCAAAAAATAGGACAGACCTAAAAGTACAGTAAATTTTGATAATGGTACTGTCTTTAAAATAAAAATAATCTACATAATGATTTGATAGAATGTGTGTGCAATTTGATTTGATTTAGCATCATCTTCAGAGGTGCAGCTTGACTATACTGATATTTAGGGCATGCTAAACTTCAACATCCCCCAATTGGGGGACCCTCAGGCTTAAAGGGTTAAATGCATTATTTTTTCTAAACAATCATAATTAACGCGTTCAATTCCCACCCCTAGTTTTTACACATCTAAAACAATTGAATTCATAATATTTAGTCAAATCTAGAGGCAAAACCAAACTTGCCAAGGCTGTGATCAAATGTGATGCCCCAAACGTTACAAACCTGAAGTGCCCTGTCTTTGTGCCTCCCCAGGTGGATTTTGCTTTCATCGTATGGCAAAGTTTTCCAGAGCGGATAGTGGGTTATCCAGCGAGAAGCCACTACTGGGATAGTTCCAGGTCGCGCTGGGGCTACACCTCAAAGTGGACGAACGACTACTCCATGGTACTTACAGGAGCAGCATTTTACCACAGGTACTGAAGTGTTTGTTTTTAACCAAACCCTTTTAAATTACAGCTTCACACGCAAATTATAATCACACTGAATTAATTTTTGTTGTTCAGGTTTTCTCCAATTCATAGATTTCTCAATCAGTATCTCCATTTGACTGTTACTATATTGATGGCTTCATACCTTTATTCTCAGGTGAAACTCTTCACAAACCTGCAGCCAGGTCTTTTTGTAGGGTCATTAGAATTAAAACGTTTAGTAAATATCAACAAAGCAGCAAATATAAAAACCTATTTTTATGCCTCTCTCCATTGCAGTGCAGTTGTTCTGCATCACGTTCCTTCTCTATGTTGTCATCTTTCATTTTAGCCATTTTTATTCCACCAGAGTAATAGAGAAGGAAATGGGACAATATAAGCTTTCTCTGCTACTTTATTTCATAACGTGTCAAATTTACAAAGCTAGAGCTGAAAGAAGGAAATGGTAAAAAACAAAAGTGCAAGCATGTAGCAAAGCGGTAAATTAAACAGAGGAGAGTGTTGCTCTCTGAAGGGGTTTTAGGCATCTTGTCACGCAGATAAACGGCTTTCTCTTCGTCCTATTGTTAGGATGCTGGATGCACCTCTTTAGTTCTTTTGTTATGTGGAGTCTCAGATACCAACAAACACGAGTTAAAGAGGTGTGTGTGTGGTGGAGGGACGGCAGATCTTGGCAGGGAGGTAAAAGTCCTGACAGTGATGTAGTGCTCCCATGCTGCTGAGAGTGCAACACAACAACCATTAGGAATATAAAAGAACAGAATGGAAGCTGTTTAAATGGAATAGATGCACACAGAACCTCATCTGCCCTTTCCCTCTTGTTGTTTATCAGGTACTACCACTACCTGTTCACTCACTACATCCCCAGCAGCCTGCTGACGATGGTGGACCGCCTGGCTAACTGTGAGGACATCCTGATGAACTTTCTGGTTTCAGCCGTCACCAAACAGCCGCCCATCAAAGTCACGCAGAAGAAGCAGTACAAGGAAACCATGATGACACAGGTTAGAGTTTTATCTCCTTACAGACGTCTATCCATTTGTAGGTGTCCTGAAGACGTACCAGCTACACCCAGACCTGTCTGACAACAGGAAGTAGGTTTAAAGCAACATGTCGTGTCTGTTCTAAAGATTTCAAGAACATCTGAAGCCCAGCAGGCCTCACCTGGTTAAGGTCAGAGGTCATTTTTTTACTGATGACCTTAACCAGGTGAGGCCTGCAGGGCTTCAGATGTTCTTGAATTCCTCTAGAATGAGACCTGATGTGTTGCTTTTTGGCATAATTTGACCTACTTCCTGTTATCAGTTAAAAACATTGGAATTGGTTAGAAAAATGAAAATTTCTGCAATTAAACAAAGACTAAAGTTTTCAGGCCAACACAAGACCTCTGCCGCTCCTGTCGATCGACTCCTGGCCTTCCAGTCTTCATAAAGGATGGCTAGAGCATACCTGTCATCTTCAGATGATGTTCTGTTACCCACCTGCAGGTGGCGCCACTCCAGCCCAGCAGAGCCTGTGGAGACAGGAAGGACTTCTGTAATGCTGTGTCCCAAAACTACTTCCTGTCTTACATCTCTACTGCTGACTGTATAAAGTGAATAAAAGCTAAGATTCAGCAAACAGGACGTTTGATTGTCCTCATGAATAATAATAAATTATATGTGGTGAAGTTTCTTAAATAACACGGTGTACTCCATCTGAATATTTCTTAGCCATGTTTTTAAGAGGTTTAAAAACAGGAAGTGCTCTGAGCCATACTTACAGCTAGCTAAACCGGTAACAGACCAGTGGCTAATTTATGATATTTAAAGGGAATTCTATGCTGTTTGGGCTTGCTTTTAGCACCCCTTAGTGTCTGTTAGTGAAACTTGACTCCTCAGCCTTCATTAGTTTCTACAGGAAAATTATTTAAAAAGTTGCATAGTATGCCTTTAAAGCAACTTTTGCTCCAGAAAGTCATATTTATGTTAGAACACTACATTACCTCTATTATACAGCATGAAACAGCAGCAGAACACGTGCATTAGTGTAGTAAATCAGACGTTCGGTCAAAACAAACAACATAAACTAAACATACAGTCTAAAGAAGTGTTTTAATGCACTGGTTTAACTGTTAAATACCCAGTGTCATTGAGCTGGCTAACCATGAGTAATGCTCCAGTCAGAGAACCACTTTCTACCTCTAGAGACTCCTCTACTTCTGGAAACGCTGCCCAACCCTGGGGACAAAACACGGCCAAGAAATACGTCTCAGACAGAGCTCTTCAGCTAAAATGTTCACCATACAGCACTGATTATAATGAGAATATGCTGCCAGTACATATAATCAACCATTCTTGCTTCTGTTCAGTTTTAAAGCAAAAGAACCTCCTGTTTGCAGAGTCCCAGCAGCTTTTCTTCAGTCCGCTGTAGAAATGTAAAACAAGACGTAACAGGAAGTAGTTTTTAGACAGAGCACTTCAGAATCAAGGACACTGAAAACGATGCAGCGTATGGTAAAAAGACAGTATACACTGGTATAGACGCTGCAGAGCCTGTTGAAGTTGGGACTGATTGCAGCAAAGGGACTGATTTTAAAGCCTAAAGTGAACTGGCTGCAGTTCTATGAGTAAACAAGTCAGGAGGAAAACTGAGTTTTTCTCCCCATAGTCGTTAAACTGAGGTTATGTTGAAACATGAACATCTTACCTGCTGTAGATATCGCTTTAAACCACCTCAGTTGGAAGACCTAACAAGGGGATTTCATGCAGCCTCCATCAGAAGTGTAACTGTAAAACACAAAAAGACCGTAAATAAACAACTGCACAAGTAGTGTTGTCAAAAGAACCGGGTCTTCGGTACTAACCCGGTACTACAAAAATGTAAACGTCACGGTTCCAAGATTTCGTAGGTACGGGTAGTACCGAGGACCCGTCTAAACCCGGATCCTTGGGGCGCGTGCAGTCGCTTCTAAAGCAACACCGCAGAACGCAGAGTGACGGCGAGCGGTGGACCAGCTGATGTGATAAATAAAGTTCATTCACGGAGACCCCCCCGCCCCGACGGAGACCCCCGCCCCGCTGTCACGGAGAACCCCCGCCCCGACGGAGACCCCCCCCCCCGCCCCGCTGTCACGGAGACCGACAGGAGAGACGCTTCGCTCCAGCAGCACCTCCCGTTCTCATGCTTTCTTCTATTTTAAATTCCAAAACTTGACAGGATGTCCCACAGACCCCTGAATCCCTCTGTCAGCGCTTGTCATCAGGAACGTCCTGACATCACCTCCGCTGATCAGTGACGTAGGAGGCGGATTTAATGCGACATGACCGTTCAGACTAGTCACTTTCAAAAACTTCGCATGTGTGTCAGAATCAGTACTACATAGAGTGTGGTGTGAATACACCATCGTCTTTATTAACTATTTAAATCTCCTATACGTTTAATTAGGGTAACAAACAAACAGGATGACATAAAGGTGTTGACTGCTCACAGACCTGAGTTTTTCTTTTTTTAATGATTGTAATGTGTATCCAAAAGATGAACAACAATGTAGCTCAGTCAGTGTTTATGTCCTTAAAATCAATTTGTCAATAAAGCTGTTCTAACTAGATGTTCTTGTCTGGATAACTAGCAGGTTTACAAAAATATATGAACAAAAACACATTTTGGTTAAATAAAAGTGCATTAAAAACATGTTATGATAGTAGTACAGTAGTAATTCAGTTCATTTTTCTAATATACAGCACTGATTCACAAAATATGTCATCTCAAAGCACTTTACAGGAAAATTAATGTTTTTATTGGTAAATTTAGTCTAAATTAAATTTTTGTTTGGTACCGAAATTGGTACCGAGAACCATGGATTTTCACTGGTACCGGTACCGAATACTGAAATTCTGGTACCGTGACAACACTATGCACAAGTGTAAAACCTTTCCTCTGAAACGCCCTTGCTACAAGATTATTGTGCAGAAATGTGTTAAAATGAACATCGTGACTGTATTTTTACAAGCTCATGTCCAAGCAGTAGGAACAGAAGCATCACTGGTTTTCCAGCCGTCTTCATGATGAATTAAATTCATCATTTTACTCAGTCGTGTTCTCTCAGGAAAATGTGATGCAGATGTTATTAAAAAGACTTAAAAATCTCATAAAGTCTGTTTTTTGTTTTGTTTTTTAAACAAAGCTGATGAACTTGAAAGATAACAAAGACAGTATTCCAACTGGTTAAACCATAAAGGCTAAATCTGTGACGTAGATGACCTTTTAGATCCTTGTTTTGTACATTTTTAATTCACATTACCTGCAGATGGATCTAAACAAACACCTAACAGCTTCATTTTCCTGTTCTAATAAAGAAAACCCAGAAAGCGACGCAGCGGTCCTAGGCTGCAGTAGGAAAGTTTCAGGTTAATGCAGCTCTGTGGCAGATTCCTATGTGAACGTGACCAGGCCCATGTCAGGTTCTGATTGATGGCCTGACCACAGGCAGGATGATGACTCTGCAGTATGAACCCGGTGATTAATGTTTTAATTGTGAAGGCAGCACAGCAAACCCAGATTTAGCCCCTTTCCTCTTTCAGCCTTGATTTGTGACTTTGCTTCCAGCAACAGCAGACGGACATTTAGCACCGAGGAGGAAGAAAAATCTGATTTCTTTTACAAACTCTGAGCAGTAAGAACAACTTAAATAAATTAACACAAACTCGAGGATCCCTCTGTGTGAGGAAAGGAAATGTTCCATCATCCCGTAAAAGCATTTCTGCCAGCTGACCTCTAACAGGCTCTGCTGTCACAGGATCAATCTCCTCATCCTAAAGCTTATCAAAGGGTCTGCTGCCCTCTGCCTCGCCTTCGGCTGCAACCTCTCCAGCTCGTCTCCCTGCAGCAGCCTCACCCACGATAGCATCAGAGAATCATCTAGGAGCCAGTTAGGACTGGACAACTGCTTCATGACTAACGTGATTTTTAAAGGTCGGCCAACTGGATTTACTAGGAACGGAAACAACACACCTGATTATTTTGTAAATACTTTACAGAAAGAAAAATATTGAGTTTTAGTGCGTATCACCCAGACCTACTGCAGACGTTAATCAACCCATTACCGAGGTGCTGCTGAAACCAACGCTGATATAAAATATGTAACTGAGTAAACTGATGAATACTGCCATAAGAATACGTTTAGAAGGCTGGACACCTAGTAACGCTGCTTTCTCAGTGATTGGTGTAGATAAATCAGTACGACAGAACTTTAAGATTTTAAAAGGAATCAAAATCATTAAAATGCCTTTATTTTCACGATGCGGTCATGTAGACTAATAGGGTTAGGCGATTGGCTGAGCCGTTCAACGGTCGTTTTTACAAGAAGCGATTTGTTTGCATGCGAGTTCGTTTGTTAATGATTCATGCAGGTGCGCAGACATTTTACACACAGAGAACATCATCAATCAAGTAAAGAGTCCCATCTGAGCATTAGCTCACACTTTCTCCCTGTGACAAGAGCGCAATGTTGAGTGCTTCTAGATCTGGAAAGTGTAGACCAATAAAAACATCCTCCTACACATTTCAGCTAATTTCCTTAATAAGGGGTTCAAACTACACCTGGTGAAGATCCTCCAATGGTCACGGCCATGCCCTTAGAGACATGAAAACCTCAAGTAACAGAGAGGGTGTTCTGGTCAGAACTAGGGCTGGGCGATATGGCCTAAATACAATATCACGGTATCTTGAGGCGGTCACCTCAATAACGATAAATAGACGATAGCTACATGTATGCACAAACAAAAGTTGTCCACTAGATGGGGCTGTCATGTGACTTGAGGTGGTACAGCTTCTTGAAGGGACATGAACGTTGCCAGCCTACACACATTTTTTCATTTTTCATTACCAAATATTTCGACATGGGAGAAACGATATCGATAAAATTTAGAAATTTCGTTAACGATAAATTTTCGATTTATTGCCCAGCCCTAGTCTGAAGTAGGGTGGTGGAGGGCTGGTGCCTAACTCTAGCACTCATTTAAAACGTTCTAGGGTTCTACAACCCCCCAAGACACTTTACAACACAACCAGTTGTTCAGCTACGTTGCTGCCCTGGCGGAAGCGAGGCTGCTGAACACTGGCTCCACCAGGATTTTAAAATCTTGTAACGACGACACTTGATTTGGCACTATATAAATAAATTGTAACAACCTTTATGTGAATATTTGAAAGTTTTTTTGTGTTTACTTGTGGCCAGAATGCCCTCTCTGTTATTTGTTTGTCTGATGTTTTTTCACCTCCCTAAGGGCATGGTCTTGATGACTGGAGTGGAGATAGCCTGTGTTTGACTCCATGATGAAGACTTGTTAGCTGGAACGCTTTTATTGGTCTACATCATGGAAATGAAGGCATTTTTGAAAGAGCGTGCCTTTGAGTCTTTTCTGAATCTTAAATTTGTGTCTAACCCATCCAAAAAACCAAAAAGCACTTCATCTGGACTCACTGTAACTACAGTTTCCAAAATGTGCTTCTGTATAAACTTGGTACTTACTTCTTTGTGCTGACTCACAGAAACCTTCTCCTCTCTGCTTCTCTGAACCAAGGGCTCCAAGGCATCTCGCTGGGCCGACCCAGACCACTTCGCACAGCGACAGACGTGCATGAACATCTTCAGTCGCTGGCTGGGTTTCATGCCCCTGGTGCACTCCCAGATGAGGCTGGATCCAGTCCTGTTCAGGGACCAAGTTTCAATCCTGAGGAAGAAGTACAGAGACATCGAGAGGCTTTGAATGCAAAGAGCAGTTCACTGAAGCTAGATGGAAGCACGAACAGTCCTGCTTTTGTTTTTTAACCAAGAGGACAACAACTGTGAAGCAGAAATCTCAAACACGCTTTAGAAAAACGATACGTATGTGGAGGACATGGCTATGTTTGAGAACAAGCAGCTGTGTGTACGCTGGACTTCTGCGAACATATAGAATAAAAACAGAGCACCCAGAACATTAAAAAGCCATCCATCCATCCATCCATTTTCTCCCGCTTATCCGGAGTCGGGTCGCGGGGGCAGCAGCCTAAGGAGGGAAGCCCAGACCTCCCTCTCCCCAGCCACTTGGGCCAGCTCCTCCGGGGGAATCCCAAGGCGTTCCCAGGCCAGCCGAGAGACATAATCTCTCCAGCGTGTCCTGGGTCTTCCTTTGGGTCTCCTCCCGGTTGGACGTGCCCGGAAAACCTCACCAGGGAGGCGTCCAGGAGGCATCCTAATCAGATGCCCGAGCCACCTCAACTGGCTCCTCTCGATGTGGAGGAGCAGCGGGTCTACTCCGAGCCCCTCCCGGATGACCGAGCTCCTCACCCTATCTCTAAGGGAGAGCCCAGCCACCCTGCGAAGAAAACTCATTTCGGCCGCTTGTATCCGCGATCTCGTTCTTTCGGTCACTACCCAAAGCTCGTGACCATAGGTGAGGGTAGGAACGTAGATCGACCGGTAAATTGAGAGCTTCGCCTTTCGACTCAGCTCTCTCTTCACCACGACAGACCGGTACAACGCCCCCATCACTGCAGACGCAGCACCAATCCGCCTGTCGATCTCACGCTCCACCCTTCCCTCACTCGTGAACAAGACCCCGAGATACTTAAACTCCTCCACTTGGGGCAGGACCTCGTCCCTGACCTGGAGAAGGCATTCTACCCTTTTCCGACTCAAGACCATGGTCTCGGATTTAGAGGAGCTGATTCTCATCCCAGCTGCTTCACACCCGGCTGCGAACTGCTCCAGCGAAAGCCGGAGATCACGTTCTGACGAAGCCAACAGGACCACATCATCTGCAAAAAGCAGAGACCTGATCCTTAGGCCACCAAAACGGATCCCCTCACCACCTTGGCTGCACCTAGAAATTCTGTCCATAAAAGTTATGAACAGAATCGGTGACAAAGGGCAGCCTTGGCGGAGTCCAACTCTCACCGGAAACGAGCCCGACTTACTGCCGGCAATGCGGACCAAGCTCTGACACTGGTTGTACAGGGACCTAACAGCCCGTATCAAGGGGCCTGGTACCCCATACTCCCAGAGTACCCCCCACAGGGCCCCCCGAGGGACGCGGTCGAACGCCTTCTCCAAATCCACAAAACACATGTAGATTGGTTGGGCGAACTCCCACGCACCCTCCAGGACCCCCCCAAGGGTATAGAGCTGGTCCAGTGTTCCACGGCCAGGACGAAAACCACATTGCTCCTCCTGAATCCGAGGTTCGACTATCCGACGGACCCTCCTCTCCAGAACCCCTGAATAGACCTTACCAGGGAGGCTCAGGAGTGTGATCCCCCTGTAGTTGGAACACACCCTGCGGTCCCCCTTTTTAAATAGGGGGACCACCACCCCGGTCTGCCAATCCAGTGGAACTGCCCCCGATGTCCACGCGATATTGCAGAGCCGCGTCAACCAACACAGCCCCACAGCATCCAGAGCCTTAAGGAAATCCGGGCGGATCTCATCCACCCCCGGAGCCTTGCCACCGAGGAGTTTTTTGACCACCTCAGTGACCTCAGCTCCAGAGATTGGAGAGCCCAACCCAAAATCCCCAGACTCTGCTTCCATCCTGGAAGACGTGCCGGTGGGATTGAGGAGGTCTTCGAAGTACTCGGCCCACCGATTCACAACGTCCCGAGTCGAGGTCAGCAGCACACCCTCCCCACTGTAAACAGTGTTGGTAGTGCACTGCTTTCCCCTCCTGAGACGCCGGATGGTGGACCAGAATCTCCTCGAAGCCGTACGGAAGTCTTGTTCCATGGTCTCACCGAACTCCTCCCATGCCCGGGTTTTTGCCTCTGCGACCACCCGAGCCGCATTCCGCTTGGACTGCCGGTACCTATCAGCTGCCTCCGGAGTCCCACAGGCCAAAAAGACCTGATAGGACTCTTTCTTCAGCTTGACAGCATCCCTAACCGCCGGTGTCCACCAGCGGGTTCGGGGATTGCCGCCACGACAGGCACCGGCCACCCTGCGGCCACAGCTACGGTCAGCCGCCTCGACAATGGAGTCACGGAACATGGTCCATTCGGACTCAATGTCCCCCGCCTCCCCCGGGACGTGTTCGAAGTTCTGTCGGAGGTGGGAATTGAAGCTCCTTCTGACGGGAGACTCTGCCAGACGTTCCCAGCAGACCCTCACAACACGTTTGGGTCTGCCAGGTCTGACCGGCATCCTCCCCCACCATCGAAGCCAACTCACCACCAGGTAGTGGTCAGTTGACAGCTCCGCCCCTCTCTTTACCCGAGTGTCCAAGACATGCGGCCGCAGATCAGATGAAACGACAACAAAATCGATCATCGACCTGCGGCCTAAGGTGTCCTGGTGCCAAGAGCACATATGGACACCTTTATGCTTGAACATGGTGTTTGTTATGGACAATCCATGACGAGCACAGAAGTCCAACAACAGAACACCACTCGGGTTCAGATCAGGGGGGCCGTTCCTCCCAACCACACCTCTCCAGGTCTCACTGTCGTTGCCCACGTGAGCATTGAAGTCCCCCAGCAGAACGAGGGAGTCACCCGAAGGAGCGCTTTCCAGCACCCCCTCCAGGGACTCCAAAAAGGGTGGGTAGTCTGAGCTGCAGTTTGGTGCATAAGCACAAACCACAGTCAGGACCCGTCCCCCCACCCGAAGACGGAGGGAGGCTACCCTCTCGCTCACCGGGGTAAACCCCAACGTACAGGCACCAAGATGGGGGGCAAGAAGTATGCCCACCCCTGCTCGGCGCCTCTCAGTGGGAGCAACTCCAGAGTGGTAGAGAGTCCAACCCCTCTCAAGGAAACTGGTTCCAGAGCCAGAGCCATGCGTTGAGGTGAGTCCAACTATATCTAGTCGGAACCTCTCAACCTCACACACCAACTCCGGCTCTTTCCCCACCAGAGAGGTGACATTCCACGTACCAAGAGCTAGCTTCTGTAGCCGAGGATCAGACCGCCATGGTCCCTGCCTTCGGCTACCGCCCTTTACACATCGCACCCGACCCCTTTGGCCCCTCCCACGGGTGGTGGGCCCATGGGAAGGGGGACCCACGTCTCCTCTTCGGGCTATGCCCGGCCGGGCTCCATGGGTGATAGCCCGGCCACCAGGCGCTCGCCAGCGTGCCCCAACTCCAGGCCTGGCTCCAGAGGGGGGCCCCGGTGACCCGCGTCCGGGCGAGGGAACACTGGTTCCATTCATTTTATTCATCACATTAAAAAGCATCTGTTTTAATTCTCCTCCAACTGAGGAATCCCTGTGCGTTCGCTCTGTGAAAACACCAACTGTTCAAACTGTGAGACACCCACAAACCAGCCTAGTTTCTCATTTAGCTCAGCAGAATGTTGAGATGAATTTTAATGAATGCAAATGTGCAACAAAACCTTGCCACACCAACATAACGTGTTGCATGGTTTACAGAGTGTTTGTTGTAGGCTGTATCTATGAAGTCACACGTGAGGTCACGTATGTACAGAAAAGACTCGAGCTGGACTAAAGCGACTAAACTGTAGATTTTGGATTAAACGACTGCTACTAACCCAAAAACTCTTACAGATAAAGGCATTACGCCTCTTGTACACTAATGTAGATTTTCAGCAGGAGTTCCTGTCTGTATGAATCCAATAGAAATAAAATAAAGATGCTATTAAAAGAGATGATGGATCTGAACTTCATTTCCTGCTTTTTTCAATGTGTGAGAGAAATGAATGTAGGAACTACTGTGTAATTTTAATTGAGCACTGCTCAGCATTAGCCAACAGCATTCGCCATTCGCTTACATCCAGATGTTGGTCACAGATTACAGAGTTGGTGACCTTTCTTATGGACAAGTAAGTCTTTAAATCTATATAAATAAATAAACATCATAACTTGAGAATAATAATGGCAAAATAATGTATTTTAGCTTTGTTGGCAGCTAGAGGCGCACAGTCACGAACGAGAGGCTTCCAGCCGTAATCACGGAAATAGCCTGGGGCTTAGGGTGCAATACATTTTTTCTGCCTCTAGATGGTGCCATCTGCTTTAAAGGTTAGCGTTTATCGGTGAGGAGGGAACGGCAAGTAGAGGGCGACATCGTCCTTTGCTGCCCGCAGATAAACGGAGACAGAAGTGACGCCACCAACATCAGCGACGCTCTGAAGGCGGCTACAGATGTTAGCCGAAACACGTTAGCAAGAAGGTGAAAAACAACTCTCTTTACTCTGTGTCCAAAAAAGAACCAAATAATGGAATTGGATAACCAACACAGAAGTGAATGGACTGTTTCTTTGCTCTAATCAGAATCCTTTATATGAGGTACTACATTTTATTGAATGACTAGAAAACATTTTTGATTATTTACAGGCAGATTTTTAAGCTACTGGATTTTCTGCTAGAATTTGACATTTAATCGATTTCATTTTAATTTTGCAAAATCGACTCATTACGCCTAACCCCGAAATTCCACTATCTCCGCTCCGCCCCCGCTCTCCGCCGCCGCTCGCTTCCGAACTCAATTCACACTATACCCGCTCTACAAAGGCTCCGCCCCGGTGCGGAGACCTGAGGTGCGCAAACAGGCATGCGCGGGAGTTTCGAGATCTCGCGATACAGTCCGAGCAATAAGTGCGGAAGTTAGATCCAAACAAATCATTCTGTGATTAAAATATTTTTAACACGGTCTTCAAATGTGTAAACACGTAAAAAATGTTTTGAGACAAATGTGTATACATGTAATAGTCATTAGATAAAAATACCTGTGCATATGAAACAAAAAAACGCTTTTGTTTATAGATTTATTGTGAAAAAACGGAAGTTGTGCTTGCTCACTTTCCTGTTGGGCGGTTGTGATTTCTGTAGATTGACTGCGGAGGTTCTCCGGCGTCCGGCAAAAATAGGATCGAATCTATTTTTGCCGGATGGCGGAACGGCGGGCGGCGCACTGCGCCGCACGGCCGCAGTAGTGGAGCAGCTCTGATTGACTACAAAGGAACCGTTTTTGCTGCGGAGTTTGTGCTGCAGCGGAGCGGAGCGGAGATAGTGGAATTTGGGGGTAAGATCGATTTTTCCCCTTAAACCTGACAGACCTGGGACCGGATCTGCAGGCACTTCCGGGTACAAATTTGTTCTAAAAGCACGTTTAATGTGTACCAATATATGCAAACTGCACATCTACTTAACGGGAAGAAGCTCGTCTAAATGATAGAAACGTCGTTTTCTACATCAGCAACACCCAATTCCAACAATAAGCCGCTAAATGAAAAGAATGTAAAAAGACTCTAAATGTACATAGCAAGAGAAACACGCAGTAGCGACAATGCTCTATGATCCTATCCAAAATACATTAATATGACCAGACTGATCTGAATAGAATCGTGATTTATCGATTCAGAGCCTTATGAGTAGAAATTGGCCACTATACCCAGCACTATTTGACACTTTTATGGATCCACTATATAATATAATAAGTCCCTTTTAGGATAAAAACATGAAGGTTATGTTTTTCTAACTCAAAAGGTAGTTGTGGTAATTGATCTCAATCTTTACCTAAATAATCATCTAATCGAAGACTGAGGCTCATGGAATGTATATTTAATAATATACATGTGCATCTCTAGCCAACAGTCTCCTCCTAGCTCGTGTTTATCAGATTCATTTAGTCCGTGTGATTTCCTGGATAAATGAAACTAAATCTAATGGACTAACAATGACCCTGTCTGACATTTAGGTTTAAGTTCCTGTTTTAATTATTGGGATTTTTAAATGAGCTCAAAGGTAAGGCAGTATTGTGTGTGTATGTTGGTAAAAAGCTAATAAACCTGCACAAATCAAGCACAAACTCCTGCATATTCATGCTTTTGTCTGCATTTGCTCAAACTGAACAAGCCAGTGAAGCAAAGAGAAAACGGCCCCCTGACGGCACAAAGCTGTCACAGAGGAATCCAGACTACATTAACACCCGTTTTCCAGATTTTCAGGACGACACACGAACACAGGGTCCTTCTTCATGTCAGGGAACGTTAAAAAGCTTCGTCTCCACTGTGATCAATACGGGTCAGTGTTACTCATTGGATGTGATCATCCATGCGTTCCCTCAGGAGGTAAGCAAACCGTTTTATTTTTCATCGTTTGGCCTTATTGGACATGAACATGGATATGCGGATGTAAGAGGAAGTCAAAAAAACACACCAGGGGAATTGTAAAAAGCACAGACGGCTTTGGGTAACATAAAGGAGCAGAATCCAGCTCTCCCAGTGGATCCAATAAGATGTCAGAGATAAATTAAGTGGTTTTATTTGAGTATTGAGTAAAGCTACATCAGAGCCTCTCCAGGCCTTTTCACATGAAAACTGACATGAATGTTTAGTGTGTTTAACAATAAAGAAGAAAAATATTCAAGGCTGATATAATAGAACTTCTTCAGGACCACGTGAGATTTCCTGACGTTCAATGGCCGATACACGATGCCGATATGTTGAATGGTTTTTATTGCTATCCAACAAAAATATGAAATTATGGCTTTTAGGATGAACAGGCTGTTCTCATTAACCTTAGCTCTGGAGTTATGGTTTAGCTTTATGTTGCAATACCAGGTCTACACAAGTCTACACTTGGGGTGTCCAAACTTTTCAAGACGAGAGCCAAAATGATCACCTTGTAGTGGAGGAGCAGAGGCTCTACTCTGGGTCACTCTCGGATTTTCCAGCTCCTTACACTCTCTCTGAGACCACCCTACAGAGGAAACTCATTTCGGCAGCTTGTATTCATGATCTCTTTCCATCAGTCATTACCCAAAGCTCACGACCATGGGTGAGGATAGGAACGAAGATCCCCCAATAAATGAGAGCTTTGCTTTCTGGCTTAGCTCCTTCTTCATCACAATCGACCGGGTTATCATCCCCATCGCTGCAGATGCTGCTCCCTTCTTCCCTCACTCGTGAAGACCCAGAGATACTTGAACTCCTCCACTTAAAGTAGGACCTCTCCCCCGACTTAGAGTTATCAGTCCGTCCTTTTCCAGTCAAGAACAGTGGTGCTGATCTTCATCCCAGCTGCTTCACACACAACTGCTAACCTCCCCAACAAGAGCTGAAGAGCACAGTTTGATGGAGCTAAAGCCTAGTTCATATGTCTGTCAGCTCGAGTGCAGAGTCACGCACACGCATTGATAGAGACGTTTTTCAGAGACTTTTTAACATGGATGAATTTTTCCCCTCATTCTCCTTCACCTTTTCATGCAGTCCGCCACCTCCAAACCAACATTTCCCAGTTTACGTCCATGAATTAAAAGTCTGCTACACATCTTTGCACTCCTTCAGTGAAGGTTGTATAAATGTTCATATCGTCAGACGTCTTCCGCAAGATGTTCTTCAATCTGCTCCGTGTCTGCTGCTAGAAATCTTCGGCAGTCTTTTTATTCTCAAGGGGGAATGGCGTTGCTGTTGACAAATTTAAAGGACCTTCTGACCAATCACGGGCTAGTGATCTCTGCTGCTTTAAAGGAACAGTTAAAAAACTTGGGCATGTCTCCATCACCCTCTGCAGGCCTGCCGCACTGCCATCACATCAACGAATCACAATGCAGCATCTCTGGCACCGAGCTAACAGAGAAGTAAAAACTAGGCTTTAGAGGATCACATCTTCCACAAAAAGCAGAGACAAACTCAACACCCTCTAACACACTTGTGCCGAGAAATTTTGTAAATGAAGGTAATGAATGTTAGCCTAGAATCTAAACGGTCATTTTCCAAAGCAAAATGATTTTGCTTTGCAAGTCGGTCTAGCAACGCTCCATTGGAACCTCCGCAGCCCCAGCCAGTATTGTGGCTGGCCAATCACAGCGCGTTTATTTAGAAAAACAATGTATTTTCGTCTTCTTCCCTGCTTCTTCCACGAAGTAATGGTGGACTACCCCATTCACTGACATCTGTAGAGGTCCAATTGTTATTGTAATTATTGTTTTGGTGGGCCCAATCACAGGTGGGTGGGATGTTACAGAAAAAACGACGGCTTGTTTGAAACGGCTTTGGCGTCAACTTTGGGCTTTTTGTCCATCAGCTCAGTGGCCTGGTGAGTGTCCGCCCTAGGACTGGGAGATCGTGGGGTTCAAATCCCGCTCAGGTCATACCAAAGACTTTGAAAAAATGAGACCCAATGCCTCCCTGCTTGACACTCAACATTAAGGGGTTGGATTGAGGGGTTAAATCACCAAATAGTTCCCGGGCGTAGCCGCATTGTTTGTTATCCAATAGCATGAGGAGACAGTTTGAAAGACAACTGTAGATCCCGCCCCATGACTGAGAGCCATCAATGGGTCGTGGCCAGACCATGTATTCACATAAATAGGATGGCTTTCCAGGCTAAATAAATGTGAAAGTGATAAAGTACTTGGACCACTGCTGTAATTGTGAGAATTACTTTTCTACATATGGCCAGGTAGGTTTGCAAAGCTCTCTTCCCCTAATAAATAAAATCGTCATTTTGGATTTACTCAGATTATCTAATCTATTCTAATGAAATTTTTTTTGTGAATTTGAAAGGGACAAAAACTTTTTTGCAGTAATATAAAACCAAAGTTTCCATAGTCCAAGAGCAACACATACAGCCGTAATTTAATTGACGGCCCCTTCTCTGACATGAGCTGTTCATTTATTTTCCGTTCTAAATCTCTAAATGTATCACTTTACTTTTCAAACTTTTCTGACGTTCTGAAAGAAGACAAATTTTAACATCCGCCGTTTTTTTCTTCCATCAGCCTATTTGACTCAATCAGTCCCAACAGCCGGCCTCTCCTCTCCTTTCATCTCACGCTGTTTTTTTAAAGCCGTCAGCATCCATCTCATTCGTTACAGCTCTATTATGCAGCGACGCCTAAATAAAATAAACACATGAATAAGTCATCTGTGTGACTCATGAAGTTCAGATAATTATTCATTTCTTCATGAGAAAGGACCTCATCGATTCGTCGTGACCCTAAACAGTTTCCAAGGTTATGAAATGAGAAATTGATCGGCGCCGAGCGATGATGGAGAGAGAGGAACAAACTCGCACAATATCCAAATATTCAAATCTCTCTCCGCTCCATTTTTCTCTGCGCTGCTGCTCCTCAAATATCCATGACCAAATGGACTTATAATTGGAAGTCAGGGGGCCCAGAAATACTCCTTACCTTCTCCCAGACACGTCTAGATATTAGTTTTGGTGAGTTACAGGCTTGATATAAGCACAAGGGGAGAAGATGAAGGAAGGAGAAAGTCATTAGGTGGAGCCAGTGTTTGGAAGGGACTTAATAATTTCTCTAATTTTCTCCTTCTCGCTTTTATGTTTTTCCCTCTTTCTCAGACGCTCCAACATCCTCTCGCTCATCTTTTACTCTGAAAGCGTTTCCGAAATGCCCGTTTCCTGGAATTTGTCATATTGGACAGTCACTTGTGATGATATCATAAGATTTGTGTATGTGTGTGTGTGTGTGCGTGCGTGCGTGCGTGCGTGCGTGCGTGCGTGTGCACTCAGAGGTGACTTTTCACAACACCCCTGTGAGATCACACACACACACACACACACACACACACACACACACACACACACACACACAGTCTGATAGGGAGTCAAAAAGTCCTATTTGAGTCCTTATTTCTTCCTTGTGGGTGCTGAAAGTTCCCCATTGTCTGGACTGAATAGGATATGTCTCCAGATCTATGAATCCTATTATGAAGGAGGTGAGGAGAGGAGAAGGAGGGGACACGAGAAAATGGGGAGATGGATTTTAGGTGGAGCAATGCAGCGACAATAACACGTACAGACGCTATCTTCAGCAGGCGATCGTGAAGTAATGGGCGTTCGCGCGAATCCTAAAAAAACGGCTTTAGTTCCTCTTCCAGACAAAAGGCGTTCCTATGATGGAACATGAACAGCTTCTCCACAGAAAAACTTTTAATAAGTCAGCTCAGTTAAATGGGCTTTTAGGAGGTGGACCAGAGTGAATTATGGGATATAAAAAGTGCTTAATTTAGCCTCAGATGATGTATATTTTTAAATATTACAAAGTTACCCAACAAGGAAACTAGAAGCAGGATCCCAGAGTTGAAACAAACTAGCTAACCAATAAGTTGCTAAATGACACTAATTTTTTTCCTTTTTTTCCCCCTATAAACTAACCCTAAACAGCCATACAATTAAATATATTTTAATCTGTCAAAGTATGCTGTATTTTACGCCATTCAGGAGACGAGTTAAGAGATCAGCTGTGTCGCGTACTAAATTGCGTAAATTACGGCTTTTTGGAGGGATTTACGACGCTTTATTTGGCACTGGAAGTTTAGAAATGGCGATTTTAAAGCAGCGTCAATGCTGCTTGTTTTCATTTCCTTCCTCTTTACCAGCAACTCCACCAATTTTACAAATGCCGGTTGTTTGGCGGAAAAGAGTCACTAAAGAAGTCTGAATATGTGTTAAAGTTGCTAAGTTAGCAACAATACTTTAAAAACTCATCAATGCTCTGAAGTTGCTCCGGTTTTTGCTTTCGTTGTTTCCTTCAAAAGAACAGCTCTAGTTTAGCATTTGCATGATTGACAGAAGTAAAAAATGTGATGGAAAAATGACCTAAATTTTGAAACATTTGGAGGACGACTACATCCTGAGATTACCTACAAACTAGCGGTGGGCAATATAAACAATATAAGGTAGAAACGATATAAAATTGGGTAATGATAGAGTTTTTGGCTCTATCGCGATATCGCACTAACGCATGACGTCACTAAGATGTGCACCCGCACCGACATTGGGACAACAGAATGGCAGTGACTGCAAGAATGGAGCGGGCGGAGGACGAGGAGCATTCTACACAAGAGATTTTGGACGTCTTTATTCTGCTGCAATATATTTGCCATATGAGGATTTTTCAAAGCATGTCATTTTGACGTATAAACAGAGGAAAAAATATATCGCAATATATATCGTTATCGCACATGCTTCAGATTATATTGCAATATAGATTTGAGGCCATATCGCCCAGCCCTACTACAAACATATTTTAACTACACGACAGAGTCACATGTAGAAGTCTCGGAAATTAACTGAAAAACAAACTGCAGAAATCCATCTGATTTACACCCGCAACTCATCTGTCAACAATGAAATCCCTGAGCATCACACATTGTTATAATTAAACACACACACACACCGGGTTCCTGAGGGGGAAGGCGTGTCAGGAAATGAGTTGTGGATCAGGAGGGAAGGAAGCTGAAATCTAAAATAAGAAAAACAAATCAACAACTGGAAGAATCTGGTCTGTGTGTCTAATAAGTGTAAATGACATGATCTGTGTGCTTCGTAATTGCTTTCTACAACTACCCCTCCAAGTTCTCCCCATATTCTCCTGACAACATGACAGAAGTTTGATTTCATTAATAAGAACATTGGCCATCAGATGGGTAAATAAGAAGTAAATTTTAAACTTTCTAACTCTAAATCAACATGTTTCCATAAAGATAATATATAAAAAACATTCCTAGAAAAAAGCATTTGTTTGTTTTTTATTACAAAAGTAAACTTGTTTTATTTAGAAACTATGAAACAGGAACTCCTAAGTTTATTTTTATTTCCACTAAACCTCAGTTTCATTTTCCATCTCAGCTCCCTGCAGCTGAATAAGAAACAATCTTTGGTTTCCTGCAGAAATGATTCTACTCGTGTTTCTGGAGGATTCGAATGCTTTTGTTTTGCGATTTGGCCAATTAAAGCAACTAATGACGTTCATGAACAATTAGTGAAGCGGCATTTGGTTGTTAATGATTTTGAAGGTGGAATGCAAGCTTGTTTACCATACAGTAGCTCCTGCATGGGAAACCTGATAAAATATTGGTATTCAAAACAAGGCAGGAACAATTTTCACTTTGATTGAAGGTAATTCAATATTCAGCTTGAGCTCTGAGTACATATTAACAGTGGGTGACAACAATAAGCAAATATGGAATTTAATCAGTATTTAAATTGAAAAAAATTAGACTGTCATCAAAGAATAATTTGGATTGTAAACAACGTCTTTTGGGTGTCTGGGTGTGTGTCAGACTCTGGAGAGACAGGCTACCCTCCACTGTTGCACCACAGCGTTCAGTTTAAGGGTCATTTGTTTGCATTATCTAGTTTATGACAGGCGGGGTGGGAAATGCCACTGTTGTATCTGATTCTAATTATTTAGCAGCTGTAAAACATTTGTCGCTGCATGTTTGCCTCCACCTCATTTGTCTACATCCCCCCTCCTCCTAACCCAGCTGGTCTTTATCTTACATCTTGCGGTAGCTTCAGTTAGTGGTGCCTTTTGAACGTATCCCCACCCCCCCCTCCCAATATGTTGGGAAATGTGTTTACAGGCCTGTGTACTCGGAGGGAGATGGGAAAATAAATACCAATTTCATATCTGTGCTCTGTACGGAACATTTCTTCCTATCGAGCCCCGTTGTAGTAGTCGCAAAGCCGCCAATTCTCCTTCAAAGCTGTATTTTATTTTATCAATCAACAGTAGCGGGGTGCCACTAAGAAAACAAATAAACAAGCAGAGAATCAGGTTATTTTAGCTTTAGATGAGCCTAATAACCTACAGTCAAGGTTTTAAAGCAGCATTCTGCAACTTTGCAGTTATATGGTCTCTGTCGCCCTCTAGAGGCTTGCTGTGTAACGTCACTGTCGTAACATTAAATCTCTCTCGGGCATAAGAGGCATGTTTACATTCCTAATATTAGGCAAAACAACGAAAACAAACTTTTCCACCTCCACACATTGAATAAATAGTTTTATCAGGACTGTATAACAACTTTATGCTCGACCAAACACAATAACCCTGGTGAAATCATTTATTACTTACCTAGCCATTAGCAGCACGGCTAGGTTAGAGTCCGTAGTTCATGCCTTTCTTTTTAAAAGAGCTCTCCAGCGAGGAAAAGACGGCCCAATAATAACTCTGGTCTTTGCTCTTGCTCTATCACGTTCTCCTTTTCTTTTCCTATATTCCACTGATAAGGGATTTCTAGCTTTCTTTGGTGAATCTGCCGCTGCTACAGTGAGTCTACGTTATACAATTATGGCAAGCCAAAGGAATAAAAAAATGCGCGTTCTAAACTTGCATTATGTCCGCCAAAACGCTCATTCAAGACACGCATTTTGGCGGACATAATGCTCGCTTTAGAACACGTGAGTTTTTGCCCCATTTGGCGTCAAAACGCGCGTTCAAGATAAAAAAAGCGTGCGTTCTAAACGCGCATTATGTCCGCCAAAATGCGCGTTTAGAACGCACGCTTTTTTTATCCCTTTGGCTTGCCATATATTGCCGTAAAACGACACCCAGTCAGTATTTCCTGCGGCTACCCGAAGCTCAAAAACTGTATAGTGCAGTAAACAGACGTGGGACCCCCCAACACTATCACAGGTATAAAAATGAACATAATAGATAATAGTATGATGCAAACACTTTACAAAAAAGCATAATTTTAAGGTGTAAAAGTTGCGGAATGTTGCTTTAAGTAGGGAAGCAGCAATATAAACATTTGGGCCAATAGTGGGGCTGGGCGATAATAAGGCCTAAATTCAATACTGGTTAATCTTTATTTTTAAATGTATATTTTTTGATTTTCCAATGTATTTAAAAAGATATCTTGTGCGCTCTACTTGTCAGCACATTACAAGATTTAATGAACAGATTTCTTTCATTGTACCTAAGTTTAAAAAAAGAAGTGGGAAGATTGCCTTTTTTGGTTAAAGCTCCACTAGACTGGAACAATTTACCTGTTGACGTAAGATCAATTACCTCTTTTAGACTTTTTCGGAACACTGTTTATTTTCATGTACTTCCCATCTGTAATTGCTTGTAATTAATTTTAGTTGAAAGTTTGAAAGTGTGTGAGCTAGGCTAACTTATTCAGGTTTTGTGATGTTTTGTTTTCATTGTATTTTATTTTATTTTTTTTATTTATATATTTTATTTTTTTATTTATTTATTTTTTTTCAGCTGCTTGCTGCCATGCTGTCTTTCTTTTCTTTTGGTGTACGGATGGAGGACCCTCTCGAAAACGAGATGTTACATCTCAAGAGGCTTTATCCTCCAAAAATATAAGTAAATAAATAAAAATAAAAAATATCACCTCAATAACGATAAATGGACGAGAACTACATGTATGCGCAAATACAAACGTTCACTAGATGGGCCTGTCTTGTGTATTAAGTTGAGTCACGTTGTCATGTGACTCGAGGTGGTACAGCTTCTTAACGGGACGTAAACGTCACCAACCTACACAAATCTTTTCATTTTTTTATTACCAAATTAATTGAGATGGGGAAAATGATATCGGTTAGAGTCAGAAATTTCTATAATGATACATGTTTGATGTATCGCCCAGCCCTAGCCAATAGATATCTGTATTAACATTTCTGGTATGGCCGATAATCAATATTTACCAATTAGGGCTGGGTGATGAATCAAAAGTTTATCGTTATCGAAATTTCTGACTCTAACCAATATATTTTTTCCCATGTCAGTAAATTTGGTAATAAAAAAATTAAAAGATGTGTGTAAGTTGGCGGTTTATTCACATAAACCAGTAACATTTATCATTGAACATGAAGACTAACAGGCACTAGTTAGTCTAAACAAGCATCAAATATGCACGCATGAAACAACAGTCAAACTAAACAGGATAAAACCATTTAACATTATAAAACATCATGTAACTTACTTCTTGACTCATAAAACACACACAGGATAATAATAAAGGTAAGTTTGTCGTATTTCAGCAGATTGCAGCGTAGGAGCACACAGAGCGAGCAGCTACAGCTAGCGCCGGTGCTCCAGCGATGATGTGTTCAGGGACACTCAGAAATACGGCAGTTTACACGAAGGCTTTCAGACAGAATCGATTCCGAACCTTTATGAATTGATTTTTAAGTAAGAATCACGATTTTTTTCAGTCACCTCTAGTAACTATTGGGTTTTGGTAGCCTAGCAAGCCACTCTATATATGTGAATATATAGTCTGGCCATGACCAATTGATGGCTCTCAGTCGTGGGGCGGGATCTACAGTGTTCTTTCAAATTGTCTCCGCATGCTATTGGACAACAAACAACATGACGCACTCACCGCTACGGATGTCAGTCTACTGGGCAGTCCACCATACATCGTCGAAGACAACGCAAATACATCCTTCTTCTAAATAAACTCAAGTACCTCTATGTGCTCTTGACCCAAAATAGTCTAAATAGTCTAAAGTTGATGCCAAAGCCATTTCAAAAGAGTCGTCCCCATCTTAGTTTCGCTCAGTTGCAGTAACATCCCGCCAACCAAACCAATAGAGTGCTGTGATTGGCCAGCCACCAGACTGGCAGGTTCCAATGGAGCGTGGCTAGACCGACATGCGGAAAACAATAATTTTGCTTCAGCAACTGACGGTCTAGGTTTCTAAGCTAAGGTTTTGATGCATCTCTGTCTCAAACTGCTCTCAGTTCAGCTTCTAAGAGCCACAAAGAGCAACAAACAACTTTGAGAGGGCTTGGTGACGTATAAAACCAAGCTGTGACTGACTGAAGACAAAGAAGAGAGTCTGACATTCTGAGCACGACAAAACCGACAAATAAAATTAGAAAAAAACTGCAAACAAATGGAGACAATTGACCTTTCGTCGAGCCCCGCCCCCCCTTAGTTACTGTTGCCAACTCTGACAATAAGTGGATCCGCAGATTTCCGCGATGGAAAGAAGTAGACAGATGCGTGTCAGCAACATATTTTGGAGCAATTTCTCCTCAATATAATCCAGATCAAGGCAAAAGGGTTACAGTATGCAGTGGAGGGATATATTAGTGTCGGCTCCGCTGAGCGAAGCGTAGCAGGGAACAAGGAGTTGGGAGTTTGGGAAAAGGTCCGGCGTCCGGGGATGCGTGGATCCGAGGAGCGGTGGCGGCGATGCGGTGTCCCTGTGAGCTGTCAGATGTCAGCTGTCAGATGATCTGAGCTGCAGGCAGCTCTAACGGAGAAAAGCTCCCAGCGTTCTGCATCGCTATCATCTCAGCTGAGTCTGTTTATAAAATGTAACTTTTTATGCCCGTGTTTACTTTCATTTTTAGTTCCCAGCCGGAGCTCGGCATTAATTCGTCACGTGATCATGACACCACCCGCTGTTGCGCCAAGGCTTAATGTGCGTTTATAAGACACGGTTGAGGTAATATTACGCTGATTTGCCGGCACGGTGTGTCTTATCTAAAAGGGTCTTGGATGGATAGTCTGGGAGGCGGACCTCCACCCAGCCGTGGGCGGGGGGAGCACTCATGCTTGGCTGTTGCTGGTTGAGCTTGATGAGGAGGTTCTGAAGGGAAATGGAGACACGACTACTATCGAGGCTAATGCTATAAATTAGGCTTAGATTCATCATTTTGTTTGGAGTTGTCGGATAGTAACAGTTGCTATGATGTGTGATTGGACAATAGCCATTCTGGGGGCGGGGCCGGCGAAAGGCTAATTACAACACTAAGACAAGAAAAATATGTTCAACTAAGAATAACGTTACTCATATGGTCAGGGGACGATCGTCATCGTGACATCAGATTGACGATACACTACACCTAAACAATAGAGTCCCCATTTATCCCCATTGTTGCACCAAAGAATGCATAAAAATAAATGCTTATATATGTCATAAATTCTATATGTCCAATAAAACCACTAGCGACAGTCTCTGGGACAGATGCCACCTCTCTTCATCTCACCATCTCTTGTCTCTCATTCCCTTTTCAGAAATTAATCAGGCGACGTGTACTTGGGAAATGAGGTGACATTTTCCTATAATGAGAGCGATGGGTGGAAGGGAAGGAATCAGTGCATTTCCTGGGCCTGCCATCAACAGAGATTGACATTTTCCATTACGGAGTCAAAAATGTACATGTGTTGCTCCATCACAGTAGCTGTGTTTCTAGTGTGTGTGTGTGTGTGTGTGTGTGTGTGTGTGTGTGTGTGTGTGTGTGTGTGTGTGTGCGTGGGGCAGCAGGCGACAGGGAGGTCATCTATCTTGTTACAGCCATATCCCAAAGTCTATGTGTGTGTACATTTGTGCATATTAGCAAAAGGGTGTGTGGGCATGAGTGGTGCTCCTGTGTGTGTGCGCTTCAATACAAGTGTAAGTGCGTGTGTGTGTGTGTGTGTGTGTGTGTGTGTGTGTGTGTGTATAAAGAGTGGTGGTAAGGTGAAAAAGCATGATTTATGGGAGGGAGTGGTGCTGGAAAGCACTAGGTACAGCGATGCCTGTAAATCCTGATAAAATAAAAAAAAAACCTGGATAGAAGCAATTTAATGCCATCAATCTTCCAACCTGGGGACCGTGATATATTGGCAGGTAGAAGGTGTGTGTGTGTGCGTGCACACGTTTGTAAGTCAGAGTTTCCGTGTGGCAAATTTAAAAAGATAAACTAAACATTTGCTTCAAGAAAACAAGCCTGGTTTTAACAACTGGTTATAATGAGAACAGTGGTTTCCAAGAGTTACCCTTATCCCTAGCCTAAAGCTCATTATGAGTAAAGAGAATGTGACTGTAATGTTTTTTTAAATGTAATTTTATTTAAATAAAAAAAACATAATATTGGTTACAATACCAAATGTAATAGACAACAGTAACCTCAGACTAAAATTACAATGTTGACACTACAATAAACACTATTTTTGTTAGCTTGAAGCAGGAAATATGGAGCTTAATAATAACAACAAATTTATATAAAATGACCACCCCAATCGCACCATAGGACTTAGGACACCCCTAGCCTTCGGTAAAATATTAGGGCAGAGGAAGTTTTGGCTTTTTTTTTAAGCTTTTCCTTCCAGCCGCAGACATTTTATCCCTTCAGACATAACTTTTTCCGGCATAAACATCTTATGTTTGATTACCGCTAGCTTTTTCAAACAACAGCCAGCTCCAGACTCTGATTGGTTCTTTTCTTATTTTGTCCCGCCTATTCGATTTGATGATTGGTTATTTTTTCCGGTCACCCATCTTTTCCGTTTTATGATTGGATTTTCGTTTCTGTCAAATTTCGTTGTCGTTTCTTATTCGTCAACGAAAATGTCGGTCAATATTCGTCATAATTTAGTTTTTTTTGGCGTGTATATTTTAGTTTTCGTTTAGTTTTAGTCCGCAAAAATTCATTCGTCACGAAAAAAACAACGAAAATAATTCGTCAACGAAATTAACACTGATTCCTACTACGGACCACTGTATTAAAAATACGAGTGAAGGACCTCTTTAAAGAGCTTGTTCAGACCTTTTGCAGGGAAAGGTTACATTGATCATCTTACCTGTTGCAGATAGCTCTTTGAACATCATCCGGCTGAAGAAACAGATGAGGTGAAGTTCAGAGGTTTTCTGGAAACGTTCAACTTTGAGGAGACCTGGAAGTTGTTGGAGGAATTAGATATCCTCTATGTCTTGGGATCTCCACCAGGAGGAGCGGGAGAGAGGAATGTCCCAACTTCCCCTTGGACTCGTCATCACCACGACCCAAACTTTGGATAAGCAGAAGAAAACAGATGGATTTTCTGTTATTTTCTGTTTTCCTAATGAAGGTTTAAAGAGCAGCTTAGCGAAACGTCTTCAAGAAACCAACGAAGTCCAGTTGCCTTCATTCGAACCCCTTTGGATTACCATGACTGAGAAACTTCACCAGCATTATTTAAGTAAGTTTCAATCATCTAAAAAATGTATTACTGTATTTGATTGGCTTTTTAAATATCACAGTCTAATCCTGTCTCTATGTCTACCTGCAGGAGAGAGTTCTCTATTCGATGACATGTCTACACTTAATCTTTCAACCTGATTTAAGTTCTACCAAACTTTTTAGAACTTCTCATCCATCTATTTGTAGATAAACAGCATTTTTATAGATGCAGAGCATTTTTCCCTCCACAGTCACACATAAACAAGCATTTCAAGGCATTAGTGAGTTCAGTGTCATGCAGCAAAACAATAACCAGACAAAACAATAAATGTTGTTCCCTAAAATTGACCAAACTAATGATTTAGTCACTAAAAACGTCCCCACTCCCGTGTGATGGGCTTGTTTTGGATTTTGTAATCAGTGCATTTGCATTTGCTGCTAATGCAAACACCACTTTGTGGCATTTCCAGACCTTTTACCTACTGAAGGAATGAATAAATAATAGAAAAGTTGCACACACCTGTCAGTTAAACAGCTTTTAGGTTAATTCTCCAATTATGTTTTAGTGGAAAACAAAGTTCCATACTAATAAAAAGGTCTACTCTGAGTCTGCTTTTATTATACAACTGTTAACTAAACAGTGTACAAAAATAATGTCAACAAATAACAAAAACAGGCGGAGTTGTTTAAAAACATTTCAGAGAACACCTCTCACAAGCTACGGTTATTTGGAGACTTGAGGCTTAATGCTCCCCAATTAAATATACTGCTCAAAAAAATTAAAGGGAACATTTAAAGTCCCATTAGTCATCATCACACACTCGTGAAATTACATCTCTGCATCTCCGTGGGGAGTGGTGAGCTGCAGCAGCGGCCACGCTCGGGAACCATTTGGTGGTTTAACCCCCCAATCAAACCCCTTAATGCTGAGTGTCAAGTAGGGCTGCAACAGCTAATCGATAAAATCGATAACAATCAATGAATAAATGCGTTGGCAATGCAATTTGTCATCGATTTGTTGTGTTGTTCAACTTTTTGGGAACTAAAGCACACCTACGGGCAGATTGGCTAATGCTAGCGGGTTAGCACGCTCATGATCAAGTGGGTTTCCGAAAAAACACGATGGTTGTGAAACTAAGAATGACTAAATTCTACAAGCGGAAGAAAAGTCCCCACCATCCTGTTTATTCTTAGCTGTCAACAGCGCTATGGAGCAGAACCGTAGCAGCTACCGGGAGTCACGTTGTTGCTACGAGTCTGCGCAACACCGCTCCAGGGCTATGGCAAGCCATTTAGTATGTAGTTCACAAATGCTTCTATCTGTGAACATAATTTAAACTGGATTATTGCCAACCCGTACATAATAGACATGTCACCATTACATTGTTACAAGTAGAAATTAAATGTTATTCAATATCTCAAAAGCTGTAAGACAGTTGAGGTGATAGCATGTTGTTTCGCACGATATTGAACTGTTTTTTAATAATGTTCTGTTGTTAAAGTAAAGGAAGGAGAGAAAAAATGTTTCCCTAGCAGTTTTTAAATGTTCCCGTTTAATTCGATTAATCGAGTCGAGACCCCATCGCGGATACAAGCGGCCGAAATGAGTTTTCTTCGCAGGGTGGCTGGGCTCTCCCTTAGAGATAGGGTGAGGAGCTCGGTCATCCGGGAGGGGCTCGGAGTAGACCCGCTGCTCCTCCACATCGAGAGGAGCCAGTTGAGGTGGCTCGGGCATCTGATTAGGATGCCTCCTGGACGCCTCCCTGGTGAGGTTTTCCGGGCACGTCCAACCGGGAGGAGACCCAAAGGAAGACCCAGGACACGCTGGAGAGATTATGTCTCTCGGCTGGCCTGGGAACGCCTTGGGATTCCCCCGGAGGAGCTGGCCCAAGTGGCTGGGGAGAGGGAGGTCTGGGCTTCCCTCCTTAAGCTGCTGCCCCCGCGACCCGACTCCGGATAAGCGGGAGAAAATGGATGGATGGATGGATGGAGACCCCATCCGATTCATCGATGATCCAAATAATTGTTTGTTGCAGCCCTAGTGTCAAGCGGGGAGGCATTGGGTCCCATTTTTAAAGTCTTTGGTATGACCCGACCGTGGATTTGAACCCACGACCTCCCAGTCTCACAGCGAACACTCATACCACTAGGCCACTGAGCAGATTCATCATAAACTCCAAGTCAATCACACTCCTGTGATATCAAACTGTCCACTTAGGAAGCAACACTGATTGACAATCAATTTCACCTGCTGTTGTGCAAATGGAATAGATAATTTTAGGCAATTAGCAAGACAACCCCAATAAAGGAGTGGTTCTGCAGATGGTGACCACTTCTCAGTTCCTCTGCTTTCTGGCTGATCGGGAGTCAGAGCTTTCAGTTCTCAGGCTCCTCTTTTGTGGAACCAGCTTCCAGTTTTTAATCATGAGGCAGACGCCATCTACTTTTAGGCTTCAGACATTATGATAAATCTTGGGTTATCGTGGCTCATCCCTTTAGGTATGCTACTGGAAGACACACTCAGACTTTACATTTGTATTTAAATTACTGCTGTCATGAACTTTGGTTTCTCCATTTATCTCCAACAGAAATAATGACTGGCTCAACCCGTCTGTGTTTGGGGCAAGTTTGGGGGTTTCTTCCAGTCTAAAGGAAATTTTCTTCACCACTACTCCCCCACGCTTGCTTAGGAAAGAGGGGTTGCATTGACGTGAAGGTGATGCAATCTGCTGGTTACTTTATTAAAGACAAATTTTCCTAACTGACATTTTAGAGTCTACTGAATCTGATTTTATTACATGTGGATTAAATTTACTGCAGACCAATCACATAAACCTGCAGTCTGAGAGCAAAGTTCCCCATTGGCAAAACACAGAACAATATCTAATATAAGTTAGAGCTTGATCTTTCAGAGAATTCGAAGTTAGAAGTAAAAATTTAATCCATTTCTGAATTTTAGAGGAAGCCAATGAAGTGATGGTAAAATAGGAGGAATCTGATCTCTCCCATCAGAACTCCGGCAGCAGCGTTTGGAATCAGCCGGAGGCCTCTGGGAGAATTTTCTAACGTCCTGATAATATAGAATTGCAACAGTTGAGCCTTGAAGTAATAAATGCACCCAGATTTATTTTTCAGCATCATTCTTTTACAACTCTAATAGCTAAAGAATTTAGGAAATAAATCTGATCTGGGTCTAATAAATTACATTACTGCACATTTGAAACGAAATAATTTATTCTAAACTGAAAGAGGGAAAGCAAAAATCTTTGGATCGTAGTAGAACGGTTGTATTAGGATGCAGAAACACTGAGATACTAAGACTTTTGAAGTGCCTCTTGCAGTTTTCTTACGTATCAGAAATAAACACTTCCCCACACAGTCACTAAACTTTAATGTTCTCTTTAACTTGGCCATAAATCCAGAGCTTTCTGTCCGTGAGCTCAGGCTGAAGGCTAAAAGAACAATGGCCTTGTGTTTTCTGCTCCCCTGAGGCCGATGCCATTTTACATTCACTTGCCCACGGGTTAATAAGAGTATGATTTATAGCGTGTCAGCGCTCTCACCAGAACTGGTGTCGGCACTCCACTTTTCTGTCCTCCACTAAATGGTATTAAACACCAACACAGCATCAAAGGGAAAAAAGACTAGGGAAAGTTTCACGTAGTGGTGACTTAGGGACTTTTGGACAATTTATCAATTCTATCGACACAAAATAATTTTTTACCCTCCATTTAATGTATGCTTTCCACTAGGAGTGTGCAAAGCTGCCAGTATTTGTATCTGTATTTGTTGAGAGCGAAAGCATTTGTATTTGTATTTGAGTAAAACTCAAAATAGGTGTGAAAATCAAATTTGTTTTGAGTTACACTTCTAATTTATGTTACAGTGTAGAACTTAGGGCTGCACAATATTAGGAAAACCTGCGATATGCGATAACAGTGCTTAATATTGCGATATCGATATTCCTTGTGATAAATGAACAAATACTTAAATCTGCAGTTTTTGTGTATATACTTTAGACACACCACTCTATCCTCTATCATTAGTATTAATACAGTAACAAAATGAAATCATGTAAGTTTACGTTACAAAATTAGCATGATCTGTTTCAATATTTTTGTAAACAATAATTGTTAAAATATGTTGGAGCGATTTAAAACATTAGGACAACGCTGTAGAACATTTACAGAGCTAAACGAATATGTTTACTCCCTTAGCACTTACTGACTACTTCCATTATTTCCTTGTACTGCTTTGATAGTTTCTATAAGGAGTTCCACCCATGGGCATCTGCTGGGTTGTTGTGCTCTTACGTCAGAGACTTTGGGTTTGCTAACGCTAGCTTTCTAGAGCCCAGTACATAGATCTTTATGGTTGCGTTGGAGGTGACAACGGAGATTTGTCGTGTTTCCCCTCGTAGTTGAACACAAGTACTTTGAAATAATAGTCATGCTGTTTGAATTATGAGTTCTTTCTCGCTAAAATTTTCCGCACACGTCTTACCCTCAGTCATTGCGACGCTCTCTAAGCTAACTCAGGTGTTTGCTAGCCATCCAAATAAAGTGCCGTCCACCTAGGCACCAAGGCATCTAACCTATAAGAACCCAACCGATTGGCCAAATGAGTGAAAGCTCTATTTGATTTGTCAAAAACTTCATGCTTCCATTTGATTGACAAAATGCATTATGTGTAGCAAAAATATTAGATGACCATTGCGTATGCTGATATTGCGATAACGATATATTTGCGATATATTGTGCAGCCCTAGTAGAAGTGTAACGCAAGAAAATTGATTTTTACACCTATTTTGAGTTTTACTTAAATACATATACACATACAAATACTTTCCCCCCTCAACAAATATAGATACAAATACTGACTGCTTCGCATACCCCTACTTTCTACATACCCCTATTTTCTACTTTTAGTATAATCTTTATGTTTGGGCTTCTTTTTGCATTTAAGTAAAACATCAGTTTGAGGACTTTATAATTTAAATTTTAGCTAATAAATAATTATCAAAATAGAAAAAATCTGCACACTTCTATCTGCAGTTAGAGTTTTAATCAAGCTTTTCGGTCCACAACTCCTGATGAAGGTCTTCGGACCGAAAGCTTGATTAAAACTCTAACTGCAGATAGAAGTGTGCAGATTTTTTCTATTTTGATAGTTCTATACCTTATCCAGCACCTTCACACAGATGAGCTGTGTTCTCTTCTTGTTGAAAGCTAATAAATAATTAAAAGTTCTGTGTACCGTGCATCAGGGTCAGTTTGATCCCAGAGCAGCTACTCTACCTTCCTGTTGTGCTCTAGCTGGGTCTAGAGAAGCACTGATGGCGTTATCTTTCTGTGTGACAGGCTTGACTGGAAAGGCCTTGAGAAATGATTTAATTTAGTCCCGCAGCCACAAATCAACCCGAGGAACAACATCTACATCTCACACACCGACACCAAGAGCAGCACACATTTACAGGAGTGCACAAACGCATCACATGCATTTAAACATGCACATGAAACCAAGCGTACCCAGAGGATTCACGCAGACATTGACAGGACAGTATGTCAAACCGTGAGCCCGTCCATGCAGCAGTTTTGCTGATTTAGAAAATTTGCATCTTTTTAAAACTTTATCTTTTTCACAGGCTGCATTTTGTGAATGAAGATGGCACGATTCCCACTATTGTCACAGCAGAAATTAGATGAGAAAGGTCAAAAAATTCTAGCACTTAATTTTGCGGATTTTTAATAATGTCATAATAAGCTGAACCGTCTGAAAACCCAGCTTAAATGCAACTTGTTCATATTTTTAAATCATTTTCTTGAGCCAGTATGTGCTAAAATGACCCTTTCATGAAATGTCACTCAGACCCCCACCACCCTCTTTGATCATGAACACAGCTGATTTGTTTGATTTAGTGATGAACCGCTCCTGTAGACACTAATGAAGGCTGAGGAGACATTTCAGCTGTTAGATTAAGGTGTTAAAAAGATGAACGCATAGCGTTCACTTTTGGTTCAACTAAACGGACAATAGGGGGTGCTAAAAACAAGCCAAATGTCCCAAAAGAATAACAATCACAGTATATTGAGGAGTTCACCTCGATAACGATAATTGGACGATAACTACATGTATGCGCAAAAACAAAAGTTGCCTACTAGATGGGGCTGTCACGTGTCTTACATTGACTCACGCGAGTCATGTGACTAGAGGTGGTACAGCATCTTTAAGGCAAATTAACGTCACCAACTTACAGACATATTTTAAAAAATTTTATTACCAAATATATTGATATGGGGAAAATTATATCGATTAGAGTCAGGAATTTTGATAACGATAAATTTAAAATTTATCGCCCAGCCTTAGTACAAACAAAAGCAAACACAGCAAGCAGCTTGCGAACATGTTGCGATAATATCAGCAGATGCGCACAAACAACGCTTTCAAACAAACTCAAGTTACGCGAGGCAGCCGCGATAAACACGTGTAAATAAAATCACATATATTCCAGTCCTCAAACTCTTCATTTATGCTACTGTATTATTTTCACTGTAGCATCACCTATTAGGACTGCATACTGTATTGTAGCATCCGAATAGCTTGTGTATTTATCTAGATAGTACAATAACTAAATTTAATTTAAAAATGCAACTTTTCAAATCGAGGTGGAAGATATGTTGATCAGGGTTTCCCCCAGTGCTATTTTAGCGTGGCGGGCCGCCAGGCTTTGACTGCCCCCCCGCCAGGCTAAGCGTCACTTATTTATTTGTTTTAAAGTTTTTTTAATGCACCAAACTAACATTTAAAATGTTAAATTTAGCGCTGAAACAAATACTCAAATGTTTCGATTTAAAAAAATTCCTCAAGTCATTATTTACTGATTCGAGGCGTTGTTAAATGCGTAACGCAGCCAGATTCTAATTTACACGGACACATTTTACTGGAGCACAACGTTGGATATCACCGGTGATCCCGACAGCATGGAGGACAATGGGGAAAACAATAAAGGCAAAAGGCAAAGGTGGTCCAAAGTTTGGGACCATTTTAAACTCAGAAGAAGTGAAAACACGGTCGAGTGTCTCCACTGTAAAACGGAGTTGTCTTACCATAACAGTACAACTTTATGCTTGAACAGGAAACCGCTTTAGCCAGCCGAATCCACGACCAGGTAGGCTAATGCTAATACCATAGACATAGCTAATACGTAGCACGCACACTAACTTTCGCGTCACGTAGGGACTGGAAAAAAACACGTTAATCGTGTTCACGTTAAACTAAGACTGAATAAACTCTACAACTGAAAGAAAAATCACCATCATCCTATGTAGATGGCTGCAGCAGCTGCAGCAGTGTAGAGCAGGGACGCAGCTAATACCTGGAGTCATTACTGCGGCTCAGTGTGACGCTGCATATACGGCAGGCCGTTATAGCATGTAATTTACTAACATATCTATCTTTGAATATAATTTTAGATTGGATTATTGCCAATCCATACATATTTAGAAAAATAGGACGCAATTACATTGTTACTAGTAGAAATTAGTAACATTTCTACTTGAAGTTTGATTTTGAAACACAAACTCAGAATTTTTTTTCAAATAGAATATTTGATTGACAGACGATTAGATAAAATATTAGAATACTAAAATATTAAATAGCTGTAGCCCTTGTTAATGCAGGAGATAGGTGTAGGAGACTATTTTCATGTTCAGCCTGCATGAAAAACTCAGAGTGATCGATTATAATCAAAAATAATCATAAAAAAAGTTTTTTTCAGTGAATCACACCTTTAAAATGAATATGAGTCTTTAACCTGCAAGTCTGACTTTAACAGCATCTGGTGATACAACAGCACAATAGCAACATCTTACGATGGATAAGTGAACAGGGTGAGAGGTCAGGTGTATTTTTTTCATGATCTGAATTGTATTTTTTTGTGTCTGGTAAAACCATATTTTCAAGATTGTGCCTTTTTGTAAGACAAATAAATATTGTTAATAAATGGTTTATAACACCACATACTAGTCATACTTTTAAACTTCCTGACAACTTTTTTTTTTTTTACAAAAACACCGTGGGTCGCCCGTGGGCTTGTCTACCACCGGGCTTTGCGAGTTTTCTGGGGGAAACCCTGTTGATATTAAACTATGAAGGATTATTAACATTTTAATGATCTGCTAAAGCAGAGATGTTAGAATCATCACATTATGTCTAGCAGAAATGTTGAGAACAGAGAGCTGTTTCCGCCTGGACCATTTTAGATGTGACACACTGAGCCTGATCGCATTAACGTGTATTCATAAAAATAAAGCAAGTAATGTAAAAGCTGTGTTTATTTGGTGATGATTTTTAGCTTCAGTCCATTAATGTGACTAAACGAGTTAACATTGTGTTTAGCTGAGGTGATACGTTAGCTTTACTAGCACGTGTTAGCATAAGGCAGCTAATATTAGTTAGCTAGTTTTATTTTTCTTTTAGGGTCAAGTGTGGTTGCATTATTCTTTAATAAACTAGTTTAAACAAATAATCATAGTAGTTTGTTAATGGTTAATAGCTGCCTTACAACTGTGATATTTTGCCACTGAAATCATTTATCCAGAGTTTTCTTAATCTATATAAAACAGCAACATCATGACAAGGTTGAGTCTACAAAAATCTACACAGCCTGTCTGTTTCTGGTGTTAAACTAAAGCCCGTTGACTGAAATAAAACAGTTTTCAGCACAGACCACAGAAGCAGGCAATGACAGCTGAACGCTGAGCTGAAGCTCCTGTGGAGAACACAGTGTCAGCAGGAAGCTTGTGATGGACACCGACTTTTTAAACCACATCAGTCAAACATCCCACCAACTTTAAGCCCAGCGTCCACACACACCTCATGACAGACAGATTATGGTTTCAACAGACTTAAGCCTTCAAAGCTCACGTTTTTATATGAAAACTGCTTTTAATGTCAACACCACTGATCACTCTCACACACTTCCCTCTCTCAGCGACATCGATAAGACGATTATGTGACAAACCTTTCTCAAATATGGACGCCAACAAGGTTTCTATGTAAGAACCTAAAGGATAAAATCAGAACTACTCTGGTGTCCTGCAGCTGCTGGTGTTCAGCGTACACTTCAAAAGATAAGAGCATGAAAAGCTAAACCTTTCAGGCATAAAGTCAAAGGTCATTATACTGCACCATGGGCGGTCAAACTGAAACATGAACAAGTGTGGTCATTTCAAAAGTATCATGAGACATTTAAGACTTTTACTGCACTTTGTAGAGCAATAGATGTATTTAAATAAGGTTATTAAAATTCTTATAAAATCCTCTATGGCTGATTTGTGCCTAAATCTAGCACAACCAACACAGAATTTCTATTTACTTTTCTCTTAATCTTGAGTTCAGGAACATTTTTTAAGGCAAAAATATTCATAGATCAGAAATACGTGGCTTAAGAGGTAAATAGATACAACGACTTGATTGAAAAAGAGAGACAAAACAGCCAAAGTCAAGGGAAAAACGTTAGGAAGCATAAAAAATACAGATCAAGACCACTTTAAAGGAACTAGAGGCAGGATCTTTAAAAAATCTGTAAAAAATGAAACATGTATGTTCATTTTTTCAAAGCTAATGGGTGATGAAGCGTTATAAACCTAAAAGAATGAGGCCACCCATGTATCGTTCCATTTTCTTGAACAGGCTGTTTGCTGCAAAATGCGCTGCAGTTCGGTCACGAATTTCCCACGCTGCCCTACGGATGTGGCGTCAATTGACACTGCTTGCGCGTTCACGACAGCTTCAAAACAGAAAGAAAATGTGTTCGACACTGCAGATCGGTAGGTGGCGCTATTGCACCTTAAGTTGCTTGCCAACCGCCAAACTCCTAAAGAAGAACTGTGGGAATGGATTCTACTGCAACCAGCAAACGACCAAGCGTGGCACAAAGGAAGTTTATTCAGCGGCATCTCGTGAGTCAAAAACCAAATATGGTAAAAGACAGGCAGGGACCNGAATCTATATCGGATACGTGATTGACGAATGGAGGCTGCTTCAACTATATCTGGGACTCAAAAAGGATGCTGCCATGGCTCATTTCCTAGTGAGCAGGTAAGAAACATTATAGGTTGTGTTTAGAGATGATATGACAATGATCTGACCTCACCGATGACTCAGAGAGAGCTAGCGTGCAGTAGCATTAGCTGTGATAGTAGCATTAGCTGTGATCAGGGCTGCAGCGTGGATTGCTTCGCCGCAATATTGTCCGTGAGAGCGGCGGGGAGTTGCCTTTTCAGCGTGAGATATTGGAGGTGTGGCGTGAGAGCGTGTGAAGAGGGTCAGGTAATGGTATTTTTGTGTTTGTGTAACATAGCCGTCTGTGCACGCTCCCGTGCTGGGCTGCAGTTACTCGCAGAGCCGGGCGCGTCGCTCGTGAGCATCGTTTCTTTTTTCCTGCCTCTAGTTCCTTTAAAGACACATTCCACCCCTAAGTGAAATTTACTGAGTAATTTTCTTGACTTTTTAACAAATATGCTAGCTGTTACCATTCACTTACATTGTTTATGCTAAGCTAAAGCTAATGGAATACTGCTAGATTAGGAGAACTACTGGACCGGTAACAAAATGCTTTTTCCCACTTATCTAACTTTGGGGAATACGGCAACAGACTAAATTTCACTTAGGGGTGGAATATCCCTTTAAAAGATTTAAAGAAAGACTGGTACAGCAGCTCCATTAAACTAGTATCTCAGCTAGCCGAAGACACTAAATTATGAGGAAAAAAATATGAAATTTCCAGTTGGGATCATTGAATTTTTGCAAAACTGCAAAAAAAATAAATTGCAGCAGTTGAACCAAAGTTTAGCTAAATTTTCGCAAACATTTCAAGGAACTCCCCCAACCCAGTGAGATGCTGGCTTCATATTTTATTCTTTTTCATATTTCGATGACGTTTCTCTTTTCATTTGAGAAACTTTTGCAGAATCCAAGCATTTAAAGAGGACCTAGAACGTAAACCAAATTTTTTCTTGTAGTTGTTGAATAAAGACAGCTTGGGTGGTCAACAGTAGCATGCCAAAAAGTCAAAGCCATGTGTGACCTACTTTTCATGTAAATTAGAAAGTTGAAAAAGGCGAGAGAAAACCCTCTGATCTGAGAAAGTCTTCATTAACGCGTCATAAGGGGGAGCCACGCCTCCTAAAACCTGCATGTGTCTGAGGCCTTCTGGGGAAACCAACCAATCAGCAAGAAGTTCATTATCATATTCATGTCCTGGCCGAGTTGGAGGGGCTAATAGCTCTTTTCACAGCAAGGCTGGTTTAGGGGTTTTAGAATGGCCTGTATCAGGGCTCCTGGGACAGATGAAAGCCAAAAGAACATTTCTTATGCTTTTTAGAGGCTCAAAGCTGTTTTAGATTGTTGATTACCTGCATTCTAGGTCCTCTTTAAACTGCAGAGTTTGTTATGTGAGAGGCAACGTTTAAAGATATCAGGAACCACTCAAGACTTTTGAAAGTTTTGCATAAAGTCCTGTTAGTCCGCAACACAGCCGCAAGATTGTTAAAAGATAAACATTTCTCAAGTTGCAGGAGGAAATAAAATCAACCCGTGGCGATGCATCTGCAGCTCAGCTGGACATTTTATCTAGGCGGTGCTTTGGGCCAGCGACAGCCTCTTCCCTCTGTAACATGGGAGTTTTTTTTCCTTTTCTTCTGAGGATTTCCTGAGTGTTAGGAGGCCTCTCTTTTCCTCTCCTCTCCAGTAGGGAGGGCAGGCAGCTTGTGATAACCTTGCCCTGTCATTGCGTTCTTAGAACAAATCTGCTCTTATCAGGATCTTGTAGCAGGCAGCAAATGCAATTTCCCAGCTCCCCTGGCGAGTGCCTGCCTCAAATCCTCCACGGGCAATCTGCCTGTGTGATCTGACGTCTTTAAGAGGGACTTGAACCGGGGCGACATTAGCCCATCAGACAACTGGCTCTGCCTCTGACAAAGTGTCAGCTCGCTCACTCTCTCTTTCGTTTCCACTCTGATTGCTTTTTCTCTCTCGTATCCTTCCTGTGCGTTAGAATCTGTCCCTTTTTTCTCTTACTGTCTTTCTTTCTCTGTTGTGCCACTTTTCAATCCACAGATCACAGGAATGCATTAGTGACTCCTCTTGTCTATCCTGCCTCTTTCCCTCTTCTCTCTCTGCACTACTTCTCCATAAGTCCCATTTGTCCCCATTAGAGCAGATCTCTTCAGACAGGTTACCACGGAGCTGGGTGTGGAGGTACGAGGGGACTTTAAATGGCTTCCTGTGCAAGTTTTGTTTCAGAGCATGAGTTTTATTCTTGCCCATGTGCTTCCTGTCAGGGCAGTGAAGCAAAATCAGGCTATATCAGTGCCTGAACCAGGTATTTAATGCTAAATCTCTAAGAAACAAGAAACATCTTGCTGTCAAAAATGAGGATCTACAGGAATACCAGCATGCTCAGCTGTAAATCCTTTAAATCTCATGCTTCTTCCCCAACAACATTCAGTATATTATGTATAACAGTCAGCACAAACAAAAAGGGCTTAAACTTTCAAATTTAAAATAACCGCCTGCTCTCAACTTTCCTTAGTTCTTACAAAATGTACTGAAATGCTTCAAAACGTCATAAACAAATATCTATTTGTAGAAAATATCAGAAATCAGCAACTGATTTAAAAGTAAAACTCAAACTTCGACAAATCTGAAGCCATTCAGGCAAATGCTAACGACACCAGATCAGACAAAACTTGGACAATCTGCAATTCAGGTGTTTCTTGAGGAAGGAGGGATGGAGCCTCGTTCAAAACCGCTCATTTATTTTAACTTTTAATATACAAACATGCATCTAAGTGCATAAAGTTCACCAGACTGGGTGCTAAAACTAGAGCTCAGCACAAAACACAGAACTGGAAGTCACAAGGAACTAATGCTCCCCCTAGTGGTCGGCTGCAGTATAATTTTATTTCTGTGTAAATCTGAAATTTTCCTCACTAAAAGGTAGGGGTTTTTATATCATACTTTTGAGTCTAGATCTGATTTTGAGTATCTGCCGATACCAAGTACTGGTCTGATACTTCAGCAAAGCATCAACACAAGAACAATGGAGAACACATCTAAGTTTTCCTTCCATTTTTTAAATAATATTTAGGTATTTCTTTATTTCTGTATTTATGTCATTTCTGCCTAAAACATCACTTGTTTAGGAATTAGGCTACGTTGATAAAAACGTGTTAATATTATGAATCTACTTGAAATACTTGGCTTACAGGACCTGTACACCTCCAGGACATTGGGGCGTGCAGGTCGGATCACAGCTGACCCGTCTCACCCTGGACAGTTTTTTTGACTTGCTCCCATCTGGCAGGAGCCTCCGATCCACTCGGACCAGAACGTCTCACCACAAGTACAGTCTCTTCCCCTCTGCAGTTGGACTCATGAATAACAATCCTAGGACTGCTCAGTCGCTTTGTTCCAGTCACTTGACCCTGTGTTGTGTTTGCGCCTGACTGTTCCGCTCTGATCAGCACCTACACTGACTTGAATATATTAGTCCTCTTTCTAATTATTGTATATTTTATTGCATCAAGTACCGCAGAAATGTCCTAATGACAATAAAACCCTTCTGAGTCTGAAAGTAGCCTTGTTGCTTATATTTCAAACTGTTTACGTCCTCATTACACGGCTGTATTAAGCGATGCGTGTTCCTGTGACGAGGCAGGCATGCAGCTCCACAACTGGTAAGCTAACGTTTCTCTGCACAACACCTGAAGCGGTCAGCTCAGGTGATACAGGAGACTGAGAAACCCAGACGTTTTGCTGTCTGTAAGCAATTTCTCTTTGTTTAGTAATGTCGGCTGGCTCTGTGTTTTTGCCCAAGTTGCCAATGTGAACTGGGAGTATTAGCTTCAAACTACGTCTAATGGAGACCGGTGTTCCGCCTGAAGGGAAAAGCCGAAAGAGAAGGTAGTTTGGTTTGAAGGCTGCGTGTCATCCAGCTCCAGCATGTTGAATGCCCAGTATGCACATATTACAATTGTCTGTTGCTCTGCCTTTGCTGTCTGGTTTAAAATACCATCAAGCTGCAAATATCTTCTCTCCTGAGGAGACACACTAGCTCTGCGTTAGCATGCTAGCTAATTGCTGCATGTTATGGTGTCTAAATCCCTGCCTGCTGTAAATTGTGTGATGTTACGATGCGTTTCATCTAAGAAACAAAGAATATTGATGTAGAGGAACTTGTTGAAATTAAAACTAGGCCATCATTGTTTTGTTTGTTATAATGTTAAATTTGATCTTTTTCACCCGATTCTGATCCTTTGAAATCACGTGATTGGGCCCGATTTCCGATCACGCGAAAGTAAAAATACAAGGTGCTAAATCATTTAAATCATTTACACGTTCTTGTGATGTGTCGTATGGCAGATTAAACGGTTTTAAAAATGTATCTAAATTATTCAATAATAATGAAGATAACAGAAAAAATGACTCGTTTCTGTATCAAGATAAATGTATCTTGATGGGAACGTCTCAATAAGAAACAAACAGGAAGATGACCGTTATGTTAACGTGACTATGTGTAGTTTCCTGGCGATAGGGGGCAGTACACACATTTCAGGGTAGTTTTATACCATATCGCCGTGACTGTCGCTAGTTTAAAAGAACATTACGGTAAATGTTACCTGTTGAGCAGAAAGCAGCGACCTTGGTGTGACTCCTCAGACTTTGATAGTCCTTCTGTTATTTCCATCGAGAGAATGCAATGCTGATGCTAGTTGTCTGGCGGGGTAGGTTCTGGATCTGCTCGAAGTCCTGCGTCTGCCGATGACGTCACACTACGGCAACACCAGTCAGCCAAAATATATTGCATTGTTTTTTCGATTCTGTTCTTTCACGTAGGTTTAGGAAAGAGTTTAGCAGTTTTGTTATTAAATTCATGTTTTTTACCACCTAAATGTTTTCGAACGTGGTAACGTAACTTCCGTAAGTCGTACGTCCAGCAAATCATCTAGTGTGATGTCATCGGCAGGCGCAGAACCCCGAGCCGGCTCATGTAGAAGGAAACATGGCGTCTCCCAGAGACTTAGACATGCGCCTGGTTTTTATGGTTATACGTTACGAAGCCGCCAATGTTTTTCAACGACTGGACATCGTTTTATTCATTTTCAACATTTCGATGAATATTTCCAGAGATTAATGGTAAAAACGACACATTGTCACTTTAAAAGCTAAACTCCTGTTGCCTTATGTCTTTGTCTGTTTTTATCTCTCAACTTTTTTATTCATATGTTTGTTTTTTTGATCCTTAGTCACGAAAGTAAATTAACTATAAATCCATAATGCAAAAACAAACCCAGAAGTTTGAGTTTGTTTTTACTCCACTGACAATTTTTAAAAATGTTCCAATGACAAAACGGAGCCATAACATACAAACACCTCCTTTTCCATCAAGATAAAAGAAAATGTGTTCCAGAAAAGATCCAAAAGGTGTTTTTTCTTTTATTTACTACCTGACTTTATCCCAGAAACACTAAAAAATAATCAGGGAAAACAAAATTAAGATTCATCCATCTGTTCAGTTAATGAAGATTACTAAACTTCCAGCACCGGATGGTTTTCTTCCACAACATAAATGATTTAATTTTAATATCCGAGATGGCGGCTCAGATGGACTATAATCATTTTAAATTCAGTTACTACGGTATGTGGGGAAAGCTCTGGTGTCTCCATCAAACGACTTAGGTGGAAAAACACAGAAACCAAAGCAAACTCATCTTCTCTCAGTTCTCCGGTCCTGGCAATAGCTTCACTGCAGGAGTCTGACAGCAGCCAGATGAAAGCTCGTGTGGCTGAGAGTCGCACAACCCTCAGAAAAATCACGCAGCGCCATTGATGCGATGCTGCTTCAATACTTTCGCTCTCCTGGTGGTAACGTGTTGTCCTATGATGAGAAGCCAGGATGGAAAACTGAAGAAATAAAAGAAAACGTTTTGCACGAGTGTTTTAAGCGTTTGAACGTGGAATCACAGCTCTAAACCAAGCGCTGTTCTTTAACTGGGTGGTGTTTTAGAAGTTTGGGTTTCTACTTGAACATGTGGAGCTAATGGGTACAGATAAGGGTTGGTTGGCTGACGACAAAGTGTCTGGTCCCACAGTTGATTTCAGCTGCAGCAATGACAGAATTTGAACCTCCTGTTGTGAAACAAGCTGGTAATTGGAAAAATTAAGATTTTTGAAATCTGCTCTGGGATTCTGGTGCATCTTGACAGCTCATGCTGACAGATGCAAAGCAGTGGTGGAGCTACATGATTAAAACTCTTGAGTTTTAGGAGCCAAAGTCAAAAAAGAATGATCTTTTAATGTAAACACAAAGTCACCATCAGTTTGATCAGATTCATCTCTTTTTGAAAATGACGATCAAACAACAGCTGAGGAGATGCAATCTGTAAAAATCTGCTCAAATGTCCAGAGAAAACAAATGTAACCAATATGAACCAGAATAAGATCCTCTGCATGCAGCAAAACGCTGGAGATCTGTCATCAGTCTGTGGTGCCGGGTGCTATTTACTGTGCTGTAGTTTGCTGAAGGAGCAGCATCAGTGCCAGAGATGCCAGCAGGCTGAATAAACTCATTAATAAGGCAGGAAAATTCATTTGGGCAGAACCTGGAGATGTTCTGAGTCAGTAAGAGACAGAAGGTCACTGAACAAACTGCTCTCCATCACGGATAACTAAGCCCACCTTCTTCAGGACGTCCTGCAGAGACAGCACACTCTTTGTGTTCATAAAGAGAAGCTTCAGGGAATTATTCATACAGTTTTCTGTCTCTAAGCTCTGCTTTAAAGATGAAAGTTCCACTGATGAGCATCTATGCAGAAGTACAAAAATCCAGACTGTTAATCTTAAATGTTCTATTATTTAACAGGACATCTTTAAAGCCATACTATACAACTTTTTCCTGTTTTTAAGTCATGTTCTTGAGCCAGTTTGTGCTAAAATGAGCCTTTACAGGGTTAATGAAATGTCACTCAGACCCCCACCACCCTCTGTGGCAAGAATACCACACTTGCAACTTCAGAGTGGCGGTCCGGTCCCTGTTGGACTTAGTAAAGTGGAGCTGACATGCCTGGTGCTGCAGTCTGCTTCCAGCATGTTTCCTGCATGTTTTAGATCATGAACACAGCTGATGTGTTTGATTTAGTGATGAACCGCTCCTGTAGACACTAATGAAGGCTGAGGAGACGTTTCAGCTGGTAGACTAAGGTGTTAAAAAGACCAACGCACAGCGAGGAGATAAGTTTTACTTTTGCTTTCACTAACGGACACTAGGGGGTGCTAAAAGCAAGCAACACTACCAAGTGTGCCTTTAACCCTAACTCTTACTCTTTTTTTACTTTGATATACCATTTAAGTCTACTGTTGCTTTACATTGTTCTGATTTATAAAATTTACTCACTTTTTTATTTTGTAAAGTTTTTTCTTTGTTTCAGTTTCTTTGCAGAGATTTTTTGTTCCTGTCCAATTTTCCTTCCTATCCATCCATCGTCCTCTAACACTAATTACTTCTATTTAACTTTGCTCAGATAAAACTAGTCCAGACGTCTGTTATTCTGGGTTTTATAGTATTTTACCGTATTATGATGGTCAATAGGTTCAACAGCAGCACTTCTGACGAATCAGCTACTTCTGTGAAATACATAATCAACCTAAATCTAACCAAATAGTTTTGTTGTCCTGCTATGATTCAGGGATATTAACGACTTTTTAAGAGGAATTAACTGGTTTAGCTAAATTCTCAGGATTAGCAAAAGTTGCAATACACTAATCAGGAAGGATTACAGCTGTATCTCATCAGCTTTTTACTACAAACAGCTAAATATTACAAATGCACCCAAAAATCTGCTGGTGACCAGAATCAATCAATACATCATGATTGGCCAATTTTCAGTCTGTATCACTTGATTGAAAAAGTGCTAATTAAAGCTAGATATAACATATGTATCTTGTGCAATTATAGATTTTAAGTTGATCATAACATTTATATATTTTATTAATTATAAAATTGTTATCGGCAGGTCAGAGCTGTCCAAGAATCCTAAGCCTGTATCGGCCTTGAAAACTACAACTGGTGCAACTCTAGTAAAAATACATTAGCACAAAAACTCATTTTTTAAACTTAAGAGTCACATTAGAAAGTATTAATGTTTATACATTTTGTTTTCTTCTGCAAACCAACAAGATGTAATCATGAACACCAGCAGGTCCAATAAAGACCATCAAACAACATAAACAAACAACAACAACAAACAGATGAACAAATATTAAACTACCAGCCTTTTGTTTACCAAATTCATAAACTTGGATTTAAATAACAAGCCTTCATTTTTACAGGAAGCAACAATCCAAGTGCAGCAGAAACACTTTTTGCCTGATTTTTTCACTCACACACTAAAACACACACACACACACACACACACACACACACACACACACTCATGCCACTTTAATTATATTCTATTGGATTTTATTAAATCTTCCGTCAGCTTTCACTTCACAGCAGCATCCATCAGAGGATTATTATTTATCTTGCTGTCAAGAAACTGGCAGCTTGTGGAATCCCGCAGAGAACGAGAGGAGCAGTTGTGTGTTTGTGATTATCAGTGTTTAGAAGCAGCCATGATGTTTGTGTGAACTCACCGGTAGAGGCTTCATTCATAAAAGGGAACATTTTTAATTACTTTAAATAAATCCATATCTGCTTTGTGTATCAATATTTTTAATCTGCTAATGTTTTCATTCAGTTATGCTGCAATGAATTTACATTTTTTCCACTTGTCATTTGCCAGATATTCTTGGTATTTTAAAGTGATGAGAACAGCAAAACTAACATCCTTGTGGCAATCGATGTACCATGAACAAACGGACCAGTTAATAATACAGAATAAATGCACAGAAAATATAAAACTCCAAAATCATTCGGAGATTAAATGAAATATTCAGCATTAACTCAGCTGTTTAACGGACAATCTGAAACCCAAAAATTTAACTTTTCTTCTATTTTTAAAATCTGTCACTGCACCATTGCCAAGCAGCATCAACAACACTGGCATTTTTCCCAACACTGGCATATGGCACACTGGCATATGTGAACACGCCATCAAATATATTGACTCATTTGTAATGACTCAAACACATATAGACAGACTCAACCAAAATCTGTATCGTCCCATAAAACCAGAATTTGTGCATCAATAAGCAAATGTCTCTTATCCAAATGTTAGTCTTTAAAAAGGAGTTAGCAAATAAATTATTAAAACAATCTTGCATGCTAACCATTTATAAAAACACATTTTTACAGAAAATCTGGAAACCCCAAACTGGTTTCCACTACAACTGTAATCAAGCCACTCAGGCTAGCCGTTACCCTTTCAATCTGACCAATGTTGATCCAATACATTACTTTTAATGTTGCACTTTACAATAAAATGCACATCATTTGTCACATCATTAATTTAATGTACAGCCTAGCTTACCTGTGGGTGGATTAGCTTTAGCATCATGTAGTTTTGATTGTCAGAGGCTCGACTTTCATTGTGGGAAAACTGGAGTCCTGCGTGTTTCTTTTATAAGTTCTCTCCATGTTTTGTTGCTGGGGGTAAAAACAACTTTTCCAGGAAAAAGAGGTTTTAAGGTGAGATCCGTCTCTCAGAAAAACAAAGTCGTTAGCGTTTCCTGAGCTAACCACTTAGCTCTACGTCCATCGTGGCTTCGGGGTCGGTAGAATTTACTCCTTCTTCTAGTCATATTTGCAAAATAGTTCCGTGTCTGTTTAAAAAGAATGGAAATTTAAAAATGACATTATTATTTAAAGTATAAACGCCCGAGGTACAGTAAAAATCAGTATTTTTTTTTACATTCCTACTCATTTAGCAAACTAATTATCGCGCACCTGCCACTTCCGGAAGTCGTCATCAGTTTCCGGTGAAAATGCGGAAGTATGCGAAACAAAAGTTGGTTTCTTTTATTTTTCGTTCAACTATTTTTTATTTAAACATTTTAAAGACGTAATGATTAACATGAGACACGATAAAATGTAACTATTTACTAAGATAAATAAATGTTTTCAACATTGACCTGTTTCTACCCGGAGACAGCACTGCTTTAATCTGATTGGACGAAAGTTTCAGTTTTTTTTTTATTTTTGCAAATTTAAACATATAAACCACTAAAATTACTGTCTTTAACATAATTATTGATATATTCAAGTGCAAATACCTTTTAAACAACCTGTAATGATAATGTTTAAAAATAAAGATCAGAAAAATGTTTTAAACAAAATAATAAGGCCGATAAATAATTAAAACATTAATTTATTGCTCAAAAGCATGGAACATTATTTATTTAAGTCCTTTTTTGACAATCATCTATCAAAAGTATACTATGAATATACAAAAACAGATAAGGCAGTTTAGCACTAAGGCAAAAATAATTATTATTATTATTGAATGTGGAGTTTAATAACTGTATTTCCTGTCAATGCTATAAAATATGATCCTTATAGTGCAAAGGAAAGTACAGAAATAATAAATGAATAGTCTCTTCCTGCATAACTCAACTCTAAACATCCCTAAATGGAAGAAAAAGAATGGTTTTGAGACCGTCCCATACTATTTATCAGTATTAAATAAAAGAAGAGACACTGCAGACCCTACTTCAGTAGAGACGTCTGTGACCAGCAGGAGTAAGAGTAAAAACAAAAGCTGACTCACTGCCTTTCTTCCTTTGAGACTCCTTAAAGATATCCTTGGCTATAATCTTCAAACTGCTGGAACTCACAGCTGAATTCTTGGGAGACGCGTTGAAGATACTTGATTCTGTTTCAACCATGAGACCAGCTCTGAAAGCACATTTTCCCTTTCTAACCTGCCACTGATGATCCATGATGAGCCGTTTTAATTGGTGGGCACTTACAATAAGGATGCACTTCATGATGCCAAGCCAGCGTGATTTTCCTCGATTTGACTTTGACTGTTGCTCCTCTAAATGTTTTAGCCTCCAGTCCAGTGCTGATAAACAGGATCTGGAGAAAATGAACTGAATCCATCAACCGACTATTACCTAAGGTTAACTGCTGAAACATTATCCACCAGGGTCCCTTTTTCCTTTTGATCGATTCTCTACGTATAGACCTCCACACGCCCCTCGGGGCACAAAACCAGCACCGTTGTGGACTTAGTCACACTCACTTGTGCATCGGGCCGCCTGCTCACACAAACATAAAGTAAATAAATGAAAGAACAGTCTTAAAGGGGGAGAGAAAAACAACTAAACATAATGCAGTTCTGGTAATAAAACAGTAGCTGGCTGCACCTTCCATTTCCAAGCTGCTGCCACAGGTCAGAAAGCAGTTTATTAGGACGCTGCCCTCCTGAATTTGTGTGTTTGTGTGCACTCGCCACCCCCTTCAATAAAAGCTTGTCATAATGTAGCAGATAAAGTGCTGATACGGCTGGAGCTGACACCATTATGCACCACCTCCGAGAGACAGATATAGATGGAGAGAGTGAGGGGAAGTGGATGGATGAATAGACGGGTAGATGAATGGATGGACTTGGAGTGTGTGTGTGTGTGTGTGTGTGTGTGTGTGTGTGTGTGTGTGTGTGTGTGTGTGTGTGTGTGTGTGTACACAATTTGGCATGGCAACTTTAGATGAACCTATAATTTGTCAGAGACGGAGTGAGTATGAAAGAAAGGGCAATATGGATGGAAAGTGGTGGATTTGCTGGCAGCAGTCTCTTAGTCAGCAGCGGCGCCACAAAACATGATGAAAAATGCTGCTGTGACACCACGTGTGTGTGTGTGTGTGTGTGTGTGTGTGTGTGTGTGTGTGTGTGTGTGTGTGTGTGTGTGTGTCAGGGTGCATATGGACGAAGAGGCGAGTCTGACACCTACAGGCCGGTTATTTGCTGCAGCTCAGATTGATATTGGTGATCTGACCCCTCCCTCATAACCAGAGTTTCTAATCGGATATTTATCAAAAATATGTCTGAATAATCTTGATTTTCATGTCCTCTAAACAGAAAAAACAAAGCAAATAAATTTCATGTGGGATCACAAATAGGTTTTCCCTTTATATTCGATTTTTTACGTGCAATTATTCCAAATTCCTCTGAAAATGCAAAAGTGCTTCTTCTTAATGTCCCCAAATATGCATACGTAATGCATTGGTAAATACTGATAAATTATTTCTTTTGATCTTGTTTGGTAGTTTTTGAATTTGGACTCAAAAATGCATAAATGATTCATGTAAAATACATTTAATTTATATTTTTGAATTTTGACTCACTGCAGAAAAGTGTATAGGCATAAAAACCAAGCCTGCACATTTTGGTCATGTGATTTTTTTTGTTTTTATTGTGTATTTTTTCTTAAATCCTTTATTATTATTAATTAATTTGTGGATTTTCATTTCAAACATGTTTTAAAAAAAATCATAAAAGTAAATCAAATATCAATAAAATTAATCTCACAAAATATGTCCAAGCCTTGTGTGATCTGCGTGCACTGGCAGTGCTGTTAATTACTCTCCACTGCCTCATAAAGTTGCAAATATATCTTAAATTGATTGCGTAATGGCCATTTTTGTGTTAGCTGTAATTAGATGTGATGGCCATCTTAAGTTGGACAACTCCAACAGTTCCTAGTGAAGCTCTTATGTTGTGCATGACTTTTAGCTTCAACGACACCAAATTTGACCTCAACGTCTATAAAAATGACTGATTTATGGTGATTTTTGCATGGATGATTAACTGATTCGGCCATCTTGAATGAAGTCTTGATTTTTGTATGTAAACAATTTTTACTCGCCCCTTTTTGCCTTTACATCACACATCAATGACAAGATGATGTTTCAGAGTGGATTAAAACCCCGGGAAGAACAAGACTACACCAGCTTCCACGTCAAATTTAACCTCATTTATGTAATAAACCGCATGTAAAACACAAGTTTACAGAAAGATCTAGACGTCTAATCCCACCCGAGCAGCAGAGACGTAATCCCCGTTACAGCTGAGCATATACATGAAGATCAGCTTAGCAGGAGCTTCAACAGCATGAGGAGACGTCTGGAGGGTGGCAGCAAAGACAGGCAAGCATTTGGACCTTGATGGCTTCTCTGCTGATTTTAATCAGATAAAATCAGAGTTTCAACCATTGGAGTCACAAAAGAAATTCAATTAAATCTTTTTAGAAGTTGCTGAATAAATAATAATGACTCAAATCAAACAGAAACAGAGTTTTGTGTCAAAAAGCTTTATTATCACGTGTTTTTGTAATACACTCCTCACACTGGATCATAAATAAACACGCTGTAGCAGCACGTGCACTTTGGCTGGTGTGTGTTGGCGCAGATGTTGTTGGAATTAATCGTTTCTTTTGTTCGCGGACGGTAAACATTTACCTTCACGTTTCCCAGTGTGAAGAGATTTTTAGGTTTTCTGAGGAGAACAAAGACAATTTCATCAAAAAAGAAGAAACTAAAACTTCTGGAGTGAAATTCCTGCATATTTGACTTGCTTCCTTGTTCTGTTGTTTTATTTTTTGTGTGTAACATCTCCAACACTAACACTACTACAGAGGTCGGTGGGATTTTCTCATTTATTTATGAGCTTGAGGCTCATTTTAGTCCCAAAAGTCAAAAATCTTAAACCGTAGACTTAAACTGCCTAATTTTGAATTTGCCTCAAATAGAAAATAATAATAAAAAAATGTATTTCCTCATTTAAAAGTTGTTTTCATACATGAAGGGAGATTCTCCAAATGACCAATTCAGCCTTAAACAGATGAACATTGTATTATTAATGGTTTTCTCCAAATGTTAAACGTATGTAGGCCTCTAAGTGGGGCTGAGCTGCTGGTTTGTGAGAAAATAAAGACACCAGATCCAGAATTGGTGCGGCTAAAATATTAATGAAGTGTGAGTGTGAGGTAACACGGCCTGGAGGGTAGCCGGCGTTTTGACCTTGTTTTGCCTCCGAGTTAAATGTGATGTTTACTCAAAGCCAACAAAGCAGCTCGACTCGCTTCGGTACAAAAAAAATCTCTTTCCAACAAATAAATAACCGTAATCTAATCTAGTTTAAACCTAATAACCTTTAATAAGGAAAGATTTTCACACTTTTGACTCCAAATGTGAATTCCTGAGTGTTAAAAGTCAAACCTCCTGCCTTTGTGCTGTTTTTATTAGTCAGTGATCCTCATCGCTCCTAATTTTGTTTTTAATGAACGTCCCTGCAGCAAAACTCGAGTGCTATCCACTAAATAAGTCAAAATAATCGTATTTTGAGTTTAACAACATGAGAAAATCATATTAGCAATAAAAAATAAGTGTTCCTTTGGCGACATGTCAACATAAAGACTGGCAACTTATTGATGACCTGATGGGGGGGGGGGGGGGGGGGGGGGACTCTAGAAACAGCTTCCTTTAAAGAATAATAGTAACAATAAAGACAAATAAAAGTTTCTGTGGAAAGTTTATAAACATTTAACACCTTACCTCCTACAAGTTTAGAGAAACAGGCGAGTTTAAACCAGATAGATGAGCTAATGCTAATGCTAGTCCGAATTAAAACTAATTTTGACAGGAAAAAAGCCAAAGCAGTTCATGCTTTTGGCTTTTCATAGACTTTTACATTACAGATTAATTTTCATTTGGGCAGAAATATTAAGGTACTCCTACAGGAAGTGCCCCAGGCTGCACAGGAAGTGCCACGGCTAGCTGCAGCTGCTACATGAATTTGTTACTAGCCAAAACATTTGATGCAAATAATTGCAAGGCAACTTTATTGCGAAATGCATGTTTATAATATGTATAAACTGCTACGACATTATGGAATTCAGAGTTGATTAGAATTCACTTTGGTCTCAAGTCCCACACTAGTGGTTAGCTCATCAATCCGGAGAGAATTAAACTATAAATATAATGAAACTGAGGTAAGATGGTGAATGTTTGTGATTTTTCCACTTCAACGTAAAAGAATGCAACGTTACAGGTCCACACCACACTGCAAGAGAAAATTCATAAAGTGCTCCAAAGAATCCAAACAACCAACAGCTAAAGACGGGCAGAGAGGGAAGGACAGACAAACAAAAGTCTGAGTGTTAGAGAAGAAATAGAAAAAGGTCCATTCAGAAGCTCCGACAAGCGTCTGTTATTTAGAACGAGCTGACAGGTTTATGAAAAAGACTCGTTAAGAGTCTGAGAAAGGGTCGAGTCGCCTCCAGATGCAGCTCCTTTGTCCCATTTCTCTCAAGCGGGAGCGAGGTTGTCCTGCCTTTTTGGATCACAGGGACACCTGGTACCGCTCCACACCGCACAGACCGTCCACCTCATCGAGTCGGGATTAGAGTCGAGCAACGAGAGCCTTCTGGGTGGGCAGCTTGCCTCCTTTAAAGGAGGAGACGTTATGGTTCATTTTGAATTCTTGTCAAGATCTAAAAACAACACGTGTGTGTTTAGGCGCCGGCTGACAGCTTGCTTCTTACCCAGAGTGTCTTCCAGAGAGTTCACCATCACCTTGTTGACCTTTAAAGCTCCCTGCTCCTCTCCTCTGGAGTCAAAACAGAGAAGTGATTGGTTATTCTCAGCACAGAGCAGCGGCCAGACAATGAAAGGAGGGGTCTATTATAAGCAGTGAAAAACTCTCCTGTTTCAGTGTTTTTTAATCAAAAATGACACTGCTGCAAATTAAACATGAGAGCTGAAACACTGAGTTTTGTGTCACCTGAAGCTAATTTTATATGAACAATAAATAATTTTAACTGATTCTGGAAGCAAATTTGCTGTTTTTCATGACTACCGAGTAATTTTCCACCATCGGTTTCTTTTACCCATCTAAAACATTGGCTTCTGCTTTAACAAACACCTCACGGGGACTCGAGAGTGATCAAAACAAACGCACCCTTTGAGTTTCCGTACAGCTCCAAGTCTCAGTAAAGCTGCCAGAGCGTTCTTCTGCAGGTCCGATGACAACACTTCAGCGTACCTCAGTCTGCCTGCAAGACGCACAGAATATTTAACGACACGTTTACACCGGTCGTCTCACTGGAAAAGACGAGACAAAGGATGAAATCCTAAAAGAAAAACCTGTTAGGAGATGTTTGATGATGAACTCGCGGACAGCAGGAACAAACTGCTTCTCCGTCAGACCCTCTGTGGCCTCCTCACAGAGAAAGCTGCACACCATCTTGGACCGAGCAAACAGAAACAACCATTAAAACCGTTTTCACACATCAGCTCAAACTGCTGCTGCCTTTTCACGCATGCATCAGACAGGAGACGCCGGCTGTCTCAGATGCATTCTCACTGCTGGGAGTGCTCCGGAGCGGCGGCTGAGTGGAGCGTAAAAGGAGAGGACACGATGTAAAAGTCCTCAGGAGAAGCAGCGGCCTTCTCCACCAAAACAACAGCTTCTGGCTCGATTTAGAACTCCCTCTGTGTCCTCAGTTTTTATGAATAAACTCCAGAATCTAATGAAGGGTGATCGTATGAATTATAACTAATTACAAAGTCCCTCTGGGACATCAACAGATGTTGCACCACTGAGGACAACCTGGTGTCAAGAAGGGAAGCAAAGAAGTTACGTCTCTTCAAGAAAATATCAGAGACAGACTGATTTTCTGCTAAATGTCCAGGGACTGGACTGCTGAGGACTGAGATGAAGACACCGTGAGTCCTGCCAACAATGAACATTCATGTGTGGGGTTGATTTCAGCCAAGGGCTTAGACTCACTCGCAGTTTAGTCCTCAAAATACCAAATAATAATAATAAAGAATGGTACCGAGACATCCTCCCAGAGGAGCTCCACCCAAGTACAGTTTAATTTTTAACATCTTTTCCAGCGTGATGGAGAAACGTGACATAAGGCTAAAGTCAGATCTCCGTGGCAACAAACCATTACCACTACTTTTAACCGTTATATGACAGCTGGAATCACACAGAATATTTGACAGGTTTTGTAGCTGGCAGGTGATGTGGGTGTATGGCATGTTTGCAAAACAAACCGAGACAGTCATGCAAAAACTTTTGTTCGTACACTGTGCGACTTTTTCACTCGTAGCATGCATGTAGCTCCATCTCAAACAGTTCGACTTTCTTGCAGAGCAAAACTCACGAGTCACGTTCTCACACTGTACGTTGGAGCGAAAAATGTGCTAAAAATAGTAACTTTTACACGTCAGATTTTTGAGTCCGAAAACTCGGAAGACCTGGAGACGGTTGTGTTGTTATTGACATAGTCGGTTGTCCTTTGGGCTTGCCGTAGAAGGACACGCAAATGTTTATGGGGGTTGGAGAAGGAAGACGAAAGAACAATATTTTGGGATCTGTTTTATTTGACATAAACAGAAAACGCGTTTTCTTGACAACGTGTAAAAATAAAAGCAAACGACGTGTTTACAGAGAAATGCCTGTGGATTCGGGTTGGAGCATGCGCTGTGTGAGCAGTTCTGGTACTTTTGGGTCGGAGCGCTCAACAGTGCGATAACCTCACGAGGGGCGAGCAAAATATCTAACGTGTCTGATATCGTGGGACCGCACGATTGCTGATCGGGAGCTGGTCGTGAGGTGTTAATCGCCTCTCGTTAACCCCCGTATACTACACGACGCAAAAGTCACCCTGATCTCAAAGATTCTCGCACGAGAGGAAAATTGTCTCAAAACGTTTAAAAAAATAATCGCACAGTGTTCGCCCGGCTTTAGTCAGAAAATATCTAAATTTATTTGAAATTTTGTTTAATTTCGCCAACCCCTCCCAAAGTTCTCAGTTCTCTCACATCTGGATCAGATAAACTAGATAGAGTACTTTTTCCAGATGGGTTTAAAACACCTGATATCCCAGATCTCCGAGCTCCTCATCAGCAGCCAATCAGGGAGGAGTGGGCGTGGCCGGCAACAGCTTGTTTTTCTAAAGCAACAGAGCCCTGAAACGACTCCTTCTGGAAGGTACTGAAACTTCATGAACATGTTTTATATCAACCATAGAACTAATATAACTCTTTTAATCATGAAGGTTTAACCCTTAAAGATCCATTATAATATGAGCAGGCCCATGTCTCCTGGTTCACTTCAACCGTTGCTAAAAACCCTAAAATATCCAGAAACCATCACACCAGCTTTCTCAGCCTAACTTGAGACTTATCAAATGCCAACAGCGCCCTCTATTGGAAACTCAAGAGGAATAATGAGGCAGAACTTATCATCTACATCAGTCTGTTAAAGGTTTTATTAAAAAAGGAATCTATTTTATGATTATACACTTGGACGTTGCCAAAAACATGATCCCTAATGAGTTCATCACTACATTTTCCTCACCTGATATCCTTCTAAAAAGGGATCTAGAATATTTGCGAGGAAGGTCAGTGTCCTGTGTCCTCTCTCTGTAACCAGAATCTCCTGCTGGTTTGTCTGCAGAGCGCCGCTCTTCACCAGCAGGTAACAGGCCTCCTCAAAGTCCTAAAAAACATCAAAACCAGTAAGAACGCACATGAAGTGCATTTAAACTGACCTGCTAACAGCAAAGGTTCTTTACCTGCACTGCAGCACCTGGACAGAGGATGAACTCGTTGGAAAACATGTTCCACAGGAAGCTGAAGCTGTTGTAAACCTCCTCTGGAAAACACACCCGTCATAATGCTCAGATAAATACAGCCCATGTAGTTTTGTTTTAAATTTAGGACTCTTTCCTTTTGCATTCTTTAGATGATAGCAGCTGCAGAGCGTCGATCTTACGTTTCTTATTAGAAGACGCCGCCTGGATGGCTGAGGCGAGCAACGCCGGCCGGACGAAGACATGAAGCGCCTGGTTCCTATAGGACGCACAGGAGAGCACGACGACCGCCTGGTTCAAGAGCTCCTCCTCTGAAGTCACGGCGCCGGGAGGCATCTCTGAAAACAAAAGAAAAACCTGAATTTGATCCTTTTATTGGGGGCAAATCTGAGATCTGAGAACATACCTTGACCTGAAGCCAGCTGGACCCGTCCATCAGAGATCCTCACCAGACCTCGGTGAAGGGAGAGGCTGGAGGAGACCACCTTGGAGGGAGGAACCTGGTCTGAAATCAAGAAAAAGATTTATTGTTGTCACATCAGTGACCGTAGAAGATATTTTCTGTTATCTACATGAGAAATGAGACTAACCAAGCTAACCTAGAGGACTAAGGTATAGATCAGTTAGCCAAAACACTGGGATGATCATTTATGTGATTATTTTTTGGTATATTTCTGATTTCCAGACTCTGATACGTTGTTTTTAACACAGAACTTGTTATTTGTCGCCCCCCTCCAGCACACAGACTCTTTATTGTCCAGCTCAGTAACACTGACAGTACTGTACCAGGCCAGTGGAGGAAGGCCCCAAACTGCCGGGAGAGGTCTCGGACCCACGCAGCTCGTTCGGTCAGCTCGTCCAACGACATCCCCCGTTTGTTCCCCACGGCCTGGTTCTGGAGCAGCAAGAAGGCCAGAAGGACCCACGGCTTCAGGACCATGTTCTCCTCCTGAGCTCGGACCAGCCTGTAGGCCGAGTCGTTGACGAAGCTTTGGATTTCCTCCCCGGGCTTCCTGGGGATGTGTCTGAAAATAAAATGGTTAAATGTTAAATCTGCCACAGATGCACCAGTGTTAATCCTGCAGGAAACAAATAGCCTCCTGCTGCCCCAGTGCATGCTGGTCCTAAACCTGCCTCCCTACTTACAGACACAGCTCCGATTATTAGAAATCCAAGAAGCTCCTGGGGGAAAGATTTTAAATGAAAAATCCATCTGATTCAAATGCTTTAAAGGAGACATATGAGGACTTTTTTTTCTTAGATTATAAACCTATTCACGAAGTTCTTTACACTAAATCCCTCTCACGTGAAGCCATTTCAACAGTTTTATTCTCAACAGTTTCAGTACCTTTTAGAATGAGCCGTCTCAGGGCTCTGTCACTTTTATGCAAATAAGCCTTTGCTGACCACGCCCACCCATTCCCTGATTGGCTGCTATGAGGGGAAGAGCTCAGATATTCGGGAGGGGCTCAGAGTAGAGCCGCTGCTCCTCCTGCAACAGCTCTCTCGCATGTGAAAGGTGGTTCTATTCTATTTTACCCATTTGTGACATCACAAACGGGGACTTTTTGAAACGGCTTGTTTTAGGCATGTAATTCCTAAACCGGACACCAACAGAAAACGGATTGGTGGAATTTTTCCACATTTGGAGTGTTTAAACAAGCAGTAAAGACCCACATGGCAGCACAAAAAGATGCAAAAGGTGAATTTTGCACTGCATTTACCACTAATGACACCTGAACTGAATTTAGATAAATAAATGCAATCATTTAAAATAATTGGGGGATTTTATGAAACATATCATACCTCGGCGTCAGGTTGAACTGGCAGCGGTTAACTTTGCCTTCAGCTAAAGCTCTGACAGACACAGGCTGACCAAAATAAACGTGAATGCTGCCGTAGTCTTCACTCAGGACTTTCCTGGCTTTAAACAAACCCTGTAAAACAAAAACACACAAGAGAAGCTCCTGTTCAGAAACGGCTCTTCAGGTACCAGATCTGTGTCTTTACAGACTTTAATCCAGCAGGTCAGATGTTGAGTTAACTAACCGAGGTGGACTCTTTGGGCTTCGGTACGCCCAGCAGCTCCCTGGCGTAAAGCGCTTCCTCCAGAACTCTCTCATAGCTGATGCTAACCGGAACCAGGCTTACGTCAAACACCTCCCCTTTCAGGAACGGCTCCATGACGATGTTCAGCAAACCTGGAGCAGAACACGAACATAAAAACGGTCACATTCAGGATTTACTAACCCCAAATAGGGCTGGGCGATACGGAAAAGGATTTTAATCGCGATATTTTTCATATCAGTCGATATCGATAAATATCGCGATTTAAAACATCACTAATGTTTACCGGTGCTGTTAGGTAAGATTTGATGATATAGGAAGGTTATTTTTTACCTGAACCTATCAAACATTACACAATAAAAGATAAAGAAATGAGGTGGATTTTAAAGTAAATCTTCAAGTATTACAGGGTCCAGTGCAAATCTAAGTAGCTTCCAATGACAATAAATAAATAAAATAGACATTGTCTGTCTTTAATTTTCTTCTTTATATCCTCAGTATTTTTTTCTCGAAGCCATGACGTTGCAGAAAACTGAGTCTGTGTTTGATTTCCCTTCAAAAATGATTCTAAAAGTTTGGTTCACTGGAAGCAAAAAACAAAGTAATTGGGTTAGTTTAAGACTTCTGTCAGACATCAATCAGACACAGACTTTGGGAAAAAGTAAAAAATATTTTAAAAATTACAAAAAAGTACACCTACAACACCTGACTGTCTAAAACCAGCTGGTCTTTAAAAACAGAAAGTCTCAGAGTTTCTGTGGTCACCGACCTAATTTTGGAGTTAAAGATTTGGCCGTTCGACTTCTGGTGCCCTCCAAGAAAAATTCAACAGGTGCAAATCCGTTCTGGAGAAAGAAATCCAGTAAAAGGAGAAGATTAGATTGCAAATCAAAATCAATCAGGTGACCATAAAAAGTCAGCGTCTTTACCTTCACCATGATCTTAACATACTCAGAGAACACGGCCCAGTACAGCTTGTCTCCGCCAAACGACCTCCGAATAAAAAAAGCTCCAGACATTCGCAGCATCTCCCCGACAATCTTCATCCCCATGAAGTCTGCAGAGAAACACTCGAATGATGCATTTATTTAAGGAGATGTTCTACCATGTGACGGTCGTTTTCTCACCCATGCCGGCTGCAATGACCGGCACAGACAGATCATACGTGTACAGGACGTATGACATCAGCAGGAAGTCCATGTAGCTGCGGTGACTCGGTAGAAGAACCACAGGGTGCTCGTGGATGGCCTGCTGGAGCTGAAAGCAGCGCAGAAACACGTTAAACTTGTTTGGTGAGACGGTCATTTTCTCCGTGTGTCTGGTTGCGCCGTGAGCTCACTCTCTGGATGCCGTCCTCGTTGACACAGATGCTCCTGAATAAGGTTTTAAAGATTTTGCTGAGAGTGAAGGCGAAGAAGCGGATTGTGCTGATCTGTAAACGGTGAGCCATCTCATCCAAGATGGTCGACGCTTCCGCCTGGACTTCTTCTGCCGTCAAACCCATCTCTTTGGAAACCTAAAACAAAACAAGAAAAACAGATATGTGGCGCGTCTGCGGTGTCTGCAGTCTAACCTGCAGCTTGCAGGAAACGTCATTTCAACCTGGAAGGCAAAAATGGTTTAAAAAGAGATGAATTCACCTGATTGATGACATATTGCAGCTGATCAGACTGCAGCACCATGCTCTTGAGCTCAGTGGCTCTGCAGGGAGTTAATCCTTTATACAGGACAGGAGTGTAACATCTGAGGGCGTATCTCAGGTCGCTGGAGTGTCTCCTCTCCTCCAGAATGTCCTCAAAGTCATCTCGTTTCTTCAGCATAGGATCTCTATGCTAATAAGAGAAACATTACTGGGATTTTATTTTGTGTTCTAATGAACTATTGAGTCTTCTGTCACAGCTCTGAAAGCTTCCGACTCTTTCAGTGAAGTGGTACAATAACAGATTCTAAAAACAGAAACTAACATTAAACTACTATGTTAATGAGAAAAACATAAATATAAAATTTTGCAAAAATAAAACACGATTTATGTTTGATGCTGCAAGACGGGATGCTCATTTAATTTTCTTTGTGTGTTGTGTTATAGTTTAATATCTAATTTAATTCAAAATGTTTTCAACTTTTGAATTAAAGGAGTTCAAATTATAATAAAAACATTTATAATATGAAGGAGTTGCATGTAAATTCCTACATATTATTAAATAAATCCAATTAAAAGTAATCAAATTTTTTTACATTTATTGTGAAACAATTAAAAAAGAAAACAATAAAAATCTATTTTTTTCTTTTCCTGAAATTAGAATTAATATGATTGTATGTTATTTACATGTTCCTATCTTTTATGCACAAGAAAATTATATTATTATATAAAAATTATATAAATGTAAATGCACTAAATATCATAACGCATAAAAATCTAATTTATTTTGTAGGCTAAAGAATAAAAAAACATTGACAATTGCACTCAGGTGTAAACTGTAATTGACAAGAACTGAAATCTGCAACTTTTAGCTGTAGAACCAAACTGAAAACTACTAAAACACCACGTGGTCTTATTTATCAACATTGAATTAATAAAATGTTAAATTTAAAAACCAAGCTAAAACTCAAACATGCATTCAGTTTTTATTTGTGTCAATGAAATGTTTAGTGTTACTGAGCAGTTAGCTTATCCAGCTGAAAAAAATCACAACATACATACCAAATAAACAGCTTTGGACGCCATTCTCTGCCCTAATATTTACATACAGGAGTACTACATCCGGTGAAGTTATGTCCGAGAGAATATTTCGGCTCTCTTGCCTCTTGGCAGTAGATTTTTAATCGATAGCAGCAGCTGCACAACTTCACATGGGCGTGTTAGCTGACATTTCTCTGACACTTCCGCAATACTTCTTCTACGGTGTCCGCAAAGGGTCAAAACTGTTGTGTTGCGTGTCACATGTGAGATCACGGTTTGTTGTCATTCATACAGCAACCGAAGGCTTTTGTTTTTTAATGGTCTGTCAAGTCCGATAGTTTAGAATGAGCTCGAAGGCAAACAGGGAAGAGGACGAGGACTGTTTGTTCCTTGAACGCGTCCTGGATTCGCTTTATGACTTCGGTAAGCGTGTAAGCTAATGCTATTAGCACCGCTAGCATCGAAAGGCTAGCCGGCTTTGGTCTGGAGCTGGTATTTTATTTTCTTACCTAAATTACTTAAACAAAATTATCAGATATAATACATTGTGTTTATAAACACCTACGTTTCACGCTTCTCTCAGTTTTAGTCATTGTACCTGAACATTTTAGAAGAAATGTTTTGTTGTTAGGACGCTTTACTATGACGTCAGTGGTCAGAGTCTAACTCAAGGGATGAGCCAGAGCTGGTCTGAGACTAACGACCAACTTAAAGAATTGGGTCTAAAAATAAAATAGTTTGACATATAAAATCATATTTTAGCACTAAGAATGATTCCAAAAGAGCAACAAGCCAACATAAAGGTGTTGTGTCACTTTTTTGCATTAATTTTGTGTTTCCTTTCATATTCTGTTCATCTCAATGATTTTATAATCGCTGATAATGTCCTGGAGAAATTTCAGTCTGGCTTCAGGGTGAACCACAGCACAGAGACGGCCCCTCTGAAGATTTTAAATGATTTTAGATTAAATTATGATGAACGGAGAGTGACAGTGTTGGTTCTACTGGATCTAAGTGCTGCCTTTGCCTTTTAACACGTCTAAAAGAAATTGGCCTCTCTGGTGCTGTTCACAGATGGTTCACCTCTTATCTCACAGACAGGACTTTTATGGTGAGTTTAGATACCTGTTCCTCTGGGGCTCATAGGATTACATGTGGTGTGCCCCAGGGTTCTATTTTAGGCCCAGTGCTTTTTAACCTTTATATGCTCCCACTTGGTGGTGTCATCAGGAGACATGGAGTGAACTTTTCACAGTTATGCTGATGATACACAGTTGTACATCTCCGTGTCTCCTGATGACACACAGCCAATGGACGCACTTTTTAACTGCATTTTAGACATCAAATCCTGGATGGCAGAAAACTTTCTCCAGCTCAACCAGGACAAAACTGAAGTTTTAGTTATCGGTCCTGAGGCTCAGAGAGAGAGACTTTTACCAAAATTACAATCACTGTCTTTTAATCCATCTCAGCAAGTGAAGAACCTGGGCGTGATTTTTGACTCTGAGCTGACTTTTTTACCTCACATCAGAAATATCACTAAAATAGGTTTTTATCATCTAACATCGCCAGAGTCCGCCCCATCCTCTCTCGGGCTAATACGGAGACGCTGATGCATGCTTTTATCACCAGTAGAATAGATTACTGTAATGCCCTGCTTTCTGGTCTTCCCAAAAAGAGCGTTTCAGGTTTACAACTTTTACTAAATTTCAGCAGCACGTGTCCTGACAAAGACCAGGAGGCGGGAGCACATTACACCAGTCTTAGAAACATTGCATTGGCTCCCCGTATGTTTCAGGATCGATTTTAAGGTTCTTTTAATGGTTTTTAAGTGTCTTAATGGTCTTGGGCCTTCTTATCTCTCAGAATTGCTTTTACCCTACAAACCCTCGCGGCCTCTGCGCTCCTCTGGCAGTCGTCTCCTGGTTATCCCTGAGGTCAGGACACGTACTCATGGCGAGGCGTCTTTTCAGTATTACGGCCCTCGCCTCGGGAACAGGCTGCCGGAGGACCTCAGGGCCACAGAGACCGTTCATGTTTTTAAGAGCAGGCTCAAGACTCACCTTTTTAGCTTAGCTTTTAACTGATTATTAGTTATTAAATTTGATTGCTGTGCATATTTTATTTGATTAATTTTATCATTGTTTGTATTCTACATTATTTTAATATATATTATAATCTCATTTATTATTTATTTATTACTTTTACTATTATATTAGCTCCTGTTATTTTTATATTCATCTTATATTAATCTTTTAATCTTTCTTCCAGTGTTTCCTCTGTGGGGCCCTCTGCCTCGGGGCGGTGGTTGACTGCTGCTGCCTGGGTGCCCTCTGGGTAGTGCTTGGGTGGAGGTGGGGTCTGTGCCCTCCCTCGCCGTTGCACCCTGTGTCGGTGCCTCGGCTGCTGCAGTTGACCTACTGCTGCCGGGGCAGACGGCTCCTCTGATGGCGTTTCCTTGCCCTACCATACCTGACTCATCTGAACTCAGCCAAATATCATTTTTACTGATGTTCTTAAGTGTGTGTGTGTATGGGAGTTAGGGGTGTGTGGGGGGGGGGGGGTGTAATGACTGTGCCAGTGTTTTTAAAGTTGTGTGGGAGGGATGGGAATGACGGTTATATAGGGTCATTTTAACCTGTAAAGCAGAGTTGCATTTTATGTTGGAAAAGCGCTTTATAATTAAAGTTTGATTTGATTTGATCTGCTGCTAATTTTCAGACCTAAATCTTCTTCTTTTGTCATTTTAAACATCATCTGCAGATTATGCAAGGACAAAGAATAAGAAAATCAACCAAAACCAAAAGAAAATCACAGAAATGCCTCTTTTCAAAGAGCCTTTATTGTTCGTATCAAGAAGCCATCAACTAAAGTATTTATTCTTAGCATTTCTCTTCTTTTCATAATGTTTATTTACAAATATTTATGATTAATAACGTCAAGGTAAACCTGATATTTGTGACACGATGGAGCAAACAGGCTAAACAGTCTAAATAAGTCTTCTTGTGTTTTTAGTTTACCAATTTAAATGTATGTTAAAAACAGAGTCAGTTCAACAAAAAGTCCATAAAACTGAAGCAGATTAGCTTTAATCCTCGTGCTGTTGTCTGGGGATGCAGGATCAGGACCAAAAAAGATGCTTAAGACACAGAAAAAGAAGAAAAGAAAACTAGAGGAGGAGGAAGAGGAGCGTCCTCCAGTGAAAACTATCTGCAGCAGCAGCAGCAGTGAAGAAGACTACGGCGGTCATGTTGGCTCTGAGCACAAGCAGCAGCGGAAGACTGAACCAGCAGGTAGTGAGCATCAGTAGTTTTGTTTGTGTTTGTGATTTAAACGTGTTTTTCCTCTAATCCATCAGGTCCAGCCCCCCCACAGGTGAACCAGGTGGAGGTAGTAACGTTTCAGGACCCCAGAAAGAAACCGAAACAGAAAACAGCCCCAAACAAAACTCCTGTAAGTGCTGCCTTGGCCCACTTTTCTGTGTTGGGTTGTTAAAATAACCTTAATAAATGCTAGAATTTGAAGCTATTTTTCTTTTTGTCTGTAAAATTTTTGACAAAAAAAGATTAATATAATCCCGTAATTAGTTCACAGTGACAGATTATATCTAGTTTAAGATTTTCAGATTATATTTAGAGATTTTTGTTGGTTTAAAACTAAAATAAAATGAGTAAACAGATGTTTAAGACCCCCGCATCATTCAACAAGTGTTTCATGGTGTTTCAGATAGTCAGATATTGAAATAATAGGTGTTTACATGCAAGATTATATGCATGTATATTTTACAAATAATAGATTTTACAGGATTATGAAATAAGTGTTATGGTTTAAATGTAATTCAACAGCTGGATGTACTTCCACAACAGGAAAAACGTAATGAAAATGTCTAATTGTTTGCATTATTTTATTTATTTGGGCCAACGAGGGTTATAAAATAATAATATTATTGCAGTAATGTAATCATTTCATTTTTATTTAAACATCTCTATAATTTGTTGTTTATTTGTTCCAGTTAGGTTCGGTGTACATTTCATTAATATTCCTACCAAACGGCTAAACTGCCAATTAAAGAGTTAAACAGAACAGATTCTTGCTTTTGTGTGACCTCTGTCCAGTAATCTCATTTCTTATATTTGTCGTCTCTCCTCTGCATCGCTTTTCTTCTTCTTTGGTGTTTTTCTCTGCTTCGTCACGCCGAGGCTCCTCAGACCACCGAGCTGAAGCAGAACAAACAAGAAGAACTCAGCTTGGAGCAGGTGATCGCTTTATTTATTTGATTTTTCTTACGCCCAACTCTCTTTTTCATGATTTGATGATATAATTCTGACTGATTTTGTGATTTCTGCGTTGGCTTTAGGCTCGTCTGGAGGTCCATCGCTTTGGGATCACGGGCTACAAGAAGGAGCAGCAGCGTGTTTTTGAGCAGGACAGAGCGGTGATGCTGGGAGCCAGAGTAAGAAAATAAAACAAAAACCTGCGTTCCCTTCCAAAGCTACAGTCGTTCATTCGTTACGTCTCCATCAGCCTCCTAAGAAGGACTTCGTCAACTACAAGGAGCTTCAGCAGCAGATCAAAGAGAAGAAGCAGAAAGACAAGGAGGAGTTCCAGCCTGTAAGAGCGGCGCTTTGTAGTTTCTTTTATTTATTTTGGGTTTTTTGTAACTTGTATTAATCACCTTTAGGACAAGAAGAAGAAGAAAAAGAAGAGCAATCAAAGGTGAGAACATCACTGCATGTCCTTCAGAATTCATTTATTCTATACATTATTGGTTTAATTAGGAGTTAAGCCTGTTTTTATGACTTTAACCCAACCCATACTCTCCTCCAGAGACAAGAAGAAGTCCTCCTCTGGTCCTGGTCCGGCCTCGGCGCCCTCAGGCCAGGTGGGTCGGTTCAAGAACGGCATGCTGGTCCTCAACCCCAAGCAGATCCAGAAAATCAAAGGCAACAAGTGAAGGATGAAGGTGCGTTTCTGCGTTTTTAACAGCGACTTTGAGAAGAACTAAAATGCTGAAACAAAACTTCCTGTAGAAATATTATATAATATTTCATAAGTCCCAAGTTTTTTTTACATGAATTTCATCCATAGCGTCAGTCCTTACAAAATATAATAAAATATCTGTGTGTTTTTAACCCCTTTATTGCCAGGTTTATGATCAAAACCTGAACTGTGAAAAATAAAAACTTTAAATCATTGTTTGTGTGTTATGTCCAGAGGACCTGTTTTGGGGGTGAACTCGGAGTGTCACTTTGTAGTTTCTGTGTAAATTAATTTTCTCAAAGTCACGTTTTTAGTCTTTAAGCACAAAAAAATGCACAAGGAGTGTATAAGGATCAAACAAATGTTTTAATTTTGTAATTGCAGGTGGTTAAATCTGAGGCGTTGCTAAGTGACTCTTCAGCATCTCCTCACATCCAAATGTGCTCCCAACGGGTAGAAATGGCTGCTTTCCTGACACGTTTGTGGTCTGCAGTAAAAGAGGAGATGATGTCATCACCGGGCGTCAAGTTCAACACCCAGGACACTCAAAGTGACAAAGATCCTACATTTCCTGTGACTGTTAATTTATTTCATTTGTCATAAATAATTCTCATGTGTTTGAGTTTTAAAAACGACGCAGTTACAGTGTTTATCTTTATTTACAAACCATGTCGTACAAAACATTTCCACTGGCAGTAGGAACAGAGACGGTAGAGGACAAAAGTTGAGGTAATTTAAAAAAACAAACTGTCTTTATGAAGAAATAAACATGGTTTTTATGCTGTATAAATCATTTATAATTTACACTTTTTCACATCTTTTTTTAAAGGATGAAAACTGAGTTGAGCAAAAGTAAGGTGGCAGTGCGCGGCTGAGCTAGCTCACAGTTTCTCCAAGTTTATGTTTAAAGAATGAAAAGGTTTTGTGGATTCTGTTTTATCTTCAGGACGTTTTGAAGATGCAAAGTTTTTTCTTTTTTACTTGCAAGAAGGTAAAATGAAACGCGTCTGCAGAACTATTTACATACAGTATAAAGCAAATAAATGAACCTTTCTGCCATTTTAAGTTAAATATGTAGCAACATGCCAGCACCATATATCGGAGGTTAAATCTGATGAAAGTCACATTCGTGGGTGGGCGTCGGGTAAAGGGCCATGCCACACAAACACGCACAAAACCACATTTATACAAAATGTCACTTCCAGTCTTCTAATCTGTAACAAAATAGTTGTTCTAAATAAAATATCATTTCAGATTAAACAACACTGCTGGCATGCTGATTAGACTCTGCATCTGGTGAAAATGGCTTAAATACTGACTGTTAGACTAGAGTTTTATATGTTTCATACAGTAAATGTGGTCAAAATAAAGATATATACAGATAAAAACCTGAAATGTAAATAAAACTTTTAAAATACGCATGGAAATGTTGAATTTTTGTTAGCTTTAATAAGATAAAAAACAGACATAATGGAGTTTCATTAAATAAATTTTAGTTAAAAGAATAAATAAATACATGGATTCTGATTAAATTTCCAGTTATTAATGTTCTGTGGCTCTTTACAAATAAATTATATAGAGCAAATAATAATTTAAAGTATTCCTTTAGTTTCCTACTCTATAGAACTCCATACATTACTTTATAGAGGCTTTAGCTGATGCCTCAATGCAGTAAAAAACACTTTCTCGATGAAAAACTGCCTCGTAGGAAAGATTACAACAGATGTCTTATATCTGATGTCCCTGACGAAATGGTTAAACATGAGTTTAAATCCCTCCTAAAAGCTGCTGTTCCCTCCTTTGGCCAGCAGAGGGCGACATGCCCCCACAGCTGCAGCAACATCACTCACAAAGACAGTAAAACAGCACACTATTTACATTACAGCTTCAGATAGTTTGTAAACTTGTTCGGTGCTTAATCCATGCTTAATGTCATCGTTCCAGTATTTACAGTTTGACACGAAAACTCGAGTCTAGTCTCATTCAGGGAATTAAAAAGACAAAAACCAGGATGAAACAGATGAAACTCATGGGCTTCAAGTCACAGTGGCCAGGTTGAAGCTACTGTCCTCTCCGGCTTGCCGTATTTAATCCCTGATGAAAAATGTAGCAGCAGACGTAGCTTTTCTGAATCTCGCTTTCAGCCCGAAGGCATCAGAGACTCTTCAGAGAGACTGAGAGATGAGCGGAGGATGAAATGATCATGAGACGCCCACGCTGTCCTCATCTGGCGGGGATGGACGGCAGAAGCTTTAAAACAAAAACAACAAGTACTCCAGGTCGAAGACATTTCCTCTTTTCTAGAAGTAGCTGCAGGAGAATGACGAGTCAAGAGGTCAGCCCATTATTTCTGAGATGAAAGAAAAAAATCTTTGTGCTTCTTTGCACCAGACAGAATTTTTTTGTTTTTATCGCCTTCGAATGGCTACAAGATTCCAAAGAACCGATGAGAACTAAATCCTCTCCGAGACGGTAAACAGACAGCCAGTTCACGCCTCCTTGTGAGGAGAAAAACGTGGTGCGACAAAAATAATACAAGTGACTTCCTCTGGCTGTAAAAGCTCCTGATGGAGGAGAAGAGACTCGTCTACGGCACAGTGAGAAACGTCTGTTTGGGTTCAGGCTTTCACGAGGATTTCTTTTCTTTTGTTTAATAAATAAATAAATAAACAGCCAATCTCCACCTCCAGGTGGTTGAGGTTAATCCCCTCCATGTGGGAGTGAAGTGACATCAGAGGATCGCGTCCGGAGCGTGCTCGGAGAGGAGGAAGGAGCTCCTCCTACTGCTTGATGCTCTGTGGCACCTCCAGCCCCGTCAGTAAGGTCACCTGAAGAGGAGACGTAGGAAATGGTTGCTCTGGTCTCTTGTATGAATGAATTTTCTTACTCATTATTCATGACGTGCAAACATCTCGTCTCTGATTGGCTTACCAAAACATTTGTAAATGGCATGAATCCACTTTATTGGCTGATGGTTTAATAAAGGTTATTCAGATGGTTTAGGTCACTGGTTAAAATACAGCAAATTAAATAGAAAAAAGTCCTTTTCAATATCAGAAATACTTCAGTCCAGATGTGCTGCATGCTGTTGAGGATGAACTAACACACACACACACACACACACACACACACCTTTAGGAAGTAAAGAGAAGACTAAACAGTAAACACCAACCTGCACGTTTCTGTTGAGGCTGACCGCAGGAACGAAGACCCCGTCCAGGTTCTCGAAGGCCATGGGGCCGTGCTGCTGCTTGTTTATGTAGAACGTTAGAGTCCGTTTGGTCAGGTCCAGCAGGATGCCCACAGTCGAGCCTTTAGCGATGCCCCCCTCCGCTCTGCAGACACACATACAGTAGGTCACAACGACGGAGCAGAGCAGAGTTTATCCAGGCTGTTTTTATTTAACCCGAGTGGGAAAAAGTATTTAGAGACTGAAAAATGTACTTTACTGTGGTTAGAATTTAGATTTCCTCTTTATGTTTGTAAACCAAAGAGCTCAAACCGTCATTCGTAAACAAAAACAAGACCCAGTCCCGCGCACCTGTTGGTGTGGGAGTTGTTGTGCATGAACCAGGAGCGGTTGTTGTCCACGTACATGGCCCAGGCCTTGTCATCCTTCCCCAGCATCATCTCCTTCATGGTGTTGATCCTCGCCACCCCGAACGCCGGGTCCGGGTGGTTGTCATAGCGATCGATGCTGACCTCCCAGTAGTGGACGCCCTGAGACGTGAGAAAGATGAAAGCTCAAGTCGCGTTGCCGTGAAACTTTTGGAACTTTGAGATGCCTCACCTTGGAGAAGGCAGCGGTCCCCAGAACCACGCGGTCGTCGTAGCTGTTGCACGAAGCGGTTTGGTTCTCGTTGGAAAGGACGATGTCCCGGTGAGCCGAGGTGGGGTCAAAGGTGAACCAAGCCACTGGAAGGAGGAGAGAACAGTTAGAGGCGATGTCTGGATTATGGGAAAGTCAAAGCATCCCATAATGAGACGTCACTCATGCTGCCCTGGTCAAACTCTGGATGACAAACTGACAAATAAATACATCAATTAGTCTAATAATGCATCAAAAACTATAAATAAGAATTAAAAGGGTTTAAATCATTTAAAATAACAGATCAGTGATGCTGTCTTCAACAGTCAGATTCATTAAAAAGTTAAAAACTGATAAGTTTTCTAACTATCTGACCATTTCTACTCACTCTGGTTTCAAAAACACAGATGGACCAATCGATTGTCAATAATCTGATGTAAAGAGACACATTTTATTTTTGATTGCAAACGTTTGATAAAGAAAAACACAAAAATAAGTTTTTGTTGTGCAAAAATGCCTAAAACAAAAAATGTAATGTTTTATAAACTCTTTAATTTAAGTGGTCGAAAAAAGAAAAACATATAAAGATGAACAGGAAAGAGACTCAGATGAACCACATTGTTACCGTCGAGCTGCAGTTCTCAAAGGGAGGAGAGAGGAGGGGATAGAGGGATTGTAGGCAGAGAAAAAACGATGCAGACAAATAAAAGCCGAGCAGGAGGGATAAACTGTTATCAGTCAGGAGGCAGACGCTCTTAAGCTGACTGGTACTGATGCAAAGTGGAGTTAGTGTGATCATGAGGAGAAGCTTTAAAGTGATAATGTGTTGTTTGTACCATGAATCTCTGGAAATATCCATCAAAATGTTGTTGAAAATGAATAAAATGATATGTTCGTAACATATAACCATAAAAATCAGGCGCGGGTCTAAGTCTCTGGGGGACGTCATATTAGACACAGACATGTATACGTAGCCACCTCGTGGGCTGGCGCTGCCTATTGGAGCTGCCGTAGTGGTCAGCCGCCATCTTAGTTGGGTCTTCATTCGCCCCCAGTGCATTCATTTCTACTGAGGAAGGTGCTTACCCAGCTAAAACACACATTTTATCAAGCTTTTTCATTAATAAAAGAGACATGGTATGGCATGATAAGTAAAACAGAAATATAATTAAACAAAATAAATGCAAAAAAATGAAAATATAAAATCCCATCAGGTAGGCTATAAAAGTCAGTATTAATCCCCCGTGGTCTGTTTTCAATAATACGCCGGTTGTTGCAATGGTAGGCTGCACAAAAATGGGCATAGTTGCTCACTCTGCATTGACTTTGGAGAATGAGGAGATCCATCCAATATGGCGGCGACGCTGTTACGCTCTCCAGCACCCTATGGGGTGTCTACGCATTCATGTCTATGATATTAGATGTCATGTTTTCTTCTACACAAGTTGGCACTTGCACCTGCTGATGACATCACACTAGCTGATTGGCTGGACGTACGACTTACGGAAGTTACGTTACCACGTTCAAAATCATTTAGGCAGTAAAAAACATGACTTTAATAACAAAACTGCTAAACTCTTTCCAAAACCTATGTGAGAGAACAGATTCGAAAATAAGATGCACTATATTTTGGCCGAGTGGTATTGCCGTAGTGTGATGTCATCAGCAAGCGCAGGACCCCGAGCAGATTCGGAACCTACACCATCAGAAAACTAGCATCAGCATTGCATTCTCACTATAGATTTAACTGAAGGACTATCAAAGTCTGAGGAGTCACGCAGAGGTCGCAGCTTTCTGCTTGACAGGTAACATTTACCGTAATGTTTTTTTAAACTAGCGACGGTCACGGCGATATGGTGTAAAACTACCCTAAAATGTATGTACTGCCCCCCCCCCATCGCCAGGATACTACACACTGTCACTTTAAAGAAGAATCCTCTAATTTTTCTATTTTCTGCCTCCTTGTTCGTGGTTTTTTGTTGTTTTTTGCTGTTTTTTGCTCATTTCCTGCTTCCAGTTGACCTAGTTTGGGTCAAAAGTACTTTTTCTATTTCACTTCCCACTCCACGTCGTCCTTTTCTGTTCTCAGTTAAATTTATTCTCTTCTCAACATCTTTTGTGCACATTTTCATAAAAAGGGAAAATAAATTTCCACTTTTACAGCAGCAAAATTATTTTATCCAGGGGTTCGTGAACTATCTTGTTGTTCTGGCAGCAGGTGAGAATAAAGCTAACCTGTTGAACTTCTTCACACACACACACACACACACACACACACACACACACACACACACACACACACACACACACCATCAGACGTCTTCAGCACCACCGTCTTGCTGTACGGTCCCACTCCGATGGTGTTGTAGGCCTTCACCCTGGCGTTGTAGGAGCTGTTAAAATGCAGCCCGTCCACCGTGCACACCGTCTCCTTCCCCACGTACACCTCCTGAGGGAAACGCACCACACCATTACAGATGCAGCTCATGTGCACGCACACACACTTTATGCCTCGTGCATTACACATGAGATGGATGCAGGCCTCACTTGTGACAGGATTAATCAGATAACTTTTCTAGTCAGCAGCACATGCATGTTTAATTATAAAAGCTACAAGAACCAGAATGACATCATTTCCTCATGATTCAGCTAAGCGAGTGGGTGTGAGTAACCAACCCTGTACTGTCCTCCGTTTCCATCATCCAGCTCCAGGATGTAGCCCTCGATGGGGTTCGCTGCAGGCGCAGTTACCCTCCAGGCCAGGGTGGCGCTGTTGTTCCTGGTGCAGCACTTCTCCAGCTGCAGGAGAGGAGCAGCAGGTACCGCCGGTCCGGACTCCGCTGGGTTAAGAGATGAAGCATTACTTGAGAGATGGAGGAAGGTATAGAGGATAGGATTGGAGGATAAACTGGGATGTCATCATCAGGCTGGTAGAAGGGGAAAAACAGGAGCCTTAATGAGATTCTGGCGGGGGATTATTAAAAAAAAAGACTGGTGGGAGAAGAAAATCCTGGTTCATTCAGAGGAAAACAACTGGGAGTCACTGGAAACTGGGTCACGTGAAAACATTTAACACTCTGAGGTGCAGAAGTGGGTTAAACTGATAAAAGCTTCCATCAGACGTGGTTTAACAGCCTCAAGCAGGAGGCAAGAGGGGGTTCTGGGTGTCAGGTAGAAATAAGAACCAGGTGATGGTTCGTCAGAAGCAGCGTATCAGTTTAAACCTCATGTGGGGTGAAAACTGGATCCCAAAAGGCACAAATCTGAGTTATGATTTCTGCTGTTTTACATTTTGGGGCATTTATGTGATAAATAAGATATTTGTGGAAAACACAGGGAAGGCAGCAGTCCTGACAGAAGGAGCATCACGAGAGGATTTACACAACACACATTTAGATTTAATATGAATATTTCAATGCATTTTAAATCAATTTCATGTTTTATTTTCATCATTTGCAGCAGGATGTTCTTCTGTTTATGCTGTGCTTTCTTCACCCCCCAAACCTTATTTATTTAACACTAGACTCCCACTGAGCTCCGGTTTCAGCTCTTTGTCACAGCGCTCAAACGACGCAGACGACTTGTTTATTATGTCATTTACATGGAGGAGCATCCCCATTAATACTCAGATGATGAAGGGTGTTATAATGGTGAAAGGCTAAAGCAGAAGACGGGTACATTTGAACTAAATGCTTAGAAATTAACTCAATATTTTGTTTAATGAAGGCGTATTTTTCAACATATTTGCTGTGGTCTTTAGAATAAATGAATGCCTCGTGAGTTTATCTCTGGGGAAAAAAAGCTCTGGCGCTCCTGTTTCAGGAAGTAGAAGTTTTGGAGTCTTATTTCCTGATATGTGGACATCTCTCCTCTGATTGGCTAACAGCAACGCGACTCTACCACTGACTCTGTTTGCTCTGCAACGTTGATGTTTTATCTCCACAAATAACACAAGCGTGGAGGAGTTCTGCTGTGTGGTGGAGCTGCTAATGCTAACGGTTAGCTTCTACTAGCCCAGACGTTCTCTGCTGTTTCCTGGACGCTAAACCAACAACAGCCTTCCCCGTCGTGAGTCAAGATGGGTGAGTCCATGAATGTTAAGTGACAGTATGACGTAGATCTGTCCCAGTCTATTTTCTACCAGCGGCTAATGCAGGAAATAGGGGTAGAAGACTATTTCCACGTTCAGCCTGCACGTTAAAGTGACCGATCATATTTAAAAAATAACAAGTAAAACATGGTTTCTCTGTGACCTTGCTCTTTAACAAAACAATTATAAAAATTAAATAAAAAACTGGAACATGTAGTGCTTAGATTTGCCACCAGAGGGCCAAAAACACCTTTAGCACCGTGTTGGAGAGCAGCTGGAAAACAAACAAAAAACGTGCAGTGAAAAGAAAAGGGACCACAGAGACGCTGTGGGACAAAAAGACCAGTGTGTGTCCGAGCAGAATGACCGTGAGGCCTATCAGAGCTGAGGAATGAGGAAGGAATGACAAAATACATCCAAGGAATGGAAACAAGGGTTTGTTGTGAGAAGTAGAGTCTCAGAAATACCTCCTGGGCTTTCTGCCTCCTGCTCAGCCTCACCACTGTCTGCTGCCTGCATTTGTTTCATTAACGGTTTCTCCTGCACATCTGGAAATAGGGGGTTGGGTTTGGATGTTTTAGGACGACAGCACATGGACAGAAAACGGCAGCAAAGAGTAAAACCAGCGGGGGAGTTTCAAATGAGTTCAGTAAAGAGGAAATACGAGGCGCTGCTTCACCAGAAATGATGAGAAAGAATAAATAAAATGGTTATTGCTAATGAAACATGGTTTTCATATACGAAAATGATTTCACCACTGGATGGCGCCGTATAATGCATTATTTATACATAAGGTTTTGTTGTGTCTGGTTGTGAACACTGAACAGAATTTTAATATAAAATGTAAAAATCTAATTTTGTGACCGGTTGGGTTTGAGAAAAGCTATTTGCCCTTAAAAGGTTTTTCCATCATTTGCAACATAGTTTATAAACATCCTCAGCTCTTCTATTACCACCAGCTGGGGTTTATAAAGTCTGCTTGAAACATCGTGCACAGCTCGTGTTTGTTGTGGTGGTTAAAAATGACCAGTAGGACGTTCGTGGGAGAGTGTCCACAAACGCTGACTGTTGTTTAAAACAGTGTTTATAAAATAGACTGCTGATATTTAGACATCTTTTAGCAGAAATAACAAAGCAAACTTTGTGATTTGTGTAAGTAATCTGTCCGCCTGCACTGTTTGGAATGCTCTCTAAAAACACCGCCAGCTATTGTATTACCCACTGGGGTTTATAAATCCTGCTTGAAACATTGTGTACAGCTCCTGTTCCTAATGGAGTTTAAAATAAATCATTCTGTCGTCAGTAACCAGAGCTTTTCCACCAGATGCGTAATGAAATAGACGTGTTTTCCCTGCAACCTTGGCGGCATGTCCCTATACCGGGAGCGTTGCAGATGCACAGTGACCGCGAGTGTGTTCCACGCAGCTGGTCCCGTAAGATCACAAAATCAGAGTGTGGGCGGGATGTTAATGAAAAAACAAAAATGGCGATGGCTCATTTGAAACGGCTTTGGCATCAACTCTGGACTATTTAGACTTGGGCTTTTCTTTGAGTCAAGAGCAGATAGAGGTTCTTAAGTTTATTTAGAAAAAGGACGTATTTACATCTTCTTTGGCAGAGTATGGTGGACTGCCTTGTTGACTGACATCATTAGCGGTGAGTACGTCACGTTGTTCGTTATCCAATAGCAGTTTGAAAGACAACTGCAGATCCCGCCCCACGACTGCGAGCCGTCAATAGACCGTGGCCAGACTATATATTATCATATATATATATATATATAGGATGGCTTGCCAGGCTAGCTTAGCGCTGCAACACTACGCTTCTGGGACGCATCTAAGACGCACCACTCTGCGCCCAGTGGAAACACACCCATCGACTATCACGACGGCTATTAGCTGTGTATTAAGCTTCACAGACATTAAGCGCCAAATGGTGGAAAGCCAGGGTCACAATTCACAAACGTTGACTGTTGTTTAAAACAATGTTTATAAAATAGATAGGTGATCATTTTTGCATAAATAATAGAAACTCTGACCTGTGTGGATAAACTGTCTCCCTGGACTGTGATCTTCTTTCTTATTAATGCCTCTTTTGCCATTTAATATTATATTAATGCCCCTAACTATGTGTCTGTTGCCGCTGCCTCTTGGCCAGATTGTCGTTGTAAATGAGAATGAGTTCTCAATCGACTCATCTGGTTAAATAAAGGTTAAATAAATAAATAAAAATCTTTTCAAACAGATCAGATCTTATCTTCTGTCTCACACCCTCATGTTATGAGTCAATAATAGACAAATCTTTAGTAAAGAACTGACGAACTTGCAGGGTCTCCCACTTACAAACAGCAACACATTAAATTCTGATATCTAAAACAACATTTTCACTTCTTGCAGCCAATGAGAGCTCAGTGAGGTGAATGAGAACACCTCCTACGGCGTGCTGTTGCTCTGGATGTCAAAGATTAAAAACTCAAAGTAGAAAAATCTGATTGTCAATCCTTAAACTCTGTTGCTTTGTTCTGGCTGATCGGTGGGACGTGTGAGGGCGAGGAAACCAACCGAGTGGGTTTCATGTCACCAGCCTGAAAGAACAAAGACGGGCTGATCAAAGCCTGGCTGCTTCCTAACAAGCCTGACTGGAGCTCGAATTAGAGAAAGTCTCCTTCAAGTGCAGCTCGACCTGCGGATGTTTGTGTCTGAAGGCTGAAATCATCAGCTTCTCTAGATGTAACTATTTACATCATTCAAGAGAAAAATGGTGAGAAACAAATTTTGAATAAATGCATCCAATTAGTTATAAAAATATACAGCTGATTAGTTTGATTTAGTGATGAACCGCTCCTGTAGACACTAATGAAGGCTGAGGAGACGTTTCAACAGTTAGATTAAGGTGTTAAACAGATGAACGCACAGCGAGGAGGTAAGTTTCACTTTTGGTTTCACTAACTGGCCACTAGGGGGTGCTAAAAACAAGCCAAAACTGCCAAGTGTGCCTTTAACATTCACTTAACCTTGATATTCTGGCTATTAAAAATATAATATCTCCATAATTTAAATGAAAATGCCACAAAGCTGCAACACTGACAAACATCAATAGTATCAGCATTTGTCGTTTCTAAAAACTTTCTTAAAACCATTCCTAAAAATGTCCTCGTCCACATGAAAACACCAAAGATGACTGAAAGCGCTACAGTAACTATGCCAGGCCTGTAGGTGGCGCTCTGGCACGTTGCGTGAACATGACAAAAATAGTCCTAACTGTATAATTTTTAGTGCAGCTTGTTACCCTCCTGTTCTCGCGTGGACGGCACCCAGGGTTTAACCCGGCTGCAGCACTCTCATGAATACGTCGTGCTTGTATGTGACGGGGTTTGAAACGCCACAGCGAGCTCACCTTTGCCCTGGTGAAAGTCCAGCTGCAGGATGGTCTGCAGCAGCGAGTCTGTGTCGAGTGTGAGGTCGAAGTCGGGGCCAACCTTGGGCTCCAGGGCCCCTTTCACCCACTGATCCTGAGACGACGTCACCCGCTTGATCAGAGCGTCTGAGATCTGCAAACAGAAATAAAGATTTAGAAACGTTTCAGGAACTCTGAACCCGCCGGCCTGACACATTAGTGCACATTCAAGTATGAATTAGACCCCCTGCTGAAGTAAATAAAAGATAAAACATTACACTAAGCTGAACTCAACTAAAACGAAAGTGACTGGCATTTCTTCAGAGGCAAAAACATAAGCTGAGGATTTAGAAACGTATCCTCGGGCTATGAGACGGATCATGTTGTTTAATGGCACGTTTGATGTCAGATTAGTTCAAACTGTAGTGAAATTACACGTTTCTGAGCTCAAACCTGACTCTAATACCAGCTTTAGCTCCTTAAGAGCTCCGATTAAGAGCTCAGACCCTGCAAAGAAAAAGAAGCATAAAATCAATACGTTATAAAATATTCATAAGCGATGGAAGAGACGGGATGGTCCTTAACAGCATCGTCCTCCACAAGGTGAAAGTCAGCTTCCGTTAAATATTATCAATCACATAAAACACAAACATTCCTTCTTCTTTGAACCTAAAGTTTTCTTTCTGACTTTGAAAAATATTGCATTTGAGATTTCACTATTCATTCAAATGTGCAACAATCAGACTAACTGCAGATCACATAAACCTGCAGGTGACTAAATATGTGAATGAATTCATTAAGTAAATCAAGTCCCCGTTAAAGATGATTTCAGAAGTTTATTCTAGTCTCCGGTTGTGTTTTTAGCTGCTCTTGCAGTTAAATTCTTATTTTAGGATTAAGGAATTTAATCAAACTTGATTTTTTCAAAATAAAAGACCCACCACAATGTAAAGAAATGAGTAGACAAGTAAATATTCAAGATTTCAGCTTAAATCACAGCTCTGATGGTCATCCTTTAACTCTTCGTAGACCATCTTCACAAATCCACATCAAACCACATAAAGCATCCAGATGGAGCATCAGGATTAGTACCTTCATCAGAAACCTTCCATATCTAGTCCTCTATGTGTCTACTGCCCCCTAGTGGAGGATCAACAGGTGGTGAGGGCCAGTTTTATTACTTAATTGCTAGTATACTGTCAAATAACTACATAATAATATAAAACTGATATCAACATTAAACAGTTAATAGTTTTATGAACTAGAGTTTTTATTATTATTTCATATTCCAAGCTTTAAAGGGTTAAATAATAAATCTTTGGTTTATTTGTGTCTTCAGGAACATTAATCCTCGTTTTCAATCACATAAGCCCTTCACCAGGTAAGAATAATACATTTACAATATTACCAGCCAGCAAAAATAGCAACAACTCAACCATTTGACCAATTATTTCACCGTATTTTCATTTTAATCCCATATGAGACATTTCACTTTAAGGTAACACTCTTCAGGTGAGATACCTGTAGGAAGCCACTGGGGTCGTTCTCCTTCAGGACTTCCAGACAGTACTCCATCATGCCGGTGGTCTGCCGCAGCTTCATGGTGCAGTGGGTGATCTGGTCACGCACCACCTGGAGGCTCACAAATCCAACGAATTAGGTTTTAAAAGTAAAAATATGACATTTTTAAAACCTTTAAAAAGCTCCTAATCCTAATGATGAAAACACTAAAAAAGCATAAAACCTGTTATGTATTCTCCATAAATATGAGTGTAAAGAACACCCAAAAACACAAACGTTACAGTCAAGAACAAACTGCAGCTTCTGACAGTGTTTCTGTTTGCTAAGTGGATTTTAACCATTAGAAGAGGCTGCAGATGTCTGGATTAATTATAATTTTAATAATTAAAATTATAATTAATTTAAAAATCCATTTTAAAAACAGATGCTGGTGAAAAAAATGCAGATGTTTTGAATCAAGCTATTAAACTGGATAAAAACACATAAACAAAAAAAACAAGAAAACTGAAGAACTTATCGAAAATAATCAATTCAGGTTTTATTATCTCTTTAGTTTAGGCCTCCTTTAGATCATTTCTAGAATAAAGTGTGGTTTAGATCCCACATTTGTTGCCTCCATAGAGCTTCCATTGATGCTCTGCAGATGTTTCCAGATGTTCTTCCCCATGTGTGTGGAAGCGGGTTTAAAGTGGGGATCAGGTGTCTGGAACTGGCTGAAGGAGTCGAGTTAGACGCTGGCAGGGTTACGCTTTAATTCCATGACTGGAGCACAAATAATTCCTGGCAGCTTTCCTGCATCTAGTCCAAAATAAAAATAGAAATCTGAAGCTTTTTGCACAAACACACGACTCTGAACCTCAATTAGACAACAAACTGAACATTTATGTTTGTCTACTCACAATAAAAGCTACACTTCAGATCATTTCTACTAAATTTACATCCGATCTAAGCATCAAGTTTGAGACAAAACATCTGGTGGCTTTGGCGACTCAGACATAATTAATATTGTTAACCGTCGGATGCCTGAATGAACCGGAGTTAATTAGACTGAGTCGCTGCGATTAGTCGCCTGGTTAGCTTGATGCTTAACGAGATCAGAGTTAATTATTCACCTGTCGACTCTGTGGAGGCGGAAAAATGACGACCATGAAGAAAACTCATTTTTATAATCTATGAGAATTCTATTCCTGCTCTTTGTTTTATCATTAATCTATATTATCTATTTTTTAAAAACCCTTGAACTTATATACTAAAAAAAATATTTTTTGTCTTTTTTGCATTTTTTTATTCATTTGGGGCAATAAAACCAAATCAAACCAGGAGCTGAAACATAGAAGCTGAACACCCTAACCCAAACAGAGACATTCCAACATTTAGCTAAATGTTCAAGACACGTCAATACTTGTCCTTATATATTCATCATAAAAACAAAACGGGCTCTACTGGTAAGAGATCCTGGACGAGCCCCCATTTTATGTTACGAACCCCCTTAGCTAGGCTGGGCTGTGTTACAGCTCCAAAGGGTGGTGGTCGTAACAGTTAATAATATTAATTTAAAATAATAATATTGTGTTAATCATGCAAGGTAAACATTTGCCTTTTCATTCAAAATTATATTTTTTTAGTTTAATAGTTTTTTTGTCGACTTTAGTGCAGATTTCTAATAAAATATACGTAGTAAAATATACTCTACCGAGTGTTTGACCTTGAGGGTGAAGTCATATAAGATATAGATGCTTAAATCGTCACTAAAAGCTGAAACGTGACTATTTTATTTTAATATAGATAAATTGATATTTTTATTAAATAACTCAATTTTTAAAATGATTATTCACATCTGAGCTACTTTTCTTAACTAAGGTAATTAAGTGTTGCACTAAAAGCAGAGTCAAAATTAAAATTAGAAAGAAATTTAAATAATACAGATTATTTAAAAAAATAAAAGATGTTATTTTAAAATTGTCTTAAGCTGTAAATTTGTTTTAGAATTAAAACATTGCAGAGTTTTGAAAAGTCTCACTGTTTGTTTAGGAAAATATATTTTCACCATAATTATTATGAAGCAATCTGAATTTCAGGTCACGTTGTTGAATAACCCAGTGTAAGGAAGTGTGACGAGTGGATAAAAATCACATTTATTTAAATTTCCTTCTGCCGTGCTGCCATCAGCTCCCTCCTACACGCTCCTGCGGAACTAGTTCAGGGGTTTTCCGACACGTTCCGATACGTTCCGATACGTTCCACGTGCATGTGAAATAAAACCCAGGGTGTGAATGTTAAAGAGCGTTAATCGAAACCAGTTTCAGTCCAGGTTTAGGGTTGATGGTAACTGAGTTAGTCAGCATGGTAGGGATTTATAAAAATTCCACCATAGTTACCCTAAATCTTCCACTCCGTGAAAAAAACAAGGAAAAATTATATTTTTCTGAATGACTCATTAAAGGAAGTAAAACACCACAATTGACTCATTATTCACAAATACATTTCACTGTAACATCCAGTTGTTGGTGATTGAAAAAGTAGCTTGAGATATTTGCTTCTAATTCACTGTTAGCATTGTTAGCTCAACGTTAGCCTGTAGCCTGCTTCACCCGATATTAGAGCAAAACAAAAAGATGCCGTGGCTTCTTAGGGGTGCAAGAGATAACTTCAGGGTCGCTCCTGTTTACTGGCTTTGGTTCGGCAACCCGCAGGCTCACAGATAATAACTAAAGACTACATCTCTTTTGTTTCTTGAAAGGAGAAAAAAAAACTGAAATCTGTTTCAATGTAACCTTCCTTCCAACATGATTGAGACATTAAACTGTTTTTTGATTATTTCACTGTAGAATTCTTACTTATTGCTCCTTTAAAAATGGTCAGGTAAGATACTGAGACATCATTTTTATCAAATGATGCTTTTGGTCTTTGTTATTTTTTGTCGTCACTTTTTATCACAACATAGCTTAAAAATGCAATTTGTGTTGCTGTAGTAATGATTTTGCTCTTGGTGCTTTTATTTTAAAAGCAAATTGTGCACAAACATCAGTAAATTGCTTTTGCTCAGATTTTTTTTTGGCGGGGGTAAAAGCACAACTCAATATGCAGTAAACAGTATTTTTACATTTATAGTTTCATGCCTATAAAACAGTCAAACTGATGGAAGCAGATCAAAGCTCTGAAGCTCACGCCAGCATTCCTGAGTGTTCTTTGAAAGGGGAAAGTCGTAAATGTGCTGCTTTTAAGGGATTAGGCTTTACAAGCATCTGCTTTTTCTGTTAAAGGGAATCCTTAATCATTTTTTTCATCTGCATGTCTGCTCAGAGCTGTGGCTGCAAAATCAGATTAAAGAGCATCAAACTCTTCTGCAGGAGCAGAAACGTCACGAGATGACGTCGTTTACGTCTGATGGCAATTTTGATGCAAGAGCTGATGCCTTTTCTTTCAGCTGCAGTTACATAACTAGCATGAAAATGTTCAAAAACAAATGTGCACTTCTTAAAGCAACGATGCATGATTACACTTGCTGCATCAGTAATAATAGGCTCTGCAAAGAGTAGACATGGGGTAATGTAATTATCAGAAGTGTACCTGGATTTTTAATCCACAACGTTATGAAATGTGTATTCTGATATGTGGGTCAAAGCTAAAAGAGCAAAGAGTAAACCAACCTGAGCAGAAAAATAAAGAATATTAAATATCTGCTTCAGTTTGCACACAAAAAAACTCTTTATCTCAACTTTAACTGTGTTTCTTCATGCCAAATGTATCGGTGAGATGTTCTGATGTGATGATTTCGGACATCCCTCCTTGCAAAGCCACTGTTTTATTTTAAAATACAATTATTTTTCCTCCACTTCCTCCTGCGTTTCAGTCTCTCACTACAACGCCTGAGTCGTTCAGAAAAAATAAAGCTCAAACCAGTAAAAAAAAGTGTCAAGGCAGATTTACGCAGAACCAAATGAATCTCCGTAGAAAACGCTTTTTAAAATAAGAGTTTTGAAATACGCTGAGTTTGAATCATAACAACTGCCTCCAGGTAAAAAGCGTCAGCTGTGATTTTATTTAGAGAGAATGTCGATGATGTTGAGGTGGAAAATAAAATGTCGGGAAACGTTTATAAAACGTGACAAATCAATGGAAAAATAATCCCTAAATCTTTAAAATATAAGCAAACGCTTTTGTGTTTTTCCCCAGAATAATTGTGTGTGAATCAAATATCACATGAGATGATTAAGTCACTTCTTTCCAAACGTTCCAAATGTGTATTTAAGGTTTTCACTCCTCACAGCCCGAGGCTCTCTGCCATCTGAATAAATCTCAGTCCACAGCCTCCAGAAAAGGGTTGCAGCTGTCCTTGGGGCTTCCGTCCAAACACTCTCCCTCTCCTCCTGCCGCCGCTGTTAGCCAGACGGTCAGTCGGTCGGCGGGCACGTAAAGTCTGGGCGTGCGTCCATGGGATACGCTGACACTTTGGAAGTAGGTTTACAGATTAAAACATCAAAGCTCACTGAGCTCTGAGACTATTTCTCTCTGTAATCCTGGAAAAATACACATGATAAATCTAATTTCACATGAGAAGCTTCAAGATCGTGACCACGCCCACCATTGAGGCTCGGTTTTTGAGTATTTGAAGGCAAAATTGGCCACACTGGTCTTACGCAACTGTCTTCCAGCATGCAGCTGCATCTAGAGGTGCTCCAACATGCAGCTGCATCCAGAGGTGCTCCAGCATGCAGCTGCATCCAGAGGTGCTGCAGCATGCAACTGCATCCAGAGGTGCTCCAGCATGAAGCTGCATCCAGAGGTGCTGCAGCATGCAGCTGCATCCAGAGGTGCTCCAGCATGCAGCTGCATCCAGAGGTGCTCCAGCATGCAGCTGCATCCTGAGGCGCTCTAGGACACAGATCTTTGTGGGGTTTGTTGCTGACTTAAGGAACATGGTGGCGGTGCAGCAGGTTCTCAAGGAAGCAGCTGGTGAGAACACTGCATGTTGCCACATCAGGATGAAAGAGAGTCATCAATATTATGATCCAATCACGTTCTAATAGGTCACAGCGAGACTGACGGGGTCTTAGTGACAATAAATATACTAAATGAGTTTTTACAAAATGCAGTAAAAGAAAAAAGGGAGGAAGATGAAGGAATTTATAAAGTCGATTTGTCTTCATGTAAGAAATTAAATCCTGGAGAAGCATAAATGCTTTTATGATTAATGAGCCATTTTAATATATTTACTTGTTTTTTCTATTTTTTAACAGAAAATAAACAGCCTAATAAGCAAAAGCTGAATCTCTGTTTTCATTGTGGAAGTTGACAGAACTGATTTCATGAATGTGTTTAACTCTGAAGGTAGAAATACATTTTTGGAGTCATTTCAAAGAGGAAAAAAGGTTAAATTCGCTCATTTATACTGAGTCTATTTGTTTTACTCATGATTTTTTTCCTAACACATAAAACCTGAATAAACACTTCCTCAAGATTAAAATGTGGCCTTTAATAAAAGTTATGAGAACAAAAGTTGTGACCGTCTCACCTTCAGTTTGTATTCCTTCTCCTTGGTGACCTTTGTGAGCATTTTGGCCTTTTGTCTCGTCAGCGCCTCGATCAGAGAGTCGCACTGCGCCACGAGGCAAGCTTCGAACTCCACGCCGCTTTCCTGATGCAGGAAAACATAGAATAAAAATGTGACTAAATGACTGCAATTCTGTGTGTTTGAGTGACAAAGAAACCCGGAGAGTAAAATAGATCTGTGGGTGAATTTTAATTCATTCACCAGCTCGAAGATGCTTTTATTTTGTAGTTGAGATGTAAATTTATTCACTGCATTTTGTTCTATTTTTCACCTCAGCTGCACAAACATGAAGATACGGCGCTAATTACTTCAGGAGGCTGCACACACAAGCCAACCATTCATAATATTAGCTGTTGGAACAGCTGTCATATCACCACACACACACTCCCAAAATAAAACATACAAATTCTATGCAGTTGTGCTTCTGAGCTTTGATTCACAAATGGAGAGCAGACTTCTCTTTGGGTTCAGGGCAGCAGGGTCATAAAAAACACAACAGGAAGAGCAGCAGAAGCGCCTTACGAAATTCCTTCTGGATTTAATTTGCATCGTAATTAATCAGCTGCATCCCTACAGGACATGCAGACTGGAAAAGCAGTCGAGTTTCTGCAGGAAAAACAGGAAATAAGCCCACGGATTTCAAACCTCTTAAAGGAAACTATGATGTTTATGTTTAAGACCTCCAAGCTCAACTCTAAGCAACTCTTGCAGCCTTTTAGTCGAATCCAAATCCAAACAAGCTTCCTCCCCTCGGGAATAAAGTTTGGATCCATAAGAGGATGAAAGCTGGAGATCTTTACATCTAATTCCTGCACATGATGATGCTCCATCTCAGTGTTAATGTGTGTGACTGACAGACGCTGTGAGCAGAGATCAGCTGCACAGTGACACGGTCTGTAGGGAGAACAAAGTCACACAAAGCATGTGCCACACGGAGATGAAAGCCTAATGTTGCTCTGTGATTATTACCAGGCGCTTATGGCCCATTATGAGCTACATTTCACTGAAACAGCATTAAAGATAATGTCTGGTATGTTTAAAGGCAGAATACAAATCATCTCAGATCCAAACGCTCCAACTGTAAAACAAGAATCCTGATTTGAATATTATGAACACAGTCACGTAACAACTACCCAAAAAAGAATAGTATTTGACAAAATGAGACAAATTCTCTAAAAACAACTCAGCACAAGAAAAGGAGACACCCACACATCCAAACACTGACAGTTTTTGCTTCTTCCATCAGATCATGCTGGGATTTCTGCAGGGAGACGCTCAGAGACACTCCACCAGCTGACAGATGAGGTGACAGGACTCGTTCTGCGTGCTCAGACTGAGGATCAGAACGTTTTAGTCATTCTTTTAGATGTTCTCTACATTAAAATATAACTAGTAGAATACTGCCTTAAAGACAAGGTACAGAGTGTGAAGTTAGACCAACATTTCTCCCAGCCCCTCACACTTACTCAGGGTGTACCACAGGGCTGGATCCTCGGTCCAACACCATTCTCTAATATTGCCGATTCTGCTGGAAACTCATGCTGATGACATTGTATACTTGAGATTTTTCACCTGAAGCTCCAGCTAGATATCACTAAATGTAAGGTCACGTGGTTTGAAAATCTTCTCTGCCCCCTCTAGGCCAGGATATCAGAATTCTAAAGGAGAACGTTCTAGAGCAGGTTAATGAATAAGAATATCTGGGTTAGGTTTGTTCTGTATACCAGTTCTTACCAAAAACCAGTGTTTATTTCCATTATGATATAATTTTTTCATATACCACTAAACCAATGAATAGCCTAGACAATGTTTGCAGTGGGAAAGTGTTTCAGCGGGGACAGATTTCACTGCTACACACTAACACAACAACGTGTGAAAAGTAAACAATTAGCATGCTAACCACGAAGCTAGGTGAAAGCTATGTGGGCTAAAAAATGCAAAATGATGTGTCTGTCACACGAAAAGTACGCGTTAACGCACAATTAATGCATATTTAATGACGTGTTGTCTACCTGCTGTTTCACATGCAAATTTCATGTGTATTTGGCACTTTTGGCTAAGGCAAGACTAGCATCGGTTTGTTCGCCTTGCCGCTGATTGACTGCCAGGACCTTGAGTTGAACCAATGCACCAGGAAGAAGCGGTCGCTGCCAGGACTGACTCACAGCACAAACAATGCTGTTGATTTTTATGTACAATTGTTTGAAGCCTTTGAAGTGTAAAATGTCATGCTGACCATTACCTATATACTTTTACGGAAGAGGATTAGGGCCACTGAAAAGAAAAAAAAGAAAAGAAAGAGAATTCTGACTTTAATCTCAGAATTCTGACTTTAATCTCAGAATTCTGACTTTTTTCTCAGAATTCTGACTTTAATCTCAGAATTCTGACTTTTTTCTCAGAATTCTGACTTTTTTCATTCTGAGAAAAAAGTCAGAATTCTGAGAAAAAAAGTCAGAATTCTGAGATTAAAGTCAGAATTCTGAGATTAAAGTCAGAATTCTGAGAAAAAAGTCAGAATTCTGAGATTAAAGTCAGAATTCTGAGATTAAAGTCAGAATTCTGAGAAAAAAGTCAGAATTCTGAGATTAAAGTCAGAATTCTGAGATTAAAGTCAGAATTCTGAGAAAAAAGTCAGAATTCTGAGATTAAAGTCAGAATTCTGAGATTAAAGTCAGAATTCTGAGAAAAAAGTCAGAATTCTGAGAAAAAAGTCAGAATTCTCTTTCTTTTCTTTTTTTTCTTTTCAGTGGCCCTAATCCTCTTCCGTATACTTTAACAAATAGTTATTCTAAATGTTTTCGTTACTCTGACGTTTATTTTGCTAATGGATGTAGCTTAGCAAACAACAGCTCATTGTTTACGTTTCATTGGCAACGCCTGGAGTGTAGTACAGAAAAAAAAAAACATAAAACCGATATGATTTGTTAAAAAAAATGTGATATGAAATATTTGACATACTGCCCAGACCTAAGGCTGTCTTTTTCCCATCATATCAATAAGATGAAATTAAAAAAACAGTTTCTTGTCTAGGATGTGCTAGTCCTTTACCTCCTCCGCTAAACTGCCTATTGTTAGGTGACCATTCTTCCCATCAGAGACTACTTTCGTTTTAGTGTCCTGTCTCGTTAAATAAAAGTCAAATTAAAACAAAAAACTGGATTTAAGATCAACTATTTAGCTTGTATGTTAAATCTAACACATAAAAAAATGAAACCTTTGTAAAAAGGGTTGGCATAATAAGCATATGCTTCAGCCAATACCTTTTGATTAGCCTTGTTAATTTGAAATGTTGCCTGTGGTGGATTTGTGTTCTCTGTTGAAGTAAAAAAAACAAACAAACAAACAAACAGGTGGTTATCATCCTGTAACCCACAGCTGCACTAAAGGGTTCGTTATTAATGTATTTTACATGTGTGGATGTGTTATTACCTGTATCTGCTGCAACATGTTCTTCAGCTGAACCAGAAACTCTTTAGCTTCTTTGGCTTTGTCCGAGACGCCGTTTAGAGCCTGTGAAAGCTGGCACTGCAGGGAAAAACACACACACACAATTTTTTATTAAAATATACCAAAAACAACAAAATAGTTTTGTGTGTGTGTAAATATGCAAGAAAATGTGTGTTTAATTCACACAAATATGTCTATATTGACTCAAAAATAAACAACTTTTATTCAAATGAACCCAATTTAAAAGCATCATAATAACCTATAATGAGGCTGGATTAAAGCTGGTATGATTCTGAGATAAACCAGAGGCTTTTTCTAAGATGCTGGTTATGTAATCTGGCTGTTCTCCACGGAGGCTCAGATTACTCCTAATCCTGGCCTAAAGTGAATTCACCAGGAACTCCTTCCAAAGGCTTAAACTCTGTTGTCTAAATAAAATGAATTACCCCATCACGTCCATCAGATCATTATCATCACAGATTAGAGGCCAGAAAATCCATGAAAAGACTGAATGTGTTTCTTTAATTTCCTTTAGGGGTAGTAAAATAGCAGAATTAAAGAAATTACTAATTAAATTATACAGAATCTCACTAATTTGATATTTTGCAAAAGCTTTATATATATATATATATATATATATATATATATATATATATATATATATATATATATATATATCAGGGTTTTTGGAATCACTAAATCTTTATTTTTTTGTGAACAGCAGCACAGAAAATGTCAGTAAAACAAGCAGCTAATAGAGTCCACCATCATCATATCTGCTGCTGGTCGCTCCAATAAATTATTGATCACACTCAGTGAGAACTATAAATATGGGCTAAATATCACACTCGGACCTTCACTTCGAGTTCTGCTGCTAATGGTCAGTTAATTATTTCATTGAAGGAAGAACACTACCTGAAAGTGACGTCACTCATGGCGAGCGGAGTCTCTAGAAGCAGGAAACAGTGGCTAGCAAGATTGCTAAAAAGTTAGCAGCTAATATCCAGTATTTTAAACAACTCAAAAAAAGAAATTACCAATTAATTAGAAGGCTACATCATTTGTTTTAAAACGTCTACAATTTTGCACTAAACTGTTTAGCTTAGGCTGTTTGTTTAAAAGAACAACATCAGAAGCTAGGCTAATTGCTACATGTGTACCACTAATGCTGCATCGTAATTGCTGTAATATCACTCCGCCTGATCGGCCTGATATCCATGGGCCGCGCGAGCGCAACTAGATGGCGGATGGATACAGAAAACGGTACACGTACAGGTACACGACGTTATGCAATATTTTAGAGGTTTAAAAACAAAATAAAAATGTTGCTGTTTAACGCATCGGTTTGTGAGCAAGAGTTGTTTTAAATATTAGAACTCAACCACTAATTCATTAACAATCTTGCTAGTTAAGAGCTAGTCGGCGGACTATTTCCTGTTTCTTGAGACCCAATCCAGTCCTTATATAGACTTTCCTTTAAAATGAAAAAGTATTTCTATTTAAATATCAATTAGGCATAAAACAGACATTTGTGAAAAATAATTATAACTTTTTTCAGAGCAGTTTTCAACTTTAAAAAGAATTAACGTGTTTTATTATTTGTTTCCTTTTTTTCCGATACACAAAATGCTGTTTGATGGTATCTGTTTTGCTGCAGTGGTACAATGTCTCCAAATTAAATGGTTTCAAAATAAAAGTCACTCTAAAATTAGCAAAGTAGACAAAAAGTGATCCGATTGAGAAGCTGCTGACAAAACCCAGAGTTGTATTGATTATACTGAAGGGCAGCAGGGGGGTCGTTTGTCACCAGATCCATAAAAAATACATCTTCTGTCACATAATGAGACATGAACATAATTACATGAACATAAACCACACATGAACACATTTCTCAAATATATATTTAACACCTAATACATCAAATATTAATCAGAATATAACTTTTTTAGAATTACTGGCTAATATCAATAAGAATTACATAGTAAGTTCATTTTATTATGATATAAAATACAAAAATAATATGAGTTTGGGCTGGAAGCACAAGTGTTTAATTGATTTTTGTTGGGATAATCTTAAAAAAACTGATAAAGACAAAAGAAACCAAATGAAACGTGTATTATGAGTGAGGTGTAAAGAGGGTTAGTGTCTGGTTGTGTCTGAGTGTGTGTGAGTGTGTGCATATGTTCATCCATCACTGGTAGATTAAAAGGGACAGGACAAAGGAGACACACACTGTTACACACACGCCAGGCTGTAATGGATCTGCTCCACCTGCTTCCTGCTTTCCCTGGACCATGCATGAGAGAGAGAGAGAGAGGGAGGGAGAGAGAGAGAGAGAGAGAGAGAGAGAGAGAGAGAGAGAGAGAGAGAGAGAGAGAGAATGCTCTGAATGCTCATCCAGATCATCCCACTGAAGTCTTATTCTTTCTCTTTGAAAAGTAGATATTTAATTAGTAATTTTCTGCTTAAAATTCCGACATTTAGCAGGTTTTTTTGTTGCATCAGTCCTTAGTGTTGTTTTGTGGGTGAATGCATTATTCCAAAATAAAAATTAGGCCTATTTTAGTCAAAAACAATATTTTTTTTCTTTCTTATAAACAGGTGAAAATGATAAAATGCTGCTTTTTGTTGCAGATTTAAGTCACGATCTAGAGGAATTCCTGGTCTGGATGGAGACGTTCAACACTTTATTATGTCCGTGTGTGATTAATGACGGTTCCTCCCTGATTCTTCCTTTCCCTTTTTTAATGTCAGTTAGAGAATAAACATGGAGCTACAATCAGCGAACTGATGAATGACTCTGCTTTAATTTGTGATCTTGTAAAACAAAAAAAGAAAAGAAAAATCATTAATTCTTGTGCTTTCATCTGAAATTAAATCTGCCTCTGCATAATAATCCCCTCATCTCATCTACACAATAACTCTCCAGTCCCACAGTAACACACACACACACACACACACACACACACACATACACACACACACACACGCACGCACACACACACACACACACGCACGCACACACACACACACACCTTATCCCTGTCCACCTCTCCCGTCCGGAGGAGGACATGTGGACGTTGGAGTTCGCAAATCAACCCATCCCTCAGTGGGGCTTCTCACCAAGAGGCCATCTGGCCTAGTGTGTGTGTGTGTGTGTGTGTGTGTGTGTGTGCGTGTGTGTGTGTGTGTGCCAGGATGCTAACAAGGAGAGGATGGATGTGCCGTGTGTGGGCCAGGTCTGGCTCTTCTCCCTCCCGTTTGTCCCATCTGCTCTACGTTTATTTAGCTGCGGCGTTTCTCATCAGGTCAAAGTTCGGAGCGACTTCCACCTACAAACCCGTCAGCCTCCTCGTTCATTCACTGACTGTCAACGTGTTTTATTCATTCATTGATTTTTCCTCCTCCATTGGCTCTCTGCCAGAGTGATGGGATCAATCCCAGCATGCTTTGTGGAGAAAGAAGCAGAAGCAGCAGCTAGTAAAGAAATGTTTAATTGCTTTTCTTTTATTTAGTTGTTTAATTTGAGCCACGTCAACCTGATTTTATCCACATCCTGTAACCTCTGCCTCCTCCTCATGCTGCTTTTATTCTGTTCTAATTGCCTTTTTCCACCTCGTTGCCTCTGATTTGTCGTTCCTGGACTGAAAACACACAAACCCGCGACCCACTTATGGCTAAGAATCCATGTTTTCTGCAGAAAGGTGAAAACACACAGGCTGAATCGTTTATGGACTGTTGCAATCAATAAAACAAAACCACCCGCAGACGGGCCTGCTGGATTATTGATTTGGATTATTTAATCTGAGTTTTTAAAGATGAGTGCAGCAGAGATTTTGATTTTAAATGAAGTGCACTGACCCATTTATGAGGAAATGGATGAAACCTCAACTGAACTATAACCTGATTGTTTATTTTTATGATCAATAAGCTAATTGTACATACCGTACATATACACTCATCTATTGTGTTCTACTGTAGTAATTATTACTTCCTGCTTTGTTTTCTTTCCTTTAAAGCAAGTTTGTGATTTTAAAAATGCAACAAAACCACCAAACAGATTTGAATGAAATTTTCATAAATTAAAGGTTGAATAAGGAACACGGACACTATGGCGACATCTAGTGTTCAGAGGGGGTATTGCAGCAACAGAAATAATTTATGTAAACATAAAGCTAGTACCATGCCCGTCAAAATAAAATTTTGATTTTATTTTTAAATCTAGCTTTTAAAGATAAAACTGTACATTCATTCTGCACACCTCTAGACGCCCCGAGGTGTTATTTTTTAAAAAAATTTATTAAAATGTTCCAAATTCCACCTTTAATCTCTGGATATAAACCCACATCACAACTTTTGAAGCCATCCTCCAACACAACTCAGAACGTTATAACAGATCATGCAACATGTTGCATTTTTGCACAGGATTGTGCAAAAATATTATTTACAATATTTGACCAAAACATCATTTGGTTCATGTAAAATGGCTGATTTGCAAATATTAGGTCTTTCATTTTGTTTTGGGTTTAAAAAAGTAAAATTTCAGAGTAAAAATCTAAACAACTTGTATGTTTCTCATGCTACTGATGCCCCCAATAATGAGTATTAATGTTTTCAGTCGTGAAACAACAATTAATAACTATTTTTCTTGGTAAAATTGAAGAATCTGTCATCCAGGACTAAATCTGGCTTTGGTCCCAATGTGTCAGCCCAAAGCTAACCTCCAGTCGTGCGTTTGCAGTTCTGCCCTGCAGTAAGTCTGACCTGACAAAGAGATGTTGGAACAAAAGGAAACGCAGAAAAATGGAACGTGGAAGTCAAAAATAACAAAAGATGAAGAGAAATAGATTTTATCTCAGCAAAAAAGAAAACTGACACATGCATTCCACTTTCGGAAATCTAATTTCCAGCCTGCGTCGTTTTTCTTTTGTCCTCTTCTCTTGACCTTTTTCCTCCTCTCACAATAATGTCATTTTTCTTTTTGCCCTTCTGTCGGCAGCCCTGAGCTCTGCTCTCAAAGACGAGCGCTATTATCTAATTACGTTGTTATGTGAGTAACGTACGACCGTTTATTCCGTCTGTGACATTCAGACAGGTCAGCGAGGGATCCGTTTAAATGTAGCGTTATAAATCTGGTTTGGTAAAAGAAAAACCTAAATGCGTGCCTGTTTCCCGTCCTCCATTACAATCAGGGCTTAAAATCCATGCAGGTGCTGCAAAATAAAGCAAAGTGTTCCAGGATTACAGGATCATGTTGGTGTTGAGTAACTCAGGAGGACAATAGCAGCTTTTTTGTCATCAGACGGTGTTGACCTTGTCAAAATGAATACCCAGAGGACATGGAGGGTGGGGGAGGAGGAACAGCCTAAACATCCATTTTTATTTCCTTTCATTTGCATTTATAGACCTTTAGCTCCTTCTTTGCTTCTGATTTATCTAAATGGGACCAAAGGCTTTTATCTCTCCTGTTTAACTGTTCTGTGTGAGTTAAATCCTCACAATCCCAAAAATCGAAGCACCATTAAAAATAATCAGCACATTTTGGCCCCGCATTGCTCTTTTTATGGCAAAAATCCACTATTCAGTGGAGTTAAAGCACAAAGTCAGACGGTGAATCCGTCTCCAGCCCACAGACCAGTTTGTTTGAGAGGAAGCGTCCGCCTCCACGCCGTGCGTCACAGTTCCCACGCATGCTTGTGCTGCTCATACTCACCTGAGAATTTAAGTTTAAAAAATTGTGTTTAAACCTGGATTTTAAAGAGACTGAAAGTGGTTTAAATTTAAGACATTTCTTTTTTTTTTTTGTTTGGAAGGTGTTTATTACAGGTTTTACTTTTATTTCTTGTATTTTGAGTAGGGGTGGGACTTGATTTAAAAATGAACCTAATTAATCAGAGGCTTTGTAATTAATTAATCTTGATTAATCGCATTTTAATCGTTCAAGACAATTTACGCCCAAGCAATTTTTTTAATCAAAAATAATGTTAGTGAGGCATGAGATGACTCACCCACACTTGAATGAGTATATTTCTGTAACCACAAGGTCTCTTTGATTACTTTGGCCTCATTCTAAAGGTAACCATAGTTATTACGGGTGTAGCAATATCCAAATCTCACGATACAATATTGTCACGATATGAACCTCACGATACAATATTTATTGCGATATTGTGGGGAGGCTCGTGATAATAAGACTCACAACATAAAATACTTTGACTGGAATCCTCCATGCTGCGTTCACCGCTGTAGCCTCCATACTCCATGTTTGTTTATCTTTGCTGTGCGGGCCGCACGCACTCCCATTGGCAAACTGGCCGATGACGCGGAAGCAAAGGATCATGGTCTATGTAGTTTACTTTGCTAAGCTCCGGTGGAGCGGACTGAAAAGTGTTATTTTTACCTCAAGACGTGCTGTACGATATCGTGACAAGATCACGACGATATTGTGGTCATTTTACTACAACGATATCGCGATATTGCCAATATTGTTACAGCCCTAATTGTTATATTTGTTGGGATGTGTAAATATTAGTATATGTGTTATTGATGAAGTGTAAATGGACATGGAACATTGTAAATGTTGTGTACTGAACTGAACACTAGGTGGCAGCAGAGCACTGCTAATATATATAGAGGTGTAGTGTGGAGTTCAGGGGAAGTTCTGCTGAGGGTTACAAGATGAATGCTTCGTGTGTGCTCGTCCCTCCTGCTGTAATAAAGGTCATATGGATAAAGTTACTCCCTGTGCTTTCTGGGAAAACATAACAGTAAAAAAGTTGAATTTTTTTTATTCCTTTGTGTGTGTTCCTGAAGAGTGATTTGTCATTTAATTCTAACTTTAGTCGTGTTTGGAGCACGTAAAAAACGTTTATATGAACTTGTAGCCCAGGCTATGCTGTTTTGTTAGAGGTGAAGCTTGATGATATTTATTGATTTATAGGGCATAAACTGTGATGCTAAACTTTTCTGGCCCCCAATAGGAAGACGCTCGCGCTCAAAGGGGTAAATGTTTCAAGCGTTATTATTTTCTAATTAATTAATTGTAATTAACGCGTTAAATTCACACCCCTAATTTTGAGTTTTTATTACTCTGCATACTACTTAGTTAAAAAAATTCCCCTGGTTCTTCAGTTCATCATCTGATTGGGATATTTATGTGATATGTGTGACTTTTATTGGGTTTTTGTTTTGTTTTCAGTTAAACTCACCCACTTCCTTCCTAGCACCCCATGTCAATATATCATGATAAAATCCCCCGACGGTGATCAGCCCTCCTGAGATAATTATTATTATTATATTATTATAAAGTTTATTTCGAACAACACAAAAAAGAAAACAATTTCAACAACAACAACCAATCACACAATGAGTGGATTATGTAAATTAAAGTGTTCGAAAAGGAAATAGGTTGAAGCAAAAGCTTATATGGTCCTACTCCTTTCTGCCCAATTCAGCGAGTCCACATAACTTCTGTCCTGTGCAATTATCATAGCACAGACTCGTATAGCCACATAGGGTCCAAGTATTAACACAAAATACATGCATATTATTATGTACAAAAAAAAAAACACAAAAAAAAACAAAAAACAATGTACAACCCTAATGTACTCATATATATACTTTGTTTGCACACTTACATAAATATATACGCCCAACACACATACCCACGCCTGTCATTTTCTAAAACACACACCCCCCTCTTAATTCCTGTGACCTGTCAATTCCCATATATATACATATACACATACACACACACGCACACACACACACACACACACACACACACACACACACACACACACACACACACAAACACACATACATACATACACACACACATACATATANAGTTATTGACAAAAACATATGATTCTAAAGTAATGGAATTTCTGACCGCTCCTCTGAAACACATCTTTGTATTTTATTTAACCACTTCCCTTGGTCCAATCTTCACCAAATTTGGAGGGTGTATCTGTCATATATACCTACCCTGGTAAATATTTTCATAATTTTAGAGCACTCAGAGACCCTTCTGACCCCTGACCGCTACTTCTGACCGCTTAAGTCTGACCGCCATTTAAGAACGGTACATCCTATCAAGTCCATTCCACTTCCTACTTCTTCCTCCTATTTTTTGGAGTTCAGGCAAACAGACCCCATGTCTCTAGACCACTCAGAACCAAAGTTATTGACAAAAACATATGATTCTAAAGTGTTGGAATTTCTGACCGCTCCTCTGAAACACATCTTTGTATTTTTTTTAACCACTTCCCTTGGTCCAATCTTAACCAGATTTGGAGGGTGTATTACTCTTACCTCCAGGAATATTTTCAGATTTTTAGGCCACTCAGAGACCCTTCTGACCCCTGACCGCTACTTCTGACCGCTTGGTTCAGAGTGCCATTTAAGAACGGTACATCCTATCAACTCCATTCCACTTCCTACCTGTTCCTCTTACTTTTTGGAGTTCAGGGAAACAGACCCCATGTCTCTACCTCACTCAGAGCCTGAGTTATGGACAGAAACATTGTCTATTCTTAAGAGTGTGTTGCTGACCATTGCTGAAAAACAGGATTGGGTATTTTTTTCACACACTTACCAAGGTCCAATCTTCACCAAATTTGGAGGGTGTTTTTGTCTTATAAATACATACTTCCAGAAATATTTTCAGAATTTTAACCCACTCAGGGACCCTTTTGACCCCTGACCGCTACTTCTGACCACTTGGTTCAGAGTGCCATTTTTGAACTGTACATCCTATCAACTTCATTCTAGTTTCTACTTGTTGCTCTTATGTTTTGTAGTGCAGGGAAACAGACCCCACCTCTCTTACCCAATCAGAGGCTGAGTTATGGACAAAAACATTGTCTATTTTTAAAAGTGTGTCGCTGACCACACTCTTATAACAGATGTGTTAAAAAATAACACAAAAAATGTGTTATGGCACAGAAAACACATGTTGTGTTCATTTTAACACAAAATGTGTTAGAATTGCAACAAAAGTATAACACACCCTATGTGTTAAATATTTCAACGCATTTTTTGTGTTAGTTTGTGTTTGTCAGATGCAATTTACTCCCTGCTGCCGTCAGGTGGTAGAATTCTTGTTACTGACAGCAATACTTTTTTCCAATAAATGTTTTCTGATATTTTAAAATAACTTTTTACATTACACTTTTTTCCCCTGTGTCCTGTTTGGCTGTATAGCAAACAGAATTGATGTATGGGTGCCGAAAACAAGCCTTACAGTTTTATTCTCACAGGTGGATCGTTATAGATTCAGCTATAACACCCCGCCTGTAAAAATTAAAATGTAAAATAACTTTTTACATTAAACGTTTACCTATTGACAGTTATTATCATTACTGTATTTTGCCAGGTGTGTATTTAATCACTTATAAAAATATTACAGCACAGACAATAATTTCATTTGAGGAATAATCCCACATTGAACAAGAAGTGAGTTTGTACTCATTTTATCAATTTATATGTAGAGAGAGATTTTTTGTATAATTTTATATAACTTTAGCACATGCTTAACTTATATTTTCCTATCTATATCTTTACACACATGAGTGTGACTGTGTGTGTTCAGACAGTTGTCAAATATTTAAAATAAATATGATAATTATAAAAAATTCTGAGTATGTTTATGAGCCTGACCTAAGGTTAACTGAGAACACCAGACTGCTAAGCAAATAGCAGCTCAGTAGCACAAATGGGAGGGAGGAGCCAGCAGAGGAGGGCTTGGGTTCTGATTGGAGGACGCTTTTTCCCGCCTAGAGGACTAACAAGCTAGCAAGAAGCTAACAAAGGAGGCAAAGATGGAGTCCACGTCGCCTGGAATAAGTTCAGCCAATTATTCGGTAAGGAGCTTTTTATTTGATTAAATTCAATGTTATCATGTAAGTCTTTGTCATTTTTGGGTGCTATGAGAGAGTAGTGCTCTGATAAATTAGTATCAGGTCAGAGTCAGACTTTAGCTAGCTAACTATCATTATGGCATAGGGAGGTGGTGGGTTATAAAATACTATTTTATCAGTTCTATGATTTTCTGTAGTTGTCTTTTTTGTCTAAAGTTCATTATAAAGGATGAAACTTTAAAATTATTTAGATGCTGCATAGGGGCACTAAGGTTTTAACCTGAAGAGTACATTCATCTTTTCTGAAATATTGGACAGTTAATATTTTTTCTTCAAAATGGCGCAACCACGCCTACTTTTATTGTGACAAATTAGCGACCTTGGTGTTAATGATCTTTTTTTCCACAAAAAACTGTGTATTGGCATTTCTGACAGCCCTTAGCTACTTTCTGTTGAATTTTGTCGTGGTGGTACTGCGTGTTAGCAACAACTCAGGCTGCTCTCCGTCCATCTTCACAGAACCGAGGAAAGAGAATCATCTGCGCATATGCATGATCACATGCATCGACTAACCAATCAATAAACCTCTCTCGGTCAAGCCGACAGCTGGACGGCCACTTTGGTCTGCATTTGGCATAAAACAACGTAAGTGTGAGTTTTCTTCAGAAACACCGGCACGTTAACACACACACACAGGTCTGTGACTCGTCTGTTATTTCCTTCACGGACATCGGACTGGATAATATCATTAGACACTTTCTTCCGGTGGTTCTGTGCACCAGTGTGCAGACCTACGTGATGTTATGTGTTAGCATATTGTTGATGGAGTAAAAACGCAATGGAGGAGCAGAGAATATCGATGAGGGGAAAAGCCGCAGTTAAATGCTCGAAAATGACGGCGTTTGTGAGAGCAGATATGAACTGTGTCCTATTTTACAGAGCTTTTATATATCCACCACGCCAAAAACGCCTTAATGTCACTTTATTTATTGTTTTGAATCATCCATATTAACCCAAAAATAACCAAAACCGGACTTTCTATGCCATATAATTAATGTTGTTTTTTTTTTTCAACCTAAGAATCTCTTCAGAATGCCCCCCTTCAGCGTGCACACACACACACACCTATGTCTGCAGTGGGCTGGGGAGATCATGATTTTCTGTCAGCCTTAAAAGACTGGAATATTACTAAACACGCGATATAGATCAAAGCACTTTTTGGCTTCAACATACATTTTCCTGTCTTGAAGACCCAAGATAAAAAGCTGTGAGGTTTATTAGTTTTTCAAGTATCTTATTACTCAAAAACCAACAAGGTTATAGTAGTGACAACAGACATTAACATGTATGAAATAATTTGCTGATTAATCAAAGTAGAGAATAAGAGACTTTTTAGTATAACTTTATTATTTTATAATTCAACAAATGTAGTTTTTTTTATTTTCACAATGATGTTGAAATAGTTAACAAATATAGCCCTTTTTTGCATGTAAATGGACTACATGAAAATGTTCTAATTGTATTGTTCTGCATATTCTTTTTTTCAGTTCTCATTTGACAATCTGGAGTCTGTCAAAATGTTGCGACCCTCTTCAGAAAACCTTTCAGCAATTAAGTCTGGCATGGAAAATCCTTCACCCATTGCAGAGCATGGCTTACGAGGGAATCACCCACACTTGCAGAAATATTGAGTGAACATCCACGGGTTTTGGACATACCGAGTCTAGTAAGTTGGCTTCTTTTCCTCCTTGCAATTTTGTTACTGAACCATACGGTTTACATTTAGTCATACAAGTTATTTTTTTCTCCTTTGTTTAAGCTTGACTCAGAGTTTGGAAGGCTCACAGGTGAAAAGGCAGACTTATTCCTTCGTAGATGGGAGGCCAACATCATGCCCAAACTCAAGCAGTGGCCACCATGGAACCAAGAATGTGCACTCTTATAAAAGGGATTGAAGACATGACTGAAGGTATTTTATGTGCAACTAAGAATTTGAGAACTTTGCAAATAACATCTTGAAATTATAAAACTGTTTTAATTCATGTCCTAATGTTATAACAGAAGAAAAGTTAACACAAATACTTTTGTTTTAAAAAAAAAANTTTTCTAAAACACACACCCCCCTCTTAATTCCTGTGACCTGTCAATTCCCATATATATACATATACACATACACACACACGCACACACACACACACACACACACACACACACACACACACACACACATACATACATACATACACACATACATATATACACACATATCCATAATAACACACATACACGAAATTACACTTATATATATATATATATATATATATACACATACATATATATATATATACATACACATATACATAATTGCACATCCCTTAACCACAGACATAAATGACATGTTTATACATTCACTTCCTGCATATAGTTAGTGAAAATAAGATTTTTATACTGATTTTTGAACTGTATTATATTTGAACTTCTCTTTATTTCTGGACTCAACCCATTCCATAACTTTACTCCAGACACTGAAATAAACAAACTTTTCAGTGTAGTTTTAACCGCCGGCTGTTTGTAGTGGAACTCTCCTCTAAACTGATATCCTCCATCTCTACTAAGAAATAATTTCTGAATATTATCAGGGAGGAGATTTTTAGTTACTTTGAACATCATCAGTGCTGTTTGAAACTGGACCAGATCTAAGAATTTGATAATTTTTGAAGTTAAAAAAAGAGGATGTGTGTGATCTCTGTAACCAGTCCTATGAATTATTCTTATAGCTCTTTTTTGTAATATAGTTATTGATGATAAGTTGCTTCTATAGGTATTGCCCCAAACTTCAACACAGTAGTTAAGGTATGGCAAAATCAGAGAGGAGTAAAGAATATGGAGTGAACAGTAGTTCAGAGTATGTTTAGCTCTATTCAGTATTGATATGCTTCTTGCAATTTTACTCTGTATATGTTTTATGTGTGGTTTCCAGCTAACTTTGTCATCCATAACTACCCCTAGGAACTTGATTTCATACACCCTTTCAATGTCAACACCATCCATCATGATTTTAAGACAACTTCTTCTCTTATTTTTTCCAAAAAGCATAAATTTGGTCTTATTTAAGTTTAATGTTAATTTATTGAAATCAAACCATTTTTTTAATTTACACAATTCTAAGTTAATCATATCTTGTAGCACTTGTAAATTATCTCCTGAGCATAGAATAGTAGTGTCATCAGCAAACAGCACAAATTTAAGCATATTCGATACTTTGCAAATGTCATTTATAAATAAAAGAAACAGCTTTGGACCCAGAATTGACCCCTGAGGGACACCACAAACAATATCTAGACACTGCGATTTATGTTCTCCCAATTTCACAAATTGTTTCCTGTCTCTTAAATAACTTGTCAACCATTGTAATACAATCCCTCTAATCCCATATCTCTCCAATTTATCAATTAAAATATTATGATTAACCGTGTCAAAGGCTTTTTTTAGATCAATGAATAATCCTACAGTATGTTGCTTATGGTCTATAGCATTTGTAATTTCCTCCATCACATCAATCAAAGCCAGTGAGGTTGAGCTGTACATTCTGAAACCATACTGATTGCCATGAAGTAACTTATTTGTATTTATAAATTTTTCTAATCTTTTGCTAAACAATTTTTCAAGAATTTTTGAGAATTGTGGGAGTAGAGAGACCGGCCTGTAGTTTGTGAAACAGTGTTTATCCCCAGACTTATACAATGGAACCACTTTGGCTATTTTCATTTGGTTTGGAAATTGACCCTTTTGGAATGACAAGTTACAGATGTAGGTAAGAGGCTGTGAGATTCCCTCAACAACCTTCTTAATTATCATCATATCTAAATCATTACAATCCGTTGATGTTTTATTTTTACAGTTATTTACAATATCCACAACCTCTTGCACATCTACAGGAGTTAGAAAAATGGAGTTAGGATTCCTCTCTATTAACTTGTCATTCCAGTTTTCTGATGAGCCTGTATGAAGAATATTATCAGCAAGTTCTTGTCCAATATTGACAAAAAATGTATTCAAACTGTTAACAATATCCTTCATACTTTCCTTTATACTACCGTTATCAATAAAGTAGTGAGGGTAACTTTGCTCTCTCTTTCGATTCAGAATGCTGTTTAGTGTATCCCATAAGCCCCTGGTACTGTTTTTATTATTATCCAGTAACCTGTTGAAGTACTGCTTTCTGCTTACTCTTATAATATTGGTTAGTTTATTCCTATATTTTCTATATTTAATTTCAGCCTCTTTAGATGGTCTTTTGATAAACTCTTTATATAGTAGATTTTTCTTTTTACATGCATTTTTTATTCCTTTAGATATCCATGGTTGATCAACCCTTTTTTGATTTATGGTGTAATGGATAGTAGGGCAGTTTTTGTTATATAATCGTATAAATAGGTCCAAAAATGAATTATAAGCTTCATTTACATCTTTTTTTTTATTAAGTAGAACTTCCCAATTTTGTGCTAGTAAATCATTTTTGAAAGCCATTATATTTCTAATATATTTATAATCACACCGATCTCTGTGTAGTTCCAGCAAAAACATTTCTAAAATGTCGTTATTGGACAAAAACCTCCAAAAATGAAGTTTTTCAGGATAAAATAGTGACATTTTTGACATTTTTCTTTAAAAACTCACCCATTACACCCTTGTATGACGTGAGATATAATCAATAGAGCTAATAAAAACTGGAGATGTGAGGTTTTAGTTGGCGTGCGACATGGCGTGCATCACTGTCAGATTGCATTTGTATTTCATTTTCAATTCAATAACCTCAAAAACCAACATTAGGGTCAGAATATTTACTTCTACTGCTCCATAAGAGCATGAATCAATTATTAATATGCACTCATATTTCAAATATGATTGACAATGACTGAAAAACTGTGGATTGTTTAGATATGTAATGGTTTAGTTAATTATAACAGTGTGAGTTATATTTGTATTTGTGAGAACACAAACTCATCATAATAAATACCAGAAGGTCTAATGATGACATTTTAAGTTTGTATCAAACCTTTACTGATGTAAATCTCTACAATATTCACTTTTATTTATTTTAATGGTTGCATTTGAAAACAAATGTCCTCTCAGGGATAAAAACAAACAGGTTCAATTCAAATCTAGGGAGATATTTTCAGGTAATAAAACTATTTATTTCAGCTGCAGCTTGAACCAATGCAGTCCGATTCATCCAATTAAATAAACTCCAGCTCAATCCAACTGACTTGAATTGGATTATTACATCTAGTGGTCCCGTTAGGCCAAATTTCCTCAGAATTTACATATTTTTGTCATATTTTAATCAAATATGTGGCAAAAACAACAGAGGCTTTATTTTCAGGTCAAACATGTTTGCCTACATAGAAAAAACTCATGTTATAAAGAGTAGGATTAAAGATTAAGAGTTAAAGTTGTCTGTTCTGGTACATGAAGAGGTTTTCATCTGCAAAATTCAATCACCAATAAAGAAATCCACAGACTTTACTTCCTCATAGACCCAAAATCAAAGTGTTTTAACTATATTCAGCTAAAGAAAATCCTAACTAAGGCACCTACCGCCCTGTATTAACGTTTCCTTGCTCTGAAATCTAAATTCAGCTCAGTTACTAAACGCTTGTGTCGGTAAAGCCGTGATTTTCTCCTGAATCTGCGAGCTTTAACGTCTCTGCAGTCGGCCTTGTTCCCCAGCTTTGCTGCAGTTTTAGTTGTTCAGAGGCGGCGGAGGTCAAAAGCAATCTTTTTTCTCCTTTCTCCCCCACATCCTTTCATCTACCAGCCACACGATCCTCCACCACTCAGCTGCAGAGCCTTTTTACACACGAGGAGCTGCTGCACGACTGCTGCCCCTTCACCACAACACCTAAAGCACAAATTACCCTCCAAATACAAAATCAAGCAGGTTAGATTTGATTTACAGCTAAATTTACACAATAATTTACTCGTCAGATGAATGAAAGCAGAAGAAAAGCTGCTTATATGATTTTTTAAAAATATTTTTAAAGTAACACTAGATAGTTGTTTAAAGCTAGAGCTTTAACGTTGATCTCAGTGATTGTTGAGTTAGAAACTTGACCAGTTTCATATCTGACACCACTCTGCAGCCCTCTGCTGACCAGAAACCACACTAGCTAGTTTTGTGGAGCGGGTAGGTGTTCTAGGGGGTGCTCTTATACCTGTGGCTGCTTTACAGCTGTTAGCTGTAATGCTACCGGTTAGCATTTTCAGATTGTCAATAAAAAGCACAAGAAGAAGAAAAAGAAGAAGTTTGCTTTTTCTGTTGGCATCATGGCGGAGCCTGGAAGTAAAAGTAACAGAGTAATGTCTTTGGAGGTGAAGTAAAGAGCTAAAACCAGAGTGAACGTCGGCGCGGCCTACGCTAGCTTGAGGAGCTAAATGAGGCTACAAAATCACGGACTGATGGTGACCTGGCTTTGTTGCTACTGGACTTGTAGTGTGGATCTTTTTACTTCGTGGTTTATTTTAGTATTAGTTGGCGCATGCTAATGTTAGCTCGTTGTTAGTGCTAGCTACAGCAGGCTGCAGCAGGGTCGTTTGCAACAGCTGTAATTCCACTTTCAACCAGTAGGGCGGAGGAGCAGGAAACTGCTCACTGTTACTTTAATAAATAATAAAACACCAGCATGAAAATTAGCAAAATTCTAGGTATCACAATATGCTATTGATGCATAACTCCTTTGACAGGCAACGTCAGAGGCAGCTGAATGTGTTCAGAGAGATTCCCAAGGAATAAATAATTAAATACGCTTAAATTGCAATAAAAAATGTCCAAATAAGAGCCAGTTGTTTATGCTTCATTCAATCATAATAAAATCTGTGGATTACAAAATTCAAATTGGTCCAATTTGACCAGCATAAGCAAGATTGTTCTGCAACACCACTTCAGTGAAACTCCTCCTCCTGAGCAAGCACGGTGTGTCGGGCAATAGTGGGAAGGAAAACTCCCTTTTAACAGGAAGCACAAATGGAACAGAATGATCAGGGCCAGAGGGCGAGATTTTCTGCATGACTTTAAGTCAGAACATTCCATATTTCATCAAGATTGCTCAAATGGAAGAAGGCAGTGCTAGAAACATGTTTAATATGAGTTAAAGAACAGATCCTGGTAAAGAACAAAACCAACACTTCTAAAGCACATTTAAAAAACGAAGCATGACAGCTGATCAAAGTGCTGCACAAAGATAAAACACAGTAAGTGATAATATAATATAATATAATATAATATAATATAATATAATATAATATAATATAATATAATATAATAAATAAGATAAAATATAATATAATATAATATAATATAATATAATATAATATAATATAATAAATATAATAAAATATAATATAATATAATATAATATAATATAATATAATATAATAAATATAATAAAATATAATATAATATAATATAATATAATATAATAAATATAATAAAATATAATATAATATAATATAATATAATATAATATAATAAATATAATAAAATATAATATAATATAATATAATATAATATAAGCAAATATCAGCATTTAGAATGCACGTGTGTTTAAATGTGTTTTACCAAGACTCCAAACCAAATAAACATCTCAGGGATTACAGTTAAATCCCTTAAGTTTTGCATCAAAGACGTGTTCTATCCACAGCAACAGAACTGCAGCAAAAGTTATGCTTCACACAGCAGAAAACTCCACTAAAAGCCTCATAAAGTCTTAATTCTGTAAATGCAAACCATCAATATTTAAGACTGAAGACTAAAACTTGTCCGGAGCTGAAGCCGATGCAGGCGAGTTCCCTGCAAAAACCTGCTGCATCTAAATGATTCAGCCTCAGTTACATATTTAAAACCCTTGGAAGCAAGTGTGACGTGACGTATGGATTATTTTGGTAAATCCTTCCACCCAGTCTGAGGACAACACCCCTCCATGCCATAAATTTTCTTATATTGACTGCAGCAAAGAACAGTGGCCGTGCAAACTGAGCTGCAGGCTATTTTCTCCCTCCTGTCCCTTCTTAGGACGAAGCATCAGGGCAACAAATGTACTGCAGAGCAAGGAGGAACAGTCACTCTGATCAATAATTGATTCATGCATCTTCTATATTAATTAATGCAAAGAAAACATATGGATGCTGAGGGCGTAAATGTCAGAAAATGTGTCCAAATTAAGATTTTATCTAAGATGGTAATGTCGAGCTTATGAAAGAGTCAGAAGGGTTTTACGGTGCAGCGTGACGAACAATAGGAACACAATCATAAAAACCCAGTATGTGTTTAATGTCACTGTTTCAAGGGAAGATGAATGAGCAGACTCTGGTAGCCATGGTAACAATGCTCGTTGTTCCACTACAGGATGTCCACACTCCTCTCAGAAGTCTGGCATCAGCATCGCTCTGTTACTGAAAATAGATCACACACTCACACACACCAGTGGCGTGTGTGTGTGAGTGTGTGTGTGTGTGTGTGTGTGTGTGTGTGAGCACGCTACTACAGCTCCACGCTCAGCATCCCTCCAGAGGATGTCTCGGCCGAAGGAGAGGAGGTGCGGGAAAGTGGGCATTAACCTACATTCTCTTCAGAAGTCCTGCAGCGCTGCCTTTAGTCACTCACAGTTGCGTCGCGTGTGAGATGTTAGCTTTGTACGTGCGACGCTGTTGAGACGGAAATCTGCTCAGTGCAGTTGTGTCGATCCTCCGTGTGGGAATAGAATCCAGTCTCTACAGGGATGAGTGTTCACGGAGGAGTGCATCCCTTCTCAAAGGTTCCCTGTTAGAGTTTTACTAAACAAACAGAAATACAGGTGGAAGAGGAGTTAAGAGTCTGTCCTGTAATCAGAAGGTTGCAGGTTCGAGCCCCGCTCAGTCTAATGCTGTTGTTGTGTCCTTGGGCAAGACACTTAACCCACATTCCCTGGTGGTGGTGGTTTATAAGCTCCTCAAAGACCAGCACAGGATTTACCTTGGACCTGCTTTTCAATGATGGAAGGTGTGTGTGTGTGTGTGTGTGTGTGTGTGTGTGTGTGTGTGTGTGTGTGTGTGTGTGTGTGTGTGTGTGTGTGTGTGTGTGTGTGTGAATAAACAGGATAACATGAGAACAATAACTGTAAAACAATGTGTTTTACTGTTTCATGGTTAGAAGTACACGTTCACGAATGAGGGGCTTAAAGGTGCCTCTGGGTGGTGCCCTCTGAGGAAAAACGCAGGATTTCTGCTTAAAGATGTGGAATTCCGAAAAACGATTGTTTAATGAATATTTCTGATTCTAATGGGTCACTCTGAGTGTTTCATGCAGGCTGAACATGAAAATAGTCTCCTCCACCTATCTCCTGCATTAGCTTCTGATAGAAAATAGACTCTAGGTGAAACTCTAGGATTAGAAAATCCTGACAGATCTACGTCACACTGTCACTTAACATTCATGGACTCACCCATCTTGACTCACGACGGGGAAGGCTGTTGTTGGTTTAGCGTCCAGGAAACAGCAGAGAACGTCTGGGCTAGTAGAAGCTAACCGTTAGCATTAGCAACTCCACCACACAGCAGAACTCCTCCAGGCTTGTGTTATTAGTGGAGATAAAACATCAACGTTGCAGAGCAAACAGAGTCAGTGGTAGAGTCGTGTTGCTGTTAGCCAATCAGAGGAGAGATGTCCACATATCAGGAAGTAAGACTCCAGATCCCGCCGTGTTCTCTATGCTGGACCAAACTTGTCCGTGCTGATCCAAGCGCTGGTGGGCTTTTTTTGTCTCGAGTACGGCTTGCAAGACATTCATTCCTGCCAAAGACCACTACAAATGTATTTAATAAACGAGTTTCCCGCACCATTAAATATTGTTGGAAGATTAGAATCTGGTTAAAAATCGGCACAAATGAGGGCTTAGATTAGGAATAACTTTAGGCCCAATCACACAGACACAAAGAAAAACATGTACTTTGACTTTTAATCACAACCGATCAGTGAGCTCCCACTACTGAACCAGGATGCTCGAGGTCCTACAGCAGCTCACTCACAACAAAATCAGTTTGTGTGTTTTTAACGCTACTCAAGTGTGGGGCAATAAACCTGAGAAACCACGATTTATCTCCTGATGTCTAGGCAGACTGCATGGAAGAAGATGACAGAGTGGAGGTTTTCATCTAACAGCACAATCAAGAGCATAGATAGTTACATTTTTGACCTTGAATAATAAACTTTCAGCGTTACTTAGATATTAATGCAGGTTTGTAAAGGATAGCTGCTGGTTTGGAGGCCAGAGCTGAGAGAGGCTGACCTGTCCGTGTTTGGCTTGCAGCCATTTGGAACGAGGTTAGTCGAGCACAGCCAGCTGGCACAAATCCTCAACGGCGTCTCTAAAACACAACTGAATTTATGTCTGCCACTAAAATCACAGTTATTTCTTTTAACATGGATGTTTCCTTGTTTGTCAGTGAGAGATGCAGTAAACAAAATCGATTTAAACGAGGCTAAAGCTCGACCCCTGAGTGCATAAACGTGTGTTTTAAAAGCACAGAGACACCAACAGGGAGGCTTATTATCACAATGTTCCATCAGCATTCTGAGGAACCATCTATTCAGACACCAGAGGTGCAGTTTTAATGCTTCTGGTGAGATTTATGATGGATGCAAAACACAAACCAGAGCAGCTCTGACAGCACAGACGCGTTTCCCACCTCACACCAGCTGTGTTGGTTTCTCCTGACAACAGACTGAGTCTACATCATCTGAGCTCAACCTCTGTCCAGCACAGATTACCACGCCTCATTTTAGCATCTCAGATACGTTTAATGATGTTTGGTTTTCATTAACATCTCAAATAACAGGTTTGAGCTTTAAAAATGGGATATGAGCCTTAAATAAGCTAAATAAAGTCAGATAAAAGCCTAAAAGATGAAAAAATGTGCAGATCTTTACCTCTGTTTGAGATTTATAAAATATTTTAATCTCAAACAGCTATTCTGGATTCGTAGGACCTCAAAAACATGAAAAATAAGATTATTTTGAGCAGCTATTTAATTAAAAGTAAAGAATATTATTTATACTATTGATTTAAAGGTCATCTAGCACGATTGTTTTGTGCTTGCAGGATTATAAATCAGTGAATTAGTAATATTAATGATGTTTACTAAACATTTACTGTAACAGAAGTTAATTGTCACATAAAGATGATGTGATAAATAATATTTAATTTATAAAAATGCAACTTTTAACCCTTAAATGTAATAATTCTGTTACAAATGTGGATATTTTATGGCTAAAGCTGCTAAATGACAACACAAACAAGTGTTTATTCATTCATGTGGAGTGTGAAATCACATCTTTGCATATTGCACATCTCAAAAAGCCGAAAGACACACTAAATATTCTGTTGAAAAGAACATTTTAGACACTTTCTGTGACCTAAATGGCTGCAAAGACAAGAAAATACCCACAAAACACCAGGAATTCAGCGTTTTCTGGGTTTTAATGTTTAACTTTGGCTCTAGAGATGCTCCACTTAGGTCTCACACACACATGAATACACAAGTGTGTGTGTGCTCAGAATACACACCGTTTTCTGCTTGACTGATCAGAGGAAGCTGGATTATCCATCTCTTCGCTCCCTCAGTGAAAGTTCATCCACTGCACTCCTGCATATTCATGCTGGCTGAATGTGTGTCGATGTTTGTGTGTCAGCGGGAGGAAAATCCCTCCGGGTCAGAAAGTGTTTCATAGCAGTGATCCAATTGTTCAAATTAAAAACTTCAAAGCTCAAACAAATGTCCACAGATGCATTTAATACAACCAAAATGGAAGAAAATGAACAAAAAGCACAAATACAGATCCTAAATAAGTAATTAGATTCAAATCTAAGATCATTATGATGAATGACCTCATATTAACAGAGTTACTAATAAATATTTATTATCTTTAGGAATTAAAATTGATTTTAATGGTGTCAGAATTTGAATCTTTATCTTTAAATTATGTTTGTAATTTAAAAAAAAAAGATGTGTTGAGAATAATCTTAAAATGTTGAGAAACAAAAGATCAGATACTATTTATAATATTTATTTTGTTTTTATTATTAGTATTGTTGCTTATTATGTTGACTGAGGGTCCTGGTTGTGTTTTTATTGAGTAAAAACTAAATCATTTGGAATTTTATAGATTCGAGGTGCAATTTTTTGCTAAAAGACACAACCTGGTATTTAAAAACCCTTGCTGTTAATTTTCAATATGACTTTTCATCTGGAAATGTTGACATTTTTTCCTCTGTGTTGATAACAGAACAACAGACACAGCCGAAGAAATCTAACCAGAATTCAGTTAAATATGTGTTGGCCAAAATGCTAACTTAATATTTGTTTTGTTTTCCTAATCAAACAATAAAGGATTATTATTATTGTTATTATTATTATTATCATTATTATTATTATTATTATTATTATTATCATTATCATTATCATTATTTTCATCATCATCATCATCATCATTATTATTATCATTATTATAATTATTATTATCATCATCATCATCATCATCATTATTATTATTATTATTAATTTTCAAAATGTACTTGGTACATTTCTTGGAGATCCAAGGAGGATCCGTTGGATAGTTGAACCTCGGATTCAGGAGGAGCAATGTGGTTTTCGTCCTGGCCGTGGAACACTGGACCAGCTCTATACCTTTGGGGGGTCCTGGAGGGTGCGTGGGAGTTCGCCCAACCAATCTACATGTGTTTTGTGGATTTGGAGAAGGCGTTCGACCGCGTCCCTCGGGGGGCCCTGTGGGGGGTACTCTGGGAGTATGGGGTACCAGGCCCTTTGATACGGGCTGTTACTGCCGGCAGGAAGTCGGGCTCGTTCCCGGTGAGAGTTGGACTCCGCCAAGGCTGCCCTTTGTCACCGATTCTGTTCATAACTTTTATGGACAGGATTTCTAGGTGCAGCCAAGATGGTGAGGGGATTCGTTTTGGTGGTCAATGGATCAGGTCTCTGCTTTTTGCAGATGATGTGGTCCTGTTGGCTTCATCAGAACGTGAACTCCAGCTTTCACTGGAGCAGTTCGCAGCTGAGTGTGAACCAGCTGGGATGAGAATCAGCTCCTCTAAATCCGTAGAATGTCTTCTCCAGGTCAGGGATGAGGTCCTGCCCCAAGTGAAGGAGTTTAAGTATCTCGGGGTCTTTGCGAGATTGATAGGTCGATTGGTGCTGCTTCTGCAGTGATGCGGGCGTTGTACTGGTCTGTCGTGGTGAAGAGAGAGCTGAGCCGGAAGGCAAAGCTCTCCATTTACCGGTTGATCTACGTTCAATCTACCCTCACCTATGGTCACGAGCTTTGGGTAGTGACCGAAAGAACCAGATCACGGATACAAGCGGACTCTGCAGGGTGTCTGGGCTCTCCCTTAGCGATAGGGTGAGAAGCTCGGTCATCCGGGAGGGGCTCAGAGTAGACCTGCTGCTCCTCCACATTAAGAGGAGCCAGTTGAGATGGCTCAGGCATCTGGTTAGGATGCCTCCTGGACGCCTCCCTGGTGAGGTTTTCTGGGCACGTCCAACCGGGAGGAGACCCAGGATAATACCCAGGACACGCTGGAGGGACTATGTCTCTCGGCTGGCCAGGGAACACCTTGGGATTCCCCCAGAGGAGCTGGCCCAAGTGGCTGGGGAGAGGGAAGTCTGGGCCTCTCTGCTTAGGCTGCTGCCCCCGTGACCCGACTCTGGATAAGCGGTAGAGAATGGATGGATGGATTTCTTGGAGATTTGCTATTTTAAAAAATGATCTAATCGATTAGAAGAACTTTTTTAGATCTCATTTTAAATCAAATGTAGTTTATTACTGTGTAATAAATGTAAACTATGATAATTACTAGAAGATATCAGAACATCTATATTTGCTTTAATGATTCCTTTTCAGAATGTATAGCATTGCTTGCCTTAATGAGCACTAATAGTTTAGTAATGATTTATAATAGATTTCTCTGCTTGGTCATGATCTGCTATCCATTACTAATGTCTTAAATGTCTAAACCTGATTCAACGCAGGAATTTGAGTTAAAAAATGAATTTATCCAATCTGAGAACTCAAATATACTAAAGACAGGATGTTTTATTAATTGTTAAATAAAAAATAGTCAGCAGTCGTTTGTGGAGGATTTAAGGACGTCCAACCACAGCTGGGAACCAGGAAATGGGTCATTAAGGTTAATTATTATAAGAATTTGGTTACAGAAGATGCTTTAGTAAAGCCTCCATCACCCAGGCATGTTGGAGGAGAATATTTCTGTATCACAGGAAGTGAAGCGGAGATCAAGCAGAATAAGAGAGAAACCCATCAAAACTAGAGCAGATGATGCAGAAAGACTTTCAGCCGTTTCAGCTGAAGGACACCATATTAACTAAGAGGGGCACATCTCTGCTTCATCAACGCCCTCTCACTTCTGTTTACTGATGGGATTTTCACGGTCCATTTATGGGACCGCGAGACGGAGGGATGGAAGGAACGATGGAGGGAGGAAGAGAGGCAGATGAAAAGTGGGGGGAGGATGTGAATAAGAAGGTGGAGAGGAGGAAGAGGCTGAGATGTGTTGGGAATAAATGATGGATGGAGTAACTGCAGGCTTCAAATCTTCCCTAAAAAAATAATCCAAGAGAGACTGAGAGAAGAATCCAAATGACCCACTTAGCAGGAAGCAAAACGGGTCTTTAATTTACTCAAATAATCTCTGAGTGGAGACGATTCGTGTGCCTTCTTCAGTCGAGTGGCTTCCCTGAGGCTTTCCCCCTAAATTAACATGATAATTAAAACTTAAATAACATTCAGGGACTCCTTACGGCACAAATAACACATGGACGTAGCTAACCCTCATGGTAAAAAGGACGTCCATCGCTGTTTTTACCACAAATAAAAGAAAAGGTAACTATAAAATCCAACATGAGCCTTAAGTTACATCCAGCAAGAGTCCAGATGTCAACACATCTGTCCTGGAAGTGTAATAAAACAAAAGGGAAAAGTCAAAATCAGCTGTGATGAACTCCGGCTGACCTTTACCCTGAAGCAGGCTCATCATTAAAAGTAATGAAAGAAATGGATTAGATGATAAATCACTTTAATCATCCTGTAATGAAAAAGGGATTTATTTGTTTATTTATTTGGGCTGGCGGGGTGGAGGAGGGACGGAAAAGCTGTGATGTCAGCAGGTTTCTGTCCTTATAGACGAGCCACATGACCAACACAGACCAGAGAGTCAAAGAAAAAACACGTTTTCTCACTTTTGTTTAGGAATATTGGTTCTTCAGAAGTAAATAAGGGATTGTAATCAAGTACTTTGAAAGTATTTGTACACAAAGATGGCCCTAACCCTGGTCCTATAGCACTAGAGTCAGTAAAATCTGATTTGAGTCATTTTTATTTAAAGTGACAGTGTGTAGTTTCCTGGCGATAGGGGGCAGTACACACATTTCAGGGTAGTTTTACACCACATCACCGTGACCGTCGCTAGTTTAAAACAACATTTCGGTAAATGTTACCTGTGGAGCAGAAAGCTGCGACCTCGGCGTGACTCCTCAGGCTTTGGTAGTCCTTCCGTTAATTCGAGAGAATGCAATGCTGATGGTAGTTTTCTGGCGGGATCTGCTCGGGGTCCTGCGCCTACTGATGACATCACACTACGGCAATACTACTTGGCCAAAATATATTGCATCTCTTTTTCGATTCTGTTCGTTCACGTAAGTTTAGGAAAGAGTTTAGCAGTTTTGTTATTAAATTCATGTTTCTTACCACCTAAATGTTTTTGAATGTAGTAACAAAACTTCCGTCCAGCCAATCATCTAGTGTGATGTCATCGGCGGGCGCAGGACCCCGAGTTAACTCACGTAGAAGGAAACATCTACTATGGCGTCCCCCAGAGACTTAGACCTATGTATTTTAGACCCGATTTTTATGGTTGTATGTTACGCCAATATTTTTAAACGACTGGACATCTTTTTTTTCCTTTTCAACAACATTTCGATGGATATTTCCAGTAAAAACTACACATTGTCACTTTAAATCCTAAACCAGAGCTGACCTCCTCCTCCACTGGTGTGACACAATGACTCATCTTAATTCCCAGTTTGCCCCACAAACAGCCCACAGTGTGTGTGTGTGTGTGTGTGTGTGTGTGCGTGCGTGCGTGCGTGCGTGCGTGCGTGCGTGCGTGCGTGCGTGCGTGTGTGTGTGTGTGTGTGTGTGTGTGTGTCCACTCACCTTGTGTTGCTTCCACATCACAGCCAGAGGTTTGACGTCATGCTTGGCGTGTTTCCCCTCCTCCTGACACTTCACGCACACCGGAGCCCTGCAGTTGCAGCAGTACATGCTGAAGTTTTCCGCCTCGTGATCCACGCAGGTCGCCGGTTTCCTCGCGGTGAGCGGCGGCTGCTGCTGACCCCCGCCGCCCCCGCCAGCTCCCCCGGCACCGCCGCCGGAAGCGCCTGCTTGAGCCGCCGGGTTCGGCGGCGGAACCAGGCGGTGCTTGGCGAGCGGACCGCGGGACGGGTGACACCGCTGCTGGCAGGCGTTACAGTAGTAGACGTCGCACTGCTCGCACATGACCGTGGCGATCACCGGGTTCCGGTCGCACAGCTGACACTTCACGGCGGCGGAGGAGGAGGAGGAAGTGGAGGAGGAGGATGACGAGGAGGAGGCAGCGCGGTTCTGCTGGTACCGCGCCACAATGGCCTCCAGCAACCGGTTCCGAGGAAACCCCCTGAGCCCCCGCTCGTCCAGGGAGACGCTCCGGTGGCACAGCGGGCAGGTGAGGGAGCAGTTCCGGTGAGGGACGACCGGAGGAAACACCCGGATCCCGTTTGGAGACTTGACCTGGCACGGAGTGTAGGAGCCGTAGCCGCTGTCCGTCTCGCTGTACAGACTCATCTTGTCCATGTCCAGGTAGTCGTAGTCAGAGCTGCCCGAGGCGCGGCTCTGCACCGGGGTCTCTCCGTCCGGGGTCTGCACGGTGATGTTCCGGGCGCACGCCAGGCACACATTGTGGGAGCAGGGCAGCAGCACCGGATCCTTAAAGAAAGACCCGCACACGGGACATTTCAGCTCTTCCTCCATCACTCCTGCACGTCTGCGTCCTTCTGCACCGGAGGGAGAAGCGGCTTCGGCGAACACGGTTCAGCACCGACTGGCACGGACAGCTCCCTGCGCGGATCTGCGCATGCGCAACCAGAGGAGGGGGTTGTAGTTAGGGTTGATCGACTGGGTTGATCAGATGAATCAGACCAGCTAATTGTGTTAAAGATTTCTGCTGCACTTTATTTTATTTTATTTTATTTTATTTTATTTTATTTTATTTTATTTTATTTTATTTTATTTTATTTTATTTTATTTTAGAGATTTGACAGCAAAATCTGTAGATTTGGATCTGAGAAGCTAGGTACATTCCTCTACGTTTAAAAAAACGTGTCTTGCGTAATTACGTAGAAGTAATTCCATAAATTTGATTGAATAGTCTCAGCATCTTGCTTGTGCCCTGATTTCACCTTATATCATCCACACAAAGTGGGTTTAAATGTTTTTTGTGTAATATTTTGGAATATATTTACTCTAATATCACAATTACACAAAAAAAGAGTACTTAAAAGGAAAAAACAACACTTTTACAGACTGATTTGCTGCCTTTGCTCCACAGCGACATCTAGTGGGGAAATAGTATCATAATGGGAATGAATGGACGCAAAAAGAAAGCAGAAAATCTGGAAATATGTCAAAATTGAGTCTTAAGCAGCAAAATTATCTGAGAAGAGCTTATTTCATTTTTTAGAATTCATTGAAAATTTGCCCCAGGTTTAAAAATAAAATAGTTTTAATGGAAAAAATGTTTTGTGACACATATTGTGATTTGGTGCAAATTTTTTTTATATTTGCCCACAAAAATGTTTGTCATTAAGGGTTTAAAGCAAAATAATTAGTAAATACAAGGAAGATTTACTGCAAAATTAACTTTAACGTCAAAAATTTTTCACTGTTTCATTTTTTTAGAGCTGAAAAGATGGAATAATAGAACCAAGGACCTTCGTGTCCTTTAGGGGAGACGTCCTGCCAGGACTAAAAGTATCTTCTATGGTCGGATCTCCTAAAACAAGCTGGAGATGGTCTAAGCTTTAGACCTCTGTGCAAAAAGGGGATTATGAAAGAAGCAGGAACCTAGGACTGGAACCAGGCTCAGCACATATCGGTGAGGTCTTGAGGTCCAGCCTCAGACTCCCACTAGAGGAGCACTGAGCACCTATAAATCAAAACATGATGTCACCACGGATTCCTGTCTTATTTTATTTGACCCTAATGAATAATCAGGTGATTTATCCAGGAAATAAATGAGTGTAAAAATGTGCCTGAGTGTGCTTTTTGAAAACAATCTGGTTTAAACGGAAGTCTCGTACCAAACTAATCTATCGCCTCGTCCAGCTGACACAGCATCAATGGGAAGTCTTATCCTGAAATCTCCTCATTTCCAGGACAGAGAACAGAGGCTTTAACTGACATCATTATGCCAACAGTGATGACAGCCGTGAGAAGGATGGGACTGATCAAACTCTGCTGCTACAATATTAGTTCTGGGAGGCAGATGGAACATGACGGCGGAGGCGGTGGCGTTTTCTGTACCAAGTATCACTCAGATGGATCCTGGCAGCAACTCTGGATGAACGAGGAAACGTCTGAAGGCTCTTCGATCGGCTGACCTTTGTGTTTGCTCTCATTGGCCTCTTGTGTTAACCCGACGTGTAACAGCGCAGACGGCAGCAGAGTGGGGTCCCTCAGGGGAGCGGCTTTAATCCCATTCACTGGAACAGATTTTCCATTTATCAGCACTGTTAGGATCTCATTACCTGCCTTTCACATCCGTTTTCCTGTGAAATGAGGGACGGTGGGCATCTGTGTACATCACTGCATGATTATGGTGCACGTCTCGTTACATTTAACCCTTTAAAGCCTGAAAAACAAAATGATAATTCAAATATCGAGTTTTCAAAATAGGAATATTTAGTGTCTAATGTTAATATGACTATAATAATAATCAGTTTTAATATATTATGTAATTCTATAACCAGATAATAATAAATTAATTAAATAGGTCCTTGCCATGTGTCGATCGTCCACCAGGGGGAAGTAGACATGTGTAAGACTGCAAATGGCAGGTTTATGATGAAGGTACTAATCCTGATGCTCCACCTGGACGCTTTAAGGCCAAAAAGTGGTTTAATGGGAATTTACAATAATATTCTACAAGTTAGAGTTATGCTGTTACCCGTTTCTCTGTCATTTTACAGCATCTTACTGTTAGCAGCACTGCTATTCATACTAGTAACAATGCTCTAACTGCAACCATGCTAACACATGTTGTATGTGTTAGAAAAATAGCTATTATTGTATATTTAATTAGGGTTTAATTTGAATCTTTTTGAGTAAAATTCAAATTCAAATTCAAATTCAGCCCAAGTGGCTGGGGAGAGGGAGGTCTGGGCTTCCCTTCTTAGGCTGCTGCCCCCGCGACCCGACTCCGGATAAGCGGCAGAAAATGGATGGATGGATGGAGTAAAATTCAAGTCATTTGTGTTTATTAATTTTACCCAAAGCCAGGGATCATTTTAAAGATACCAATGCAGTGAAATCTGCATATTAGTGGAGAACTTGCAAACTCCACACATAAAGGCCACAGCCCAGATTCAAACCTGCAACCTGTGACGCCAACTGAGCCACTGTGCACACAAACTTGATATAGATATTTAAAAAGTTGCAGTTTTTCAGCTCAAAACAACATGCAATAAATTACCACATTTTAAAACATTACGGTAACTTTCTGTCAGCAGCTTAAAACGTACCCACAATGCAATGGGTTTACGATAAATGGAAGACCATTTGTACGTCTACTGGGAACGTTTTACTGTAAAAGTCCAGCAAAAACCTCGCCTAGTGAACTAGACCAAATTCTTGCTTTGCTCACATATATAGGATGGCTTGCCAGGCTAGCAAAAACCAGTAGCCTACGTAGTCTCAATAAAACTAACGGTAACGCTTTACAATAAGGGTCCCTTTATTAACGTTACTTAGCATTAAAGAAACAACAGATATTTTTTAAAAACTTTTAAAAACTTTAAACTAGAGCTTTAACATTGATCTCAGTGATTGTTGGGTTAGAAACCGCACTAGATAGTTTTGTGGAGCGGGTAGGTGCCCTATAGGGGGAGCTCTTATACCTGTTTTATGGCTGTTAGCTGTAATGCTAACGGTTAGCATTTACAGTTCGCTGATCGTCAATAAAAAGCACAAGAAGAAGAAGTTTGCTTTTTCTGTTGGCATCATGGCGGAGCCTGGAAGTAAAAGTAACAAAGTAATGTCTTTGGAGGTGAAGCAAAGAGCTAAAACCAGAGTGAACGTCGGCGCGGCCTATGCTAGCTTGAGGGAGCTAAAGGAGGCTACAAAATCACGGACTGATGGTGACCTGGCTTTGTTGCTTTAAATTTCATGGTATATCATATTTAAATCCTATATCATTTTGAAACACGCACTCAACTAAAACTGAAAAAATCATATTTTTAAAAATATGCAGATGTTAGAAAAGTTAACCAACATGACATTGTAGTGCTTAAAGGTTAATATTAATATTGTTGCTTTAATATTAATGATATTCTACATTATTTTATACCCCTGTTGCTCCAAATTAATAAATAATGCTGGTTTTTATTAGTAGACTAACCACAAAATTGAATATGAAAGTAAAGCTGTGCATTTTTAGGAATAAAAGCCTCATTTCTATTGTTTCTGCCACAAGGGGGCGACAAATCTCACAAATAACAATAAAGAGCTGGAATTTGGAAATTAAAAGTTTTTTATTCTGTTTTCTTTTTAGCAATTGTGATCCCATCAAACCTCTATTGCAAATAATAATAATGAGTGATTTTAATTTTACCCTTTATAATAATAATCATATAAACAGCTTATAAAGCCAAAATTAGAGCAAGCACCTCATTTGAATTTGAGTTAGACTGGTTCAACCTCCTCTTTAATCCTGATCCATTCACACATATGTTGTAAATACATTTAATAAGCTTTAAAAATAAACATGTATATGAATTTTAATAGCTGAGCAAAAAGTAAATAAGTAGGATGCTGTTTCAGTCAAACTGAAAAAACGTTGATATTTCTAACTAAAGCATTTTACTCTGGTCTCCAAAAAAAATACATGAAATAAAAACTTCTGAGGTTTAAACTTTTATTGGAAATGACTAATTTTCTGCAACCCTCACGTTTTATTGAATTTGCATAAGCTGCAGGTCTGAATGTAATTTTATTTTGAAAATCTGACTCATTGTTTTCATACCCCATAAAAACATTGCAGTTTCCATTTTTTTTCTAAAAAATAAAAAACTAACAACACATTTAATAAAGTTATTATATTTTATTTTATTTGTTGCAGACAAAAAAAAAACAATTTAACAGAACCTGTGAGTGCTTATTTTTATTTCAGTCATCCCTTTTAATCTCATCAGGTGCTTGTTGTTAGAGTTTAGTTTAGTGACAATAAAAATGCTCAAACACATTGAAATGGTTTTGAATAAACTTGTTAAAACCAGATGTTTCGCTAACGTCTGATATAAAATATTCATGTAAACGAGGTCAAACAGGAACAAAAGTCGGTTTGTTATTCTTTCATTGGACTGAAACGTTTTGTGTGATGGATTATTAACATGAAGAACTGAGAACTTGTGAAAATCCCATCAGCTGCAGCAGGACGATATTCTTTAGAACTAAAATAAAACGCCTGACTCTGCTCTTACTGTGACTCTTTCATCTTACAATCATTTCCTTCCTGCAGCGTCTAAACACCCAGTAGTTAGTGTTGTGGTTTGGGTCTGAGGGGGGAGGTGAAATCACTGGGAGTGACGGGGTGAGCGGCTGTTTTCTGGCCACCGGCCTCCGTTTCCGTCTCACACGGTTTATTAAACGAGCCGCTGAAGCTCCTGTCGGTCTCAGACTAAGGATGTGGTGCTCTCTGGGTTGATCCGCACCGGTCTCGTGCTCTTCCTCAGCTCCCGCAGCTGTTTGGCCGGTTTCCCCACGCCCTCCTCGAACCGCCGCTCCACCACCGGCAGCACGGTGTCGTGGAGGAATGTGGCGTTCTGCAGGATGAAGGCCTTCTTCTCGGGGTCCTGCTCACAGCGCAGGCTGTAGTCGACGTGCTGCACGGCCACCAGGATGATCTCCCTCAGGCTCTCCAGCAGCACCATGTGCAGCTCGGGGAAGTAGAGCTTCAGACCCTCCTCCAGGAAGCTCATCATCTGCTTGGTGAAGGCCACGATGGTGTAGCTCAGGTTCACCCAGCAGTCATCGCCCGTGTACTGCTGGAAACTAATCCCACAGCTACGCATCTCGTCCTGCAAGACAAAGAGAAAAGTCTTCAGATTCAGCCTCAGATCTGAAAACAACTGAAGTTTCTTTAGTTTCTTCTGCAAACAGCGAGAAACAAACACAAAAAGCAGTTCCACCTTGAGCTTAGTTAAAGCCTCAGGGGTCATCAGGTTCATCCTCCTCCACATCTCCTCAGAGTTCCGGTGTTTTGTGGCCTCGATGATGATGTCCTTGTAGCTCAGTAGGGCTGCCTTGACGTCTTTGACCAGCAGCGACTGCAGCGTGAAGGTCTGGTCCAGGCCGATCTCCGTCAGCTGCTGACAGTGCTCCTTAGCCACTTTAACGCACTCTGCTGCTGTCGACAGGCTCTCCTTACTGTCAAACACCTGGAAAACAGGAAAAATTACCCTTTTAAAGCATTTTCTGAAATGATTTGAACAATAACTAATCTTACTTGATGTTTTTTTCATTACACATCAAGAATAATTATTGAAGCCTATTTCCTGGCTCGTATTAGGCACATCACTGAGCCTCGGCAGACCTGTTTGCTAAACGCGTCCACAAACATCGTCATGGCCGATCGGGACCAGACCACAAAGGCAGAGTAGCAGCCCGTGTTCCCCGCAAAGTCCGTCTCAAACTCCTTGGCGGTTTCCAGCAGGCTGGTGAAGAAAATGTTGCAGAGTTTGTGGATGTAGAGCAGCGTGGCTCCTTCGATGCGGAGCTGCCGGATGGCCGTCTGGACAGCGGCGGCGCGGTTCTTCAGGAACAGCTCGCAAGCCTTGGTGGACTGACCTGAAACGAGCAGAATCGACATCATCAACTGTCAAAAATATAACTTTAAATTGTTACGCATGGATCCTCCAAGGAGGGTTTACTGGTGGTGGGAAATCAAGGTTTTATTGGTCTGTGAGATGTTATTAATACAAATAAAGACCTAATCTGATGAGCTGGGACACGGCCCGCCGGGTTGCTTTAGGTCCACCACGAAGCGACCGATCTGGAGACAGCTCAAACACCAGGACCTCGGTCAGCTGCCGCACACGCTCATCCACCTTCGTCTTCAGCTCCTTCACCTTCTGGGTCGCCGGCTGGTCTTTGAGATACTCGTTCAGCTTGTCCAGCAGGTCCACTGCACCCTCAAAGTCTCTCTGAGCGATGCACACATCCAGGTCCTCAGGCAGCTCCTGGATCCACTCGAGACTGAGGTCCACGCTCTCCTCAGTGTCTGCTGGCTCGTCATCATCCACGTCGAAAGGGTTGTTGGACACTTCGGCTCGTACAGGAGAGGTGGGGACCTCCTCCTCTTTCTTGTGTTTGTCCTTAGAGGCTTTGTTTTTCTTGGTTTCATCCAGGATCTCCAGCCACTCCTTCTTGACTTTGCTGTTCTCCACCTGGAAGATGCGGCTGTCTGGGAACATGAGGATCTTGAACATGTCCTTCATGGGAGGGTTGTCCTTTACGTTCACCACAGCGAAGCTCTCCAGGTCATACAGAGCGTTGTATTTATACTTCACTGTCCCCCTGCGGTTAGGCAGCCAGGTGGCAATCAACAGGCAGTCATTCATCAGGAAAGCATGAACCTTCTGGATGGGGGACATGTTGTCCACGTCAAACTCCACGAGGTCTCCATTGTAGACCAGGTGTCTCCCTGGGGTGTCCATGATGTTTTTAGCTCCTTCCACTTTCTCCAACAGTGAGGTGAGAGTCCTCTGCTTCAGCTCCTCTGTCTCTTTGGGGAACGCTGCCTGCATCTCTTTGGAGGTCTCATCCTTGTCTGTGGACAGTAAGGCCTGAGTTATGCTCTCCATGATGCTCTTCTGCTCGGTGAGGATGTGGCTCAGCTGGTACATCTCACTCTCCAGGTAGGAGATCTCTTTGGCCGTTTCGATGAACTGTCTGTAGTTCTTGTACACGTTCTTCTTGAGGTTTTGGGCCGTTTCATCAGCCAGAGTTTGGATTTTCTGACGATGCTCCTGGAGGTCTCTGTCGCCGTCCGACTGCTGCGACAGCTGCTTGACGTAGTTCTGTGGGTCGAAATTGGGAGATTCGAGTAGCTTCCGAAGTCGGTTCCCGGTTTCCGACATCTTTGGTTGTCTATGTGTTTCCTTATTAATCAAAACTTCCAGCAAAATGATGAGAAACGCGAACAGAGAACAAGCTCCTTCATATCCGCGTCAACGAACACAGGAAGCTGTCAACACCCGGGTTGTAAACGTCACGAGACGAACAAAATAAAAGGATGTTCAACAAAAACTTTGAACAAAATAGTTTTTGATATTTTAAGTAAATAAAATTAGATAATCTTTATATTTTAAAAATTCTGTAAGTATATTCACTCATTTTACTTTTTGTCTTTTATTGACGCATTAGATTACTGGGTTATTGAACAACATCCGGGTTAGGTTTTTGTTGTCCAACTATTTAAAGACGCAAAGAGTTTTTACCGGAAGTTAACGATAGCTGCAATAATAACATTACAGATTTTAGACAGCGTAAGCATATCTTTTATAAAAAGCTAATATAACTCATTTGTTGATTAAATTAAGATACAAAACTGAGTGGGGAAATTCAAATCAACCACGAAACAGTTTGAAATAGGTTTTTATTTTGAAGTTCAGACGGAAATAGATGTAGTAAATTTAGCAATCCCGCTGGTTGGAGCTAGCTTTGGACAGACCGACTAGTTGTTTTTAGATAAAAATTGGCTGACAAGAAGATTAGATTTTTCTTTCAAAATCATGACGTCACTCCAAGTATTTTTACTTATTTTTCTCTGACAGGTTGATGTTATAATTAGGCTGCTGCCGTCGTTTGTTCCAGAACGTCGTGCTATTTACATTAGCAAGTTAGCTAGTTAGCACAACTGTCTTCTGTTGTCATGGATGCGGATTTGCTGCTCGCCATTCAGTTACAGGAGCAGTTCGATCATGAATACGAGACGTCATTAACCTCATCAGATAGCTTTGAGGATAATGACTTCAGACAGAGCAGTAAGAGACGGAAAGTGGAAGCAGACGGAGGTGGCAGCGATGCTGTCGCCTGCTGGAAGCGGAGTCAGGAGCCCGAGAGACCGCTGAGCATCGTGGATGAGTCCTGGGAGATGTTGGACCCAAACCCAGATGTGAGGGCCATGTTTCTGGAGTTTAATAGCATGTTCTTCTGGGGGAAACTGAGCGGAGTGGAAGTGAAGTGGAGCCCTAGAATGACACTGTAAGTTTGATTTATTCACCTGATTTCCTACTACAGGGATGTTCATAAACCCTGTTGGGTTTGCTGTGTGTGTGTGTGTGTGTGTGTGTGTGTGTGTGTGTGTGTGTGTGTGTGTGTGTGTGTGTGTGTGTAGGAGCCACAAAGAGTGAGATGCTTTAAAAAAGCATCATTATTGAACAAAAATGGTAGGATTTTCAAAATAAAGCTAACGATTAATCAAATGGGTACTAAACATCTTAATAAACATAATATTTCATAATCAAAATATGTCAAATGTTATAACAATTTCTAAATAATTGAACATGTTTCTAAAATCATGAAGTGTAGTTACGGTTTCCTTGTGCTCTTTTCTATTTTATAAATGTGTCCTGTTTGCTGTCCTCTGCTCCAGTGTTGTGTTACAGTAATAACAGGGTTTTGAGAAAATGCTTTCTGTGTGTTTCCTTATCTAGGTGTGCCGGTGTGTGTTCTTATGAAGGCCGAGGCGGACTCTGTTCCATCCGGCTCAGTGAGCCTCTTCTGAAGCTTAGACCCAGAAAAGACCTGGTGGAGGTGCGATGGGTCACTTTAAGTGGAGCTTAAAATGACAGAAAATCCTCAGCCAGATTATTACTAATAATTTGTTATTTGCTTGCTTGTTTCCACAGACTCTCCTTCATGAAATGATTCATGCACTCCTGTTCGTGACCCAGAACAACCGAGACCGAGACGGCCACGGTCCTGAGTTCTGCAAACACATGAACAGGATCAACGAGGCCAGCGGGACGAAAATCACTGTGAGTGTTTTTCCTTCAGCTCTGTGTGGTTTTGGCTGACTTCACAATAACGATCTCCTCTTTTCCCGCTGTCAGATCTACCACAGCTTCCATGATGAGGTTGACGTCTACAGGCAGCACTGGTGGAGGTGCAACGGGCCCTGCCAGAGCCGGAGGCCTTACTTTGGTTATGTGAAGAGGGCTATGAACCGGGCTCCATCTTCTCTGGACCCTTGGTGGGAGGATCATCGAAGGACGTGTGGTGGGACGTACACCAAGATCAAAGAGCCAGAAGGATATGGGAAAAAAGGCAAAAAAGATGGGAAGAAGGATGCAAAGACCTCAGAGAAGACTGGCAAGCCTTTAAATACAAGCAAAGGTAAAGTTTTTCCCATTTTTTAAGTATTTTATTCATCAAGGCCAAATTTATAAAAGTTTCTTCTTTCTTTCTGCTCAGGTTCTGGATCTCAGGATATAAGGAACATCATTCCATTCAGTGGGAAAGGTTTCCTCTTAGGATCAACGTCTCAAACCTCCTCATCTCCCTCAGCATCTTCATCCAGCCTCACCTTCTCTCCTAAAAAGTCTTCCGCTCCCGTATCTCCATTCACAAATCTCTCCTCTCCCGTCTGCTCGGACCAAACCAAAGCTATCTCCAGTGGAGCAGCTGCCTCCTCAGGGGGAAAGCCACCTGTAAAGACGTCTGTCGGTAACACAAAAGCTTTTGTAAACATCAACGGCTCACCTGTTAAAATTCCTAAATCTAGGAGCAGCACTGGGGGTCACGGGGCAGATGCACTCAAACAGAGGTCCATCCACGATCTTTTCAACGTCCAAACCCACAGAAAGTCAACAAGTCAACCCTCAAGCTCGGAGACTAAAAGAGCCGTGACGTCTCCAAGTTCTTCCTCCATCAGTGAACCTGTTGGTGACGTCACACCAGGGGCAGCAGGTCGAGGTCAGACGCCGACGGAGAGGCTGTGGGATGACCGCAGCGGCTCGGCCACCATCTTTGATTTCTTTGACAAGACGTTAAGCAGCAGTTCAGCATCATCAAAGGAGCAGGAGAAGACAAAATCAGCTGTTGCTGCAGCTTCCAGCTCCTCTGCATCACTTCAGGCCCCTGGAGGGCTGCACACGCCTTCCTCCTCCTCCTCCGTGCTGATGGTCAGCTGTCCCGTGTGCCAAACTAAAGTCCAGGAGTCGAAGATAAACGAGCATCTTGATTCCTGTCTCTCCTGAGGGACTTTTAAACTAAACGGTTTTATGAACAAAAGTTTTAGAGATCAGTTTCGTGGTTTGATCTCTTGTTTAACTGTTTTTACTGTAACAATTAGGTTTTATGTAACTCAAGTGCCTCTCTGACAGCTTGTGCCTCAACTGCATTATCAGAACAGCAGAGTTTTATTTAAAAAATGTTTGTAAAGCAGATTTCTACTTGAATAAATGAGGTTTTATATAGTTAGATTGTCTTTGTCTGAGGTTTAGAACGTTTGCAGAGTGAGTTGAGTTCTTCTGAAGGTCACTGGGTTTATTTTTGGTTCTGATGTTTCCTCCACAGAGGACAGATCGCTGCTGCTCACATTTCACTTCCGTTTGCTTTTTTGTTTTTGCACATCTTCACTTTGACTCAGCTGCAGGGTTATTGATTGGTATCATCAGTGATGTCAGCTGGAACAGAAAGGACAGGTGATCATTTGTTCTTTTATTTGCATGCTGAGATTTTAATTATCAAATAAAACCGTTATTGCTAATTTTATCTGAGTATTCATTGACGTTTTTTTTTAAAAACACCGACCTTTACTCACGTGATCTCAGTGACCAGTGAGGCTAAAGTACAGCTGATCCCCATCCCTAGTGGGTGTGACTGCACTGGTGGGTGAGGTCAGAGGTCAGACTGCACGAGGCCCAGCTGTTGATTTGGACCACGCCCTCCAGACTCCATTGAAAAGACTCGAGCCGAACCGGGAGCAAGAGAAATGGTGCGACGTCACGGCACAGATGGCTCTGCGGTCAGCTGTGGATGCTCTGGATCAACGAGTCAAAGAAGCAAAACACCAGAAAAGTTTTGGTTTAATCTGAAATATTTTATTAGAAAGCTTGAAAAGGTTTCAGTAAATGGTTACGAGAATGTTCACCAGACTCACATAAGGGCGTAGCCTGATGCCTGAGGCTAGATTTCCTCCCCAATCGGTCTCCTGTAGTCATTTGATAAATAAATCCATAATTAAAAAGGCTTCAAACACATTTTCCTGGTCCAGTAAAGCATCACGTCCAAATATGGTCATGTGTTTCTAAAGATGTCCTGTACCAGACCTTATTTGGGTTTTGCTGACATGTTTCTGCTTTTTCCTCAGATGTTATCAGATATTTTATCAGTTGTAACTCAGAGCCTTTTCCTGTGCCCCCCTCCACCCAGAGACCCCCTGTCTGGAGGAAAAGTCACGTCAGTGACAGCAACTGTTTTCTCTCCTGACCTGCTGAGTCACCATAGGAGGCTGACCCCCCACCTCCCACACCGTCCTGCTTCCTGCCCATTGTCTCCCCCCGACAATGACGAGTCCCAGAGCAGCTCCAAGTTCAATGCAGCGTCGCTCCGTCAGCTGTTGCAACAACCAGATGAAACTAAAGCACACATAGGGCTCATCTATCCCTACCAAGAGGATCAACAAATACATGCATTTCCATAATGCATTGCTACATTCCTGCACACACCTGGTTACTGGAACTGTTTGGGCTTTGAGAAGCTTTGCAGCAGAGACTTACCGGAGGTCTTTAGACCGTTGTTAGGTGGATTTAACATGCTGACGCAGAGCTATTGTGCTTTTGGCCAAGTAGATTAACAAAACCCTGCTACAGATACACGCAACCCAACGGGGGTGCCATCATACGTCTAATCCTTTGATCTCAAGGGCCAGCGAGGATGATGATAATATGAGGATGCACCATCTTTAATGGGTGCAGCTGTCAGCAGATGGCTAATTGTTCCTGGAACACAATCAGAGGGTTTTCCAAGGAGAAATGTGCAAACAGTAGATTAGCTGGTTTATTATGTAAGTCAGCAGCCAGCATTTAGTCATTTAATAATGACTCAATTGGATTTGAGTTCAGATCTGGATATAAATGTATAAACATTGTGAAGCGAGCAAGAATCAGCAGTTTACTCCAAATGAAGATTAACATTAAAACACTAAAACTATGAAGCTAACTCCTTTTAATAAAAAGGATTCATTTACATGCTGACGCTGTTTAGCACTCTGATTTGCAGCTGAAGGATCAAGCTAGCAGGCTAGCAAAGTTAGCTCCTTTTTTCTCCCATTAGCTATCTAATAAAATACTGCTGTCCCAAACCCGTCATAACTTTTAAAAAGCTTCTAATGAAGTCAAAAACTTCAGCATTTGTGTAAATTATCATTATATGATTTTTTTGACACCTTTGAGATTGTCTTATATGAAAATAAAATGATTATTACACACTTTGCTTTTTTCAAAAACAGATTAAATTAAGTAAAAAAAAATGCTTGATCCTCCTTTTTCAACAGTTTTGCAGAGATTATTAAATTAATTAACTTTTTCTGTTTGGAATTCAGAGCCTCAGGCCTCATCCGTGTGTGTGTGTGTGTGTGTGTGTGTGTGTGTGTGTGTGTGTGTGTGTGTGTGTGTGTGTGTGTGTGTGTGTGCGTGTGCGTGTGCGTGTGTGTGTGGTTTCAAGGTTATTAGTTTGGTATTGTTGTGGTGGTGCTGCAGGCTTGGGGGTGGAAACTCAGCCCACCATTTCTCCTTTGTACTCCAACTATTGTCTTCCAAACACGCGCCCCTCTTTATGACCTCAGGCCCTCTGCTGTCGTCTGAGGAAATCCATCAATTGGTTTTATTGTAGGAACTTCAATTAAAACAAAAAACAACAGATGTGGATGTCTATTGCTTGTTTTCTATGTTTCTTTCCTTAGTTTAGTTTGTTTTCTTAAAGAATATGGATCAGTTGATCAATACTGTTAAAGTTATTTTGTTTTGTTTTTTGCAAATCTTTCTTCCTACATATAATTAAATAATAAATACATGTGATGTGAAATTCAATTTTCAGACAGAAACAAGCCAACAAAAGAAAAAGAAGAGAAAATCAAAGAAAAGAACAAAAGTTGGGTTTTATTTGTTTGTTTTCCTTCCCTTTTTTGCCCTTTTTAGTGTTTGTAGGGAGACGCCCAGCAGCCACTGTGTTAAATGACAGGAAGCGGATTTTACAACTCAGCCAAAATCCAATTTTTGGGCAATTTCTAACAACCATTCCATATGTGACCGGAAGTTCATTTCAAAATAAAAGCATGACAGCTTTTTAATGCTGCCGGGTTAGCTTGAAACCTGAAACGTTCAAAATGACTGAAAATTCTGTATAATATATGTAAGCTTTTGATGAGTAAGTTGGCCAAAGATTTATGAGCAGGGGTTACACTGCTTAGTGGTTTTGGCTCGTATTATTAGTTTAGCAAATGCTTTCTGTAAAGCCTGGCCCAGAACAAAAAATAAAATAAAAAAACAATAAAAAAGACAACTGTCACTAGAATAAGACATGTAAGTTGTGTTGGAAACATCTGCTCCTGTAGTGGTACTACAATTGAACAAAAATGTCTGAACTCCTCAGTTCTGAGTAAAAGAAACAGAAAACCAAATGAAGGCATTCCAGGTAATATTCCAGCTTGGATTTTAGAATTGTTTTCTTTTAGGTTTAAGACAAACCTGAAAGGCCACTTTGTGCATTAAACATATGTAGATATAAATAAGGACATTTTTAGGTGCATTTCATTATTTGTATCTCAGTCACACATAGTATAGTCAGTCATACAAATAATGTGACCTCTGTGACTGTGAACATGTTTATAATCAGAAATCACTGATAGTGTTGCAGAATACTAGCCTAGTGAACTAGACCAAATTCTTGCTTTGCAGAGTTATATATACACATATATAGGATGGCTTGCCAGGCTATAGCAGAATACAGCAGTATTGTTAGAACTGTAACACTGCATTATAACAATATTCTTTGATAATATTTCAGTGTGTAATTTATTTATTAGAATAATTTAATATTTTAGTAATAGTTTTACCTACAGAATATTTAAAAGAAAAAATGTCTTTCCAAACGTTTTTGTTCCAAAAAGCTGTGCTTTTATTTTTATGATCTCACCGGAAGCTGCACGCACCTATTTCCGCTAGCTTGAGGTAGCGTCGCTGGCTGCCTCGGGCAGAAAAAGCGACGGCTGTTGCTCCTCGGTCTGTTCAGTGCGGGAGGCGGTTGTGTGACTCACACGGTTTGTTTGTCGGGTTTCAGAACTTCACCGTCCGGTAACGAGCCCGTGCTCACTCTGTGACACTAAAGACGATGAACGGTAAGTCAGCGAACGGCTCGGTGGGAGGCATGGCCTGCATCGAGGGTCTGCCGCCGCTGCCGAAGAGCCTGAGCGGGTTGCTGAACTCAAGCGGCGGCTCGTGGAGAGAAATGGAGAGGATGTACGTGAAGAAAACCATGATCCAGGACGACCTGAGCCGAGGCAGGAACAACGCCGACAACCTGCTGGCCAACAAGCCGGCCAACCTCGACGCTGCCCTGGCTCTTCTGCGGAAAGAGATGGTAACATTTTAGGGATGTTTTTTTATTTATCTGTGCGTTTCCCCACCAGCAGCCGTTAAATCCTGCTGCAGCGAGCGAATTCCTGCATGAAGCCAGAGATTAAGCTTTTTTCTGTTTTTGTTGATTGTGTGGTTCAGTTGGGTGGATGTGACATGCCTATCAGTTACCAAGGATCCCATATCAAATCAATAATGCATGCACTTTCATGTGTCTTAGCTTAGTTTTTGCTGCAGGAGGCACACCTGCTGTTTGTGGAAAAAGCCATTCCTTCCTCAGATGCATCATGGAACAGGTTCAGGAAGAACCAAAGCTCGTTTTACTCTAAGCTTCAGAGAGAAACTAATACTTATCATTAGACTCACTAAACTAACCTGAACAATAAGATAAAATGGAGCTGCTCATTCACCATCAAATCCTTTGTTACAAACTTCTCTAACTCCCATTTCTTACCCTGCAGCTAAAGTCTGGGTGCTTTAGTGTAATAAGTGGTCTTTGTCCTATATTTTAAGGTCTCTCTAAGCCACTCCCTGGTTCACACAGCTCAGGGTTTCACTTGGATTTGGTGTTTGCAACACTGCAAAACAAAGCAGAGTCAAAGCAGCTGTGTCAGCTGAGCGCTGTGCTGAAGAAAAGCCCTTTATACCCACAAAAGTTATGTCAGATGACAGAATATTGGTTCTGTTGGTGATCCAGTTGCCAGTGTGTTTGACTTGTGATCTGAGTCTTTGATCATATGATGATTTATTAGGTAAATAAACAAAAACGTGACAAGTTTAAATGTTTAAAAGTAAAAAATCTAGTCTTGTACGTGTTTTCTGTCATTTAATTGGCCAAACAAAGATTATCAGTGAAATCAGAGATGCATATGTAACTTTTGCTCTTTGATGTTGATCTCGGTGTTCCTCCCCAGGTGGGTCTGCGTCAGCAGGACATGTCCCTGCTCTGCCAGCTGTGGTCGCTGCACGAGTCCATCCAGGAGTACAAGGGCAGCTGCCACGACCTGAGTGCCGCCTCCAGCCTCAGCATGATGGAAAACGGCTACTTCGACGAGGACGACGAGTATTACGGCGAGCCGGGGGCCACTCCCACCGGCGAACAGCCGGAGGGAGACGGTGACGATGGAACCTCGACGTTGGCAGCAAGCAAGAACGGGAGCAGCAGCAGCGGCAAAGATGACAGCTGGGACTCCTTCCACGTCACCATCTGAGGCCTCGTTCTCCGCGTTTTTCCGGACTCGTGTTTTGTGGCTGGAGGAGACTGAAAGGCTTTTGGAAACCTGCTAGAAGGGAGTGTCTGGTTGGAGATAGCAGCCTGTGTTTTTGTTTCTGGAACGGACTCCAGAGGTGAAAAGGTCCAGCCCGACCTCAGCTCCTCCTCAGGTGGAACGTCTGCACATCTGCTTTGTGCTGCAGAATGTTTTCTTCGCAGCGATCCAAAGTTTAAAACCGGAGTTTCATCCATCTGCAGAGAAAAGAGACTGAATGTTTTTTTATAAGGACTCTAATCCTGTCTTTCTTTCTTTTCCCAACAGCTCTGCTGCTTCTGTATCAGACAACTTCTCTTTTTTACACACAAAATATATGAAAAAATTATTTATTATATAATATAAATAACAGAATATTCTTTTTCTCATTACTCTTACTGAAAGTGTCTCGTACGGTTGGAGAGGAGTCACAGAAATGTGGAAGGACGGGACTTTTAACTCTGACATAAATCTTGGAGCTCATCTGGACAGAAGTGAAGTCTTTGGCGGAGAGGAAAAGTTTCAGGGCGGCGTTGGTTTATCGCTCAGTAATGAGTGTTTGAAAATGTGAAATGCTGTTTGGAAAACAGCAGAAAAGCCTCGAAGCTCGCTGCGTTTGGCTTCAGATTGTGATTCAGAACCGCTTTGATGTGTTAACCTGTGATTAGTTAAGGGTGTGTGACGCGCAGGAATCTGGTTTACATATCTCCATTTCAAACGTATCTCATTCTGATGCATAAACAGTGAAAGTTAAAGCATTTTTGTTTGTTTTACAGCCTGATTGTAGATTTACTCTTATTCATCATATACTGGGAGGAGCTGTCTGACTCTGATGGATTTATAAAAACTATTGATTTGTACCAAAATGAAATGAGGCCATCTTTAAATTTACTGAAATAATTCAGAAAAGAGAAACGTATCAGAACGTTAGGAATAAGGAATGCTGAGATCAGGAGTCGTGTAGCCTGCTAGCTGCATGTTTATACGTCTATCGTTCGTGGCTTTTATGACATCATGAATCAGATTGCCCTTTGAAACTTACCGTGGCCTTCAAATATCTCTAAAACGTTACGGCAGATGGACAGAAAACAGGGTTTTTCTCTCGGATGTGTCCTGCAAACAGGGTTTTAACGGCAATCATCAGGATATTTCAGAGGGTTTTATGCTAGAGAGCATGTCTTCGTTATCTGAGAAGTACTGGTTGCTGTAAAGTTGTTGGCTTCACAAAACCAGCCTTACTTCAGACTTTTAAACATTTCCACTCAGTCTTCCTTCTTTAATATCAGCAGCAGAGGTTTCAGAGGACCTCGGCATCAAATCTAAGATGCTGAAGGTGTAGTTTTAATCTGAGTCGTTCTAATTTTGATGTCTGATTCATTTGCTTATTGAACACAAACCAAAGACGGCACAGCTCTCAGCATGCTGTTGGATTATCTGAGCAACGATCTGTTTCTCCTGCAGCTGTTGGAGTTTGAACAGTTAACCCTAAACATAGCTAAATCTGGCCCTTTACAGGTTTTGTACAAGCATCTTAGGTGTTGAAGAGCTGCAAAAATTAGTTTGACTCAAATTCATCAAGTATGTCAATAATTTCCCCTGATATTAACTGAGCTATTAGTTTATTTTATTAGCTCTAATAACGCATGTTTACACAAAAATGACCTCACGTGAAAAGTTCGGGACACTTTTTGAAAATATTTTTTGTCTTTAAATTAGGAAATTTTAGCCTCAAATCTATCATCTTGGAGCTATTTTAGTGTTTTTCTATAATAAATAATTATAGAAAAACTTCCTGAATGGCCTCTGAAGAGAGATAGCTTTTACTTCCTCCTGAACTGATAAGCTAACGGCTAGTTTAAATGCAGCATTATCAAATATGAAATTTTTGACGGCGTGTCTGTTCAAACTAGCCGTTAGCTTGTCAATCTCAAAGGATGAAAGCCATTTCTCTGAGCACAAGCTTCTCAAGATGCTACCTACAGGGACTAACATGGTCATTATCATGTTTTTATACAAAAATAAACACAAACGGCCCAAAAAAATCAACTTTAATACACTTCTGCTACTATAAAGTTTTTTCCTGTAATTTGAGTTTATTTCTCAGATCTTTGTTGCATCTGCAGAATTAGAAACAACCAGAGATTAACTGAATGTTCATCCTAAATTTACTATTTATCTTAACATAGATTTAATCCCAATCTGTTGCTGGAAACGATGATTTATCCGTTGATTTAAGGATTTCTGTTGGATGTCTACACAGTTGGTGCCTTTGGTGAACCTCTTGTTTGAGACGAGGCTGGAACCGTTTGTCGTTTGGTTTGTAAAGCTGCTGCGTGCTGGCTCTAGAATGTAATCCTAATAATCCCTGACTCACGGTGGGTTATTGCTAAACAGTTGTTGGTCACTGCTCCAGCTACTAAATCTTAGGAAAAAGAGGATTAAAAACTTGGATTTGGATAAAAGTTTTCTGTAATTAGGAGTTTATGCGTTGTTGACGAGGCAGCAGGAGTTTATTGTTGTCTGAAGCGGAGCTCCTTCCTGTCTTGTTTCCTGAACCCTGCAGGGTTTGATTTGTCAAAATGAGGTTTAATCTTCTGCACGCGGCAGCTTTAATAGCCTTGAACAGTCGTGTCATCAGCACTTCGGATTTGTTTCATTTTGCACTTCTTTGTGTGAAAAACCCCTCAAAAAACATGGCAGTGCTCCCTATACGGAAGAGGATTAGGACCACTGAAAAAAAAGAAAATGAATTCTGACTTTTTCTCAGAATCCTGACTTTAAACTCAGAATTCTGACTTTAATCTCAGAAAGGGAAAAAGTCAGAATTTAGAGAAAAGTCATAATTTTGGGAGAAAAAAAGTCAGAATTCTGAGTTTAAGGTCAGCATTCGGAGAAAAAAAAAGTCATAATTTTCAGAGAAAAAAGTCAGAATTCTGAGTTTAAAGTAAGAATTCGGAGAAAAGTCAGAATTTTCAAAAAAAAAAGTCAGATTTCTGGGTTTAAAGTCAGAATTCGGAGAAAAAAAGTCAGAATTCTGAGTTTAAAGTCAGAATTCGGAGAAAAGAAGTCAGAATTTTTGGGAAAAAAAAGTCAGAATTCTGAGTTTAAGGTCAGAATGTGGAGAAAAAAGTCAGAATTCAGAGAAAAAATGTCAGAATTTTCAGAGAAAAAAGTCAGAATTCTGAGAAAAAAGTCATAATTTGGGGAAAAAAAGTCAGAATTCAGAGAAAAAAGTCAGAATTTTCTGAGAAAAAAGTCAGAATTCAGAGAAAAAAAGTCAGAATTCTGAGTTTAAGGTCAGAATTCGGAGAAAAAAGTCAGAATTTGGAAAAAAAAGTCAGAATTTGGAGATTAAAGTCAGAATTGTCTTTCTTCTTTTTTTTCTTTTCAGTGGCCCTAATCCTCTTCCATATCCCTAAACACCGTGTAACTGAATCCAGCACAAAAAGGAGCTTTAACTCAAACACCAGCTACCCTCTCTAGTGTTTTCTACTTCAGCTTCCTAAGAAAAAAATCCCCTTTTTTCACGTCGACTGTGTATATTGGTATATTGGAGGTGTGATCTCAGGGTAAACTTGTGGTTTTGTGTGTGTAAATGTTGGAACACAGTTTTAAAGCGACTCTGGTGATGTATGTTCGCTGTAAGTAATGTCCCACCCACAAAGAATGAATTCTAATCTTTATTTGAATGTTAAAATGTTTCAAAGAGCAGAGCCTTACGCGTCACTTTCACCAGTTTGGAACAGTCTCCTGTCAAAGGGGAAGACTCGATAGGTGCAGCAACTAAAGCGTGAAGCATTGCTGCATTCATAGTCACACCTCAGCAGTCACACCCATTCTGTGGTTGTTAAAATGATTCCAGAGTGTCTTCCACACCTCTAATCCTGAAAAAATGCAAATTAGCTCAGAAAAAAGACTCCATCAGATATAGCCTGTTCATGTAAGTTATCAATAAAAAAACAGCAAAAGTCTACAAACGGGTAAATCCCTACTTTACAAAACCGTTTTAGGAATAATTCTTTCATTGTATATCACTCATAAACAGTCATTGAATAATGTAAACAAATGTTTTTGGTGCTAGATAAATAATATTCAGAGAAAATATGAAGATTGTATTTGTTCTTGTATCCATGGATGACCACAAAACTGTTGGTTTGGACTCTGTTCTCAATGCTTTCCTGTTATATTTACCGTAATAAAAGTCACTAAGTACTTTGGAAGTTGTGTTTTGTATTCATGGATGTTGGAGGATGGTTGTGCATTTGTAAAGCAGATAAGTTAACCGAGAAACCGTGTAATACTTGTTCTTTTTAAAATACGATCGGCCAATCGGAGTAGCACATGTATGCTAAACATGAACATTTTCTGCAAATCCCATCGTTTGCATTAGCAGCAGAAAGGTAATAAACAGGGGAACAATCGGACTAGAAAAAGCCAGTCTCTTCTATGTCACAGGGAAAATTTGCATTTATGGCCCCGCCCACCTCGGATTGTGACCGTGTAATGCTGTATTGATTTAGCATCCAGGAGAGAGCAGAGTGCATCTCAGCTAGTAAAAGCCAACCATTAGCATTAGCAACTCTACAACATGGCAGAACACATTCGGGCTTGTTCAGTTGTGGAGATAAAATATTACATTTTTTACCCAAGTAAGAAGAATGAATGAAGGCAGCGGAAACGTGTTACTGTAGCTAATCAGAGTTAAGTTGTACGCAAATTATTGAGTAAGACTTGTAATCCTGTTATTTAACTATATTATCTGTTTTTAAAGGACTACCATTCTTAACAAGCCCTTTTGTTTAGATTATGCTTGTTTCAACGCTACCTTCCGTGAGCCGATTCTGTTGTAACATCAGCTCACATAGATCGTTAGCCTGGCAAGCCATCGTATATATGAATGAATATATAGTCTGACCACGGTTCATTGATGGTTCTCAGTCGTGGGGTGGGATCTACGGTTGTTTTTCAAACTGTCTCCATGTGTGATTGGACAACAACGTGACGTACTCACTAGGGATGTGAATCTCCACCACTGAGGCCGATTCGATACGTATCTCGATACGCTACTGGCGATACGATACATTAACGATGCGGTAAACCCTCTGGCGATACGATTCGATACGATTCATCCCTGCTGACGATTCTTTAATGATATGAGAACGATTTTCGATTCGATACATTTCATGATGCTATTTTAAACGATTCAACACATTAAAAAGATTTTCCAGCCCACATCTGATTTTTAAATATCAAAATGATTTTCCCTCTCCTCTGTGAAGGATGTATTTGATCCTCTATTGTTTTTGATTAATCAATAAATTCAACATTAAAAGACAATGCACATCATCAGTGATATTTTACATATTATACATAACATTATTGCTACAATACTTGAAATAAGGGGGTTGGCACTAGGTTTAGACAGAAAAATAAACCAACAGAATCAGAAAATTATTAGAGTTCATCATTTTTCAATTATTTGGAATTATTATGAAACAGTAAAAATTTGAAAACACTTCTAAATATGGTAATGATCCATATGTGGCAATATTAAAAGCTGTTGTAGCCTAATGTTACTGTTCCTTTAAGAGAAAAGTCCAAGCTGAGATGTGAGTTCATCTCAGCTGTTTATTGGACTTCTCTGAACTAAAATGTCATTCTGTCTGTTGTTTAGTTCTGCACAAATGTTACAATAATAAGGAATTATCTTAAATTACCTCACACAAAGCTTTAGTTGTGTAGACCAACAAGAATGCTCGGAAGAATACGCTGCTGCAGAAACCGGTCACACGGACTTTAGAAAGTTTTATTTTGACAAGACAGGAAGCACGTACGTTGGTTAATATTGTCCCACGATGGTTTTTCTAACTGCGGCGGCGCACCACCTGGCCTCCGCTAAAAGAGAAGGACGGTGCGTTCAATGCGCCTCAAAAAACGAGGACATAGCAGGAAAACAATGAAGTAATCGATGTAACCATGGTTTTAACCGATGAGAGACACGTACGGGAAGATACATTGCGATACAGCCGTCAGTTATAACCGGTGCGCACTGAAGCTACCGGTGCAGTCGCATCGCTAACGTCATGAACGAACCACCGGCTCAGATCGGTGAATCTCTCCATCCCTAGTACTCACCTCTACAGATGTCAGTCAACACGGTCACGCTATACTCCGTCAAAGAAGATGCAAATACATCCTTTATCTAAATAAACTTAAGTTCCTCTATGTGCCCAAGTCAAAATAGTCCAAAGCTGATGCCAAAGCCGTTTCAAACGAGCCGTCGTCCTCTTTGTTTTTTCAATAACATCCCACCCACCATCAGAGTGCTGTGATTGGCTCACCAAACCAATACAGCGCTGTGATTGGACCGCTACGGAGCCGTCGCCATCTTTGTTTCACTCAGTTGCACTAACATCCCGCCAACCTGACTGATAGAGCGCTATGATTGGTCCACCAAACCAATACAGCACTGTGATTGGTCCGCAATGGATATCAGTCAACGGGGCAGTTCGCCTTTACATCGTAGAAGAATCAGGGAAGAAGATGAAAATACATTGTTTTTCTAAATGAACGTGCTGTGATTGGTCAGCCACAATACTGGCCGGGGCTGCGGAGGTTCCACTGGAGTGTGGCTAGACCAACATGCAAAGCAAAATCATTTTGCTTCGGCAAACTTTCTAGGCTACTATATCGTAGTATTATGAACGTTATTTGGTTGAAACAAACATAAACTAAACAAATTGTAGAGGTTTAAAAAACATAATATTGCATTCTAACGCATCAGTGATAACTTTCTTAGCAGGAGTCCTTTCAAATACCAATTATTGGCCACTAATTGTTAGCGACCTGGCTAGCCATGCCTCTAGAGGATTACTCTGAGTGACATCATCTACAGGTAGGCTCGTTCCTGTAGATAATAACTGGTAAAACATCACTTTCATATGACCAAAACATTCCTTTAATAGGCATAAAACCCACGAGCCATTTTGTTGTTGACTAGGGCTGATTTGTGATTGCAGCCTTGAGTAGGGTTAACTCCAGAGACATTAGAGTTTCATACATAGGCAAAAACATTACTGCCCATGGGTACTAGTACACTTCTGTAGCTGCCATCTGTGTTGAATCCTGATTTAAACATTTCTTCCTAACATTTAAAGCCTCACAGGGTCATGGAAATGCTTTCAACTGAACGCTAACATCAATAAACCAACGTGCTGTTTACCAGGTATCATAACCATGTGTTGATTATCATCACCCAGTATTTTGGCCCTCTATAATTTAATGAGACGCTCTAAACACAGTGAGCCTCAGAGGTCGGTGATTATGGTCATTTTGGTCAGGAACCTGAGATTTAACCCAGGAAAAGTGGATCTGATGACGGTGCAGCAGCAGATCTAAAGTTAAGCAGCAATTTAGGTCTCAACACCTTTCAGGCTGTTTCTCCTGGATGATCAAGCACAAAGAATTAAACATCAAGGCGTCACCAAAGTCTCCGATCTTCATCTTTATGCAGATTTAAATATTTAAAACGACATTTTGTTCTAAAAAGAAGGCGTCGTCAGGTGTCATGTGGGATTGGGAATGATGCATTTTGTTTTCTAGTTGATGCAACAAACCAAGCAAAACTCTAAAGAGGATATAAAGATGCACTCTGAATGTTAACCAGTCTGAACTGAAGAAGGCAAACTACAGCTCCTCTGCCTCTCTGCTGCTGCCCTACTTCTTCCTGGACGCGTCTGACTTGCATTTTAATGCTCCGATCTGCATCTCGGGCTTGAGTAGCTGCCATGCCGGCGCGGTTTTATTCTAATTGATCATTACTGCAGCAGGATGCTTTGATGTAGCTGCTTCTGGTGCCGGGAGGCTCAAACGAAATGCAGATGAGGACAACACTGTTTATATTTTCATTCTCAGAGTCGTTTAAATCCTCAGAAACCTTCCTGAGAGACTAAGGAAATGCACGAATCCTTTCAACTTCATCCAATATGGTTGTATTTGTTTTGGTGACTTAGTCCAGGATGTAGCTGTAACTATATAAAATCAGTGCAGTGTTTTCTGCTTTAATGCTGATCTTTACTGAGTTGAGTGTGCATGTTTTCTCTCTGTGCTTCGGTCTCGTGCTGTCTGTCTGACCGGCTGTTGGGGGATTAGAGCAGATTAACATAATCTTGACTGAGAGAGTAAATCCAAGGTGCGCATCACTCTCTCTCCAGAGCAGAATACGGTCAAGTCAGAGCTGATTATTTAGACATCCCTAACAACCTCTCATCTCAGGCCTAAAACGCAGGAAAGCATCAAAGAAAACGACTTTTTCCTGGTTTGATGATTTTAAAGAATGATAATCAGAGTTTCACAGAGGACACCTGTTGACGTATGTGTCGATGAGTTATTACGTAGCCATCTGTGTAAAACGATCTGGACTGAACCTCCCCACAGAGTCTCTGACGTAGCTCCACCCAGCAGGCAGAGAACAAAACATTCCACACGGATGTGTTATCACCTCCACGACTCACACACAAAACAAACAGCAAACATGTGGGACAGTTTATTGAAGTAGCAAATACCTAAGCACTGGCGCACACTTTACTGCATTTTTAATCCATTTTAACGCAAAAAACGATCATGCAAATTCTGCATAAAGATGGCAGGTTTAAAGCTAGCTTGTTTTGCAGAATTGCTGTTGCAGCTTTAATGGGAACATGTGTGCTATCACTTTTGCTAGTGATAGGTTGACGTAGACAAAATCGTCAAAGAACCAAAAGGATTTTCCCATTAGATGACAATGGAAGTTTGGCTAAACAGGTGAGAAAGCCCCACCCCCTTTTAGAGTTCAGGTGACAACAGAAACATCCTTCAAGTTTTAAAGCTGGGGTATGTAGTTTAAATTTTTAAAGTAACTTCTGACCTGTCTATAACATAGGGAACCTTTCATAATTTATATTCCGCTAAAGTCTCCCCCCTGGCCTCTACAGCTAAACATATCATTTACGCGAGCCTAGAGCGTTGACCAATAGGAAGCCTAACCCCTTTTTTCCACGGGAAGTGAAAGTGTCGCGAAACGTACTTTGCTGCAATTAACCGCCGTTATTAGAGTTTCTTTCCACTGGCAAATGCAACATTCTGGACGCATCTCAGAAGAGAAGGGACGCTATCATTACGTTTAGAGTATTTTTTACGCGCTACGCTACAAAAACACGTCAAACTCCACACTTCAGATCAGGTCAGACAGGAAGTCAAACACGAAATCAGCGTAAAACATTCGCAAACTTTCAAAATAAAAGTTACGTGCAGTACGTCATTTCCTGTGAAACCCCCATAGCCGATGTAAATGGAACAGAAAATAAGCCACAGACATTTCTGAAACATTCCCACTTGGGAATGAGCTCAGGACTAAAATGACGCTTTCCCGTCCGGTGGAAAGGAGTAAGTCTCCGCCCATTTTGGTCGGCTCATGGGTCCCCTGACCGAAAAAAAAAAAGAATGTAAGTCAATGGGGCGATGCCTTACTTTAATTACCACCAGCAGTTACTATAGTGACCTTTAATGAGTTCCATGCAATTACCATGGTAACCCTAATGAGCCACTGGCAGCAGCATTAACATTTCTTATAATGCTCTAACATCTAAGATATTTTGTCTGGTCTTAGACGATCATTACAAAGTTGAAGTTAGAATTTTTGGGCAGTTGTTGAGTTTTGGATAAGTCACTCAGACGTGTGTTTTTCATCATTTACAGAAGTGAACTTTTCTCTAAAAACCCAAGGGATCTGCAGGAGATAAAGTAGAATTATTTGGATGAGAGAGAGAGAGAAAAAACTAGCCTGGCTGGAAAACAAACAAGAACTTCAGTCAGACCAATTAAACAAGGAGCCGTTTTATTAATGGTGACAGAATCAGACGAACAACCGGAACAACCTCCATAAACCAGCTCTGGATCCAAAAGAGCGACTGAATGGATTAGAAAGTTTAGTGGAAATTGCTAAATTTGATTTAAGAAGTAAATAATCTCCATTAGCTGCATTTGTGCAATGATCCCAGTAGTACATAAAATCATTAGAGTGAACTTTCCTGTTGTTTACATACATAACGTGAGTGAGTTTAGGTATGCATCTCACTGCTAATCTAAAGAATGTGCAGGGAGCTGCCTGGTTCCTGCCCAGACAGAGAAACAGTTATTGTACAACCTCGGGGTCTGTCAGCGTCATTCCTGCAGAGTGGATCAGGAACTGGAGCATGTTAAACAGCAACCTGGACCAGCGGATGACTGCGAGCTGAAAGAAATCCTAAAAATGTTCTGAGAATCCTCAACGTTTGGCCTCTCAAGTCTATCCAAACATTCCTTTAATATGCCTCCCCCCTTTTTTTTCAAATTAAAAGCACAAAAATGTAGAAAATCTACGTGCAGATTCGCTTCTTTGACAAAATCAGTAGCTCATCCCTGAGTTGGCAGATATTTGTGTCGATCATTAAAACGTCCGCGTGTCCTGGAAGCTCCATGGAAGTCTCTTACAGGCCTGAGCCGTGAGAGTTTCCGACAGCAGGCCTAAACAAACAGCCACCAGCGACAGGCGTCGACTGCAGTTCAGGATCACTGAAAAAGACAACATTTTTGAAAATTTTGATATAAAAATGGCGAAGAGAATAAGTGAAGTCAGATCAGAGCTCCTGGGAAGGTTTAAAATACAACCATCAGCAAGAAAATCTGGTTTATGTGTCGCTTTTGATGTAAAAAAGAGAAAAATAGCTAAAATAAACAACAGCACTCTACATTAAACTTTCTGTAACTTGTTTTCTGATAAATTCCCCATAAAAACAACATTATAAACATCTCATCAGTGAAGGGATAGCTAGTTTAAAAGAAAAAACATTTCAGTGTTCACCTTCAGAGCTCTCAAACAAAATTAGATTAAGTTGCCACCTGCTGGCGTCTTTAAAAATTCAAAAGGTTGTCTGAAATGCCTCCATTTTTCAAGAAAAGTTTCTGAAATTGTTAGAAATTAATTGCAAACTATTTACTTTTGCATTTTTAAATATCTGCTCATCATAAAACATGAAGAAAAACTCTCTGAAACACTAAAAAGTTTAAAGTTCCAACCCTTGAATGTTATTTAGGGCTATTGCATGACTTTTCCTTTACTTAAAAAAAAACTTTTGAAAGTTTCAGGTTTAAGCTGCAAATCAAGATTTTATGCATAATCAAATATGGCCCTTGGACAGTAAAATAACGATGTTAAGCATGCGCCTCCTACCTCTAATAGCCTGGGAGTTTGACGTGAGCACAAACAGTTTGATGAAGCTCAGACAGAGCAGAGCGTAGTCGTGCTCCCAGATGACGACGGGGATCAGGAGGACTTTTCCGTAGCAGGACAGCAGCAGAGCTCTGAGGAGCAGGCTGAACTCTATGGTCCCACCCTGCAGACGAGCGACCCACAACCAAAGGAACAGGAGCACGCCGCTGCAGAACGCACACAGCTCTGAAGGTTAAATGAAAAGAGACGATCAGAATGTAGAGTGTAAACATTACATCATTTCATCACTTTATTCAAAAACACATATTTTACCCCCAGACTGGACAACCAGTAGAGTCCCTGAAACATCAATGAGGTCAACAGATAAATGTATTGTTTTCTTACCAAGAGCAGCCAGTCCAAACATGCCGTAAAACTCCCATTCCTTGGTGTAGCGGATAAAATCAGCAGGATCGCTGCTCTGCTCAGAGCCGTGGAGCTCAGACCACCGGAGGTAGGCCTCACACAGCAAGCAGAACACACACAACTTCCAGTGGATCTGTAAACAACACACACACACACACACACACACACACACACACACAATTTCTATTATAAAGCAAATCACTAAAAATATGAAAATAGCTCCTGATTTAAAAAATGAACAAAAGGACACTGTTTTAAATGATAGCAGCATGTTTAACACTAACTTATTTGACTGCATCGATTATGATTAATGGCAATTTGACTGAATTGCAGGGTATTTGTTATGAAATAGGGAATTAAATTGCTCTGAATGTAACTCTTTGCAACCTATTTGCAACCCAATAGTTACTGAAGCTTTACCAGTCTTTAGTTTCATTATTAACTTGTAGTTTTGAACATTTTTAATGAAAAACTTGCTTTTGCACTTTCATAAATCCAGATTTTCTGGATAAAAACTCAAGACAAACGTAATAAAAGCAAGTCAGAACAACAAATGTCACTTACATTTAAGCTTGTGTTGAACAAAATGTGCCCAAAAGCCTGGGTTTTGCACAAAATTGCATCAATGAGAATAATCACGGGGTCATATTCGATATATTTATCCACTGGTTTTTGACAGGATTCCTGGAATACAGACATCAGCCCCATGTTGTCACTTCAATTAAAACGTTCTACATAATAATAATAATACTACAAACAGAGAAGTAATGAAGCAAACTAACTGTTGTGTTGAAATGATTATTCAGAAAAACGACAGACGTAGTTTATCCTTATAGCACCATGAAAGCTAGCTTAAAACCAAGTCATTTGGATAACCTACACATATTGTTATCTTCAGGATCCCGTTTCTGTAATCCCTGTGGAGCTCTGTCGCTTCTTTGTTACATTCAACACACCTAAAAGCTTTTCTCTCCATTTTTTCATCCATCTACGGATAGTAACAGCATGCTAGCATTCAAAACATTTAAACCGGAAAAGAGTCGGAATCGCACCAAGTTTACTTCAAAATAAAAGCACAACTTTTAATGACAACTTGCCTAAATTCGTTTACGTCTTAAAATTATGTCTGTTAATCAATTTACTATGTTTTTTACACATAATTAAATTGATTTAGGTGTTTTGTCTGGAAAAAAACACTAAAATGTAAAAGCCGAAGTAGAAGTTTCAGGTAAGAAAGAGAAGATTTGATGTCCTAAATGAAGGAAACTGGAGTGATTTAAGAGCTTTTGCATGGCATTTTAGTTAAGATATGTTGTTTTTTTTAATTAATGTGCAATAATATATGCAACCTTTCGTTAAAATAACTGATTAAATTTTAAATTTAACAAAAGTTGAGTTTTATTTTGAAATACTTTATAGGAAATGGTCATGCGGACCTCAGACTGGAGGAGCCGGTTTGACAGCCGCATTGACTACTGGGAATTGAAGTTTAAGCTTCTCATCTGATTGCAGGCTTCCAGTAGATTTGCTCGTAGGGGAGGCGTGTTTCTATTTTTTAATTAATTTTTTTTCGGTTTACTCAGTCGAACTGCAGCAACTTCCGCCTCTGGCGTCACACATGTAGCCAAACATGGCCCCTTCCAGCCGGACTGTTGCTGTAGTGGTGCTCTCATTGCTTTACCTGAGCGGGGAAACCATTTCCACCGAGTACTTCTCCACTCTCACTTTGTTCAACAATGACCTCCAGAAGCAGGGGTGCAGCTCGGTGTCCGAGTGGGAAGATTACGCTGCGGATTGCGGTAAGGTGTTACTTTGCGTCGCCTGCCTGTTCGGTTCAACTGTCACCCGGTTAGCTTACCGCTAGCAAGCTAACAACAAACTGACAGCTAGAGTAGTTGACTAAAATCAGCTCTGCTCTATTAAATCTCGGTCGCAGAGGGTAGAAATACAATTTTAATAGAGAAAAATTTTAACGGTAAAAAAAAAACTAAACAAAACACAAAAAACTCTAGTCATTGTTTTTTTTTAGCTTACCAGAGCTACAAAAATCATGACTTTTGCACTTTATGCTAGCATTATTAATCCTCTTTTAGGACGTCCAGTTTACTCAAATTACATATTTTTGTTAAAGTTAGATCAACTTAAATGACACTTATTTAGTTAGATATAAAATTATGTTATAGTGTTGTACATAAAATTTGATGCAGAAAGAGAAAAAGTTGTCTGTCATCAGCTAACAACAAAGTAAAAGGGCAAAAAATAAAATGAAATTTAAGTTTTTGACGAGAAATTAGAATTGTTTTAAAGAACAGGATTTGAAATAAAACGTAAAAATAAAATTTAATCTTTAATTGAATCAGAGTTGTGTTATATCACAAGTATTTAAGAAAAACAGTGCTATTTAATAAAAGCTTGAATGAAAATAATCATTTATGTGCTTTTTATACAGTTTAAATTACACCGCAAACATGAAAAGCACATTAAAAGTCCAAAGCATGCTAAAAAATCAATGGAAAGCTATCATATGATAAAAGCCTGGTGAACAGTGTCTGCAAAGCCAAGTTGCAGGGGCAGATCAGCACGTTTCACTCAGGTCTGACACTTTGTAAAAATGGTCGGATAAGAAGACAGAAATGATCTGTTGTCTCTCCAGAGCCGTCGGTTTTACAGTTTGAGGACCCAGACTGTGAGGAGGGAAGCAACCCCCCGTGCGAGTCAGTCTTCTCACTTAATGCAGAAAAGATCCTGGTGAGTTCCTCGCACACCGTTTGGTTTAGTTACACATATTTAACTTTTCCTTTAGAATAAAAAATCACCTCTAAACTTCAGGTTGAGTTGTAACCTTTGGTAATTTCTTTACTTTATAATTAATGAGGATAATATTTGAAAGTATTAAAATAAGAATATATGACATGTGGGATTTGAAACAATCACAACATAATAAAACTACTTGCATGAAAAGAATGAATGATTCCCTCTATTGGACCTCACATTGTTGTGAGTTTCTGGGTGTGTTGGGTCATTTGCACGTCTTGTAGCCACACCCAGTAGTGATAATAGAGTGGAGTGACATGAACTTAATACCTTTTCACTTCTACAGTCTCCATCCCTTCTAGGGGAAAATGAATCCTGCGGTAAATTGAAGCAAAAAGCTTAATGGAGCCGTGAAGTTTCTGCATCAGCAGCAGATGTTAAAAAGGTTCTGATGCTTTCAGAAGAACGCTCTTCGTCTAGTTTCCCCTCTAAAGTTTTCTTATCTAAGACTGATTTCCTATTTCTGTGCCATCCTCACACAGGAAACCAGTAAAAAGTAGCTCGTGGTGTGTTTCTGCTTCCTGCGTCAATATCATTTCTTTTTCTTCATCTTTCACAGAACCAGGCCAAGTTGTTTATAGAGCAGAAAAAAATCCCCTTCCCTGTAGATAACCACAACACCAACGAGGAACTCGGTGAGCTGCCACCTCACTCAGGAAGCTCAAGTTCTGGTTTCTACCCTCACTAATATTCACTATAATGTTCTCTCATTTGCAGCTATATGCTATGTTCTGATAGGCAACGGCCTTTATGATGAAGCTATTAAACACTTCTCACTCTTACTACAGGTACGGCTACATTTCAGTACATGTATGACCTTTAACCACTAAGGTACGTCCGTGTTTTCAGAGGAAATGTTTTGTTTTTGATGCAGGGGGATCCAGAGTTAGTCAGTGCCATCTACGGACGAGGGATCGCTTATGGGAAGAAAAGTTTACAGGTGAGCCGCAGAATCCAGCACATCAGAATGATGTATTTATAAATACAAGTTTAAGCAAACTTATACACATTTAGAGCTTAAAATATTATTAAGATGGTTTTCTTTAGAGCAGGAAGTCTCCTGCAGACTTCCCCAGGTTGTTCTCAGCAGTAGACTCATAAAGTCCTGGTTTGTTTGGGTTTTTTGTGCAAAATTCAGTAGAAATTTAGTTTGAAACTGTCCAGTAGCAAGTTTTTAGGTGTGATCTGTTGCCTCAAGACACTAGACACCGTTAGTTTTTTGTAGTTGCAGATGTTTCTCTACTTTATGTTCTTGCCAGGACATAAAGAATGCTGACCTGGCGCTTTACGAGCTCAACAGAGTCATCGCACTCGAGCCCAACTGGCCAGAAGTCTACGAACAGAGAGCAGAGGTGAGGACTGAGCTGTAAACGGAATAACAGTCAGTGCTGAATGCGTACTTAAGTCAATATCTGTGAAATAAACCGTTCATTTCTGCATATCTGTGTTATAGGGATGTGTATTGGTAAAATTCTGGCGATACGATACGTATCACAATACAGGGGAGATGATACGATATATCTCGATATATTGCGATACATTCAATAATTCACTAAACAGTCCAAACTGATACGTACCATGTTTAACATGAGGTATCTGAACCATAATAGAGGGATTTACATTTCAATGGTGGAAACCAAACCCATTGCACACTGCTGCCAACTAGCGGTCGGCGTTTGAATTGCACCAAAATAAAAGAAAATACACAAATGTTTGCATGTAAATTCTTCCAAAAATTCAATACACGGCTTTTGAATATCGATATAATATCACAGGACAAAATATCACAATATATTGCCATATCGATGTTTTCTTACATCCCTAGTGTGTTTGCTAAACTTTAGCTGTTAGCCATTGCAGCCATCTTGGATTGGCTTATTTCCATTGATGCACGACTTTCTGGGAGTTTTGCTAAAAGGCCTGAATCTGAATCTTTTCCAGATTAAAACAGCAAAACCTTTACCGATATAGATGAACACCCTGACTTTATTTAGACCATTAATACTTCCTGTTGTTGGGTAATATATTAGTTAGAATACCTTTTACCTATAAACGCTAATCCTCTCAATCACAATAATAAAACCTGCATTTGGTTTGTAAAGTTTTTTATGGAGCTTCAAACATCAGGAAATCCTTTTATTGCTGTGTTTGCTGTATAATAGCACAGTAATCGTATTTTTTCTGACTTCTATAAACACAGTTTATAGCTTCAATGATCCAATAAACTGTTACAGACACAGGGTTCATCGTGTGGCGTCGGTGTTTTGTTTCCTGTGTCCTCATGCATCGTTATGTTGTGACATCATGTTTGTGATGAAATCAGGTGGGCGCTAAAAGTGCATAAAGTTCAGAAATTATTGCACCAGAACATAAGTTAATAGTTGACTAACGTATTGAACAACAGACCTACACCTCCCCCCGTCGCTGGTTTCAGGCTGTTTTTATCAACCCTCAACCACTCACTGTAACACGTCTCTGTTGTCATGAACCAGAAATTCATGTCTGAAAGAGAGGAGAGGGAAAAAAAGCTGCACAGCTCAGGTTTTATTTTTCTAGACATCTGAGAACGTCTCTTTGTGGTATTCAGCCTATTTTAGTCCTACAGTAATGCAGGAATCTTGCATTTCCGAGATGAAAAAGCTTTAAATTATCCAAAATGATTAAAGCAGCCAAAATCAGGTTAACAGTGAACAACAACAGTGATTCCTGCAGACAGGATGTTGTGACAAACGTCTGGTTGTCTCCGTCCTCAGATCCTGTCTCCGTTGGGTCGTATCAGCGAAGCTCTGAGCGATCTGACTAAAGCCATCCAGCTGCAGCCATCAGCTCGACTCTACAGGCACCGAGGAACTCTGCTCTTCATTTCCGAGGTCCGACCATCTCTCACACACCACCTCTGCAGGTTCATGCTCTTGTTATCCCACCTCCTGACGCCATGTTTGGCCTCCATTCAGGATTATGTCGCAGCTATGGAGGACTTCCAGCGATCCCTGGAGCTGAAGAAGAATCAGCCCATCGCCATGCTTTATAAAGGCCTCACCTTCTTCCACAGAGGAATGCTGAAGGTAGGCGGCCATGTTATTTGTTTATAGTTGATTTGACTAAGAGGCGGAGACTTTTCAGAGCTTATGCAGGTGCTGGGAATATTCGAAAAGGCTTGGATGTTGGATAAAGTGCTAGAAACTTTATTTGTGTTGTTTTCATTATAATAATTTTGTTCTTTAAAGGTGTGGAACACTGAAAAAACATTTTTTAGTGATTATTTCTGATTTTAATCAGTCATGTGAGTGTTTCCTGCAGGCTGAACATGAAAATAGTTTCCTCCACCTATCTCCTGCATTAGCTTCTGATAGAAAATAGACTCTAGGTGAAACTCTAGGATTAGAAAATCCTGACAGATCTACGTCACACTGTCACTGAACATTCATGGACTCACCCATCTTGACTCACGACGGGGAAGGCTGTTGTTGGTTTAGCGTCCAGGAAACAGCAGAGAACGTCTCAACTAGTAGAAGCTAACCGTTAGCATTAGCAACTCCACCACACAGCAGAACTCCTCCAGGCTTGTGTTGTTGGTGGAGATAAAACATCAACGTTGCAGAGCAAACAGAGTCAGTGGTAGAGTCGTGTTGCTGTTAGCCAATCAGAGGCGAGATGTTGAAATATCAGGAAATAAGACTCCAGATCCTGTCGTCTGAAGCTACTTTCTTCTGAAACGGGTGCTTCTGGGCTTTTTTCCCCAGAGTACGACTTGCAAGGCATCCATTTCTATAGAGACCACTGCAAATGTATTGATTAAACAAGTGAACCACACCTTTAAAGCCAATTAGCATTTGATTAGGAAGTAATTAAATATTTTATTTGTTTCCTTATTGATTAAAATAAATAAAAAAATACAGAAAGGGTTAAAATTAACTTTAAAATTGTGATTTTAATTTTGAGGAGGATGCACAAACCTGCAAACATCTGGCCTGATCTCTATCTGGAAGTGAATCTCAGCTGCCGGTAATTTAAACATGTAGAGATTTTTAGCTACAGGGTTCCCAGAATGAGCATTCATGGAGAATTTCAGCCTTTTGGTCGTTTTTCTTTTTCTTTTAAAAGTATAAAAAGATGACCACAATTCCAGTTTTCATCTAAACAGTTATCAGCAGCACAAGTTTAAATCAGGACTATAAAAGATGAATCACCATGATAAATTATTGCTTAATTGCTAATTACGTTGTGATATTTGGTCTCGGTCCAGGTCGAGTAAATGTCAAGCTTCAGAGCAGAAGTCCATCTCATTACCAGCTCGTTTATCTCTCTTTAGTGGTTTCATCACCTCCACCTCCGCCTACCTGCAGCTGAAGCCTGACCACAAACAAACCAGATGTTCTTCCTGCACTTATCAGTGTTTGATTCTTAAAAACAGATGTCCTGTGGGACTTTTTATCAGATATGAGAACGTGTGTCTGAATATTTCTGATGACTCTTCATGAAAACATGAAACTGTTTGAGTCACTGATTCATGGAAACAGCTGGGAGTCTGTAAATACTCTCGTTTACAGAAAACCTGGAGAACTTTCAGTTTAAATCACAGCACGCAAAGTAAAATAAACCTAAAAATTAGCATTTATCTGCTGCTGTTTCGATGTTTTAACTGTTGTCTCTTTGTTCCTTAGGAAGCCATTGAGACGTTCAAGGAGGCGTTAAAGTTAAAGTCTGATTTCATAGATGCCTATAAGAGCCTCGGACAGGCCTACAGGTACAAACGTTTAGTGAGAGGATGCAGAGTTTAACCCCTCGTTCAACATGGCTCCCGGTTTCCTTGTTTTCAGAGAGTTGGGTGATTTTGAATCTGCAATGGAGAGCTTCCTGAAAGCTTTAATGCTGAACCAGAACCACATCCAGTCCCTGCAGCTGCGGGGCATGATGCTGTACCACCACGGCTCTCTGCAGGAGGCCATCGGCAACTTTAAAGTACTGAAATCACGACGCAGCGTGTTGTCGGCGCGTCCTTCGTAGCTGAGCGTGTTATTGCTGTGATTTGTGTCCTCCAGAGGTGCCTTCAGTTGGAACCCTACAACGAGGTGTGCCAGTACATGAAGGGGCTGAGCCACGTGGCCATGGGGCAGTTCTACGAGGGCATCAAAGCTCAGACTAAAGTCATGCTGAACGATCCGCTGCTGGGACAGAAGGCCAGCTCTGAATACCTCAAAGTGAAATACCTCAGAGGTATGTGGGCCGTGCTGACTCAGAAACACACAAAAGCTGGTTTAGGTCTGATTTCCAGCTGGATCATTTCTGGAACGGCTCCAGATTTCTCTGTGGAAGATGTTCCTCCTGTTTGAATCACTGAGGGACTTTTGAGCATTTGTTGCTTATTTTAGAGGAATTGTTTTAGGCTGAAACTTTAGGAAATGAGAGCAGAGAAACAGGAAGGAGGCGAGGAAACAGTGACATCATAACTCCACTTTTATAGCATGAGCTCAGATCAGAACAGATGCATTTGTTTGTCTAATGAAGAAGAAATTTAAATTCACGCAACAGAAATATGTTTTTGAAGAACAAACCAGCACGTTTTCCTTTGTTATCGTTCTTTCCTGTTTTTTGTTTTTCCTCCAGAGTATTCCCGTTACCTGCACTCCCATCTGGATGTCCCGGTGGCGGAGTACAACGTGGACCAGGACTTACCGGGGAACTTTAAGAACCACTGGGCTAAGAACCTGCCCTTTTTAATAGAAGAGTACGAGGAGCAGCCCGGCTTGCAGCCACACATCAAGTTAGTCTCATTCACGGATTTTGAGCACGCACCTGCAACGGCTTCTCATCTTTTTGGGGGAATTTTGAGGCTGAATCACTAAAGTCTCCTCAGACTGGTTCCTGTTAGATCATTAGAACAGTTTTCAGTAAAAAAAAATAAAAAACTTTTCATTTGCTGTGCAAACAGGAAGTGGGCTGATTGAACCTCTAGTAGATAAATCTATTTTAAGCAGTTCCTTAACTGATATCGGTGACGTTACTTCTGCTTCTGCCTCTAAAGCTAAAGCTGAACATGACACCAGACCACGATTTAAATCTTCTGCCTCAAACTAAGAAAAAGTAGCATCTGATCTTAAATCTCCATCTCTCTCCTCTGAAAGTTTAAAGATGCAGAACCGTTTGTTTCCAGAACCTAAAGCGAGTCTGTTTTCCTTTCCCCTGCAGAGACGTGCTGCCGCAGAACTTTGACAGCTACAGCACGGACGTCCAGATGCTGATCTGCACCGCCGACCATCTGGGACTGCTGATGCAGTACGATAGTCCTGGATTTTTACCCAACCAGAGGATACACAGAGGTACAGCTGATGAACTCCACAAATCTGCTGAAATCTTTCGAGTGTTATTTTTTTTATAAATAATGAAAGAAATGTTTGTGTTTCTGGAGCCATGGGTTTAGCAACGCTGGAGGTGATGCAGGCGATGCATCGGACGTGGAGCAACTCTAAAGTGAGAGTCAACGGGAAGACGAGGCAAATGCAGTGGAGGGACATGTTTGATATAGCCGTCAAATGGAGGAGGTGAATAAAACCATGCAGTCATGGCATCTATAGATTTATCAGGGTTCTAGAGGGTGAAATGATCATGTTTTAGTCAAACAAGTCAATTCTGAAAATTAATTTTCTTTTTAAAGTACTTTTTAAAGTACTGGAGCTTTTATTTGATCTGTACTTTTATGCATTTTAGTAAATTAAATAAAAAATAAAGCAAGGTAATGAAACTTCATCCTAGTGAAGTTGGAAACCAGTGGTCCCAGTTTGACTGAAGCTTAACATTTAAATAAAAACAAATAAATTATCTTATGTTACAATGAAGGAAAATTATTTTACTGTAAGATTAACAAAAAGTATTTCAAAAAATATTTTACTAAAAAGTACAAATACACAATTATTTCACTGCTGCATTAAAGTAATAATAATAATAGTAATAATAATAATAATAATAATAATAATAATAACAGGATTAATAAAGTGGAATTACAACTATTGTAAACAACCCTGCTGCAGCCTGCTGTAGCTAGCGCTAACAACGAGCTAACGCTAACATGAGCCAACTAATACTAAAATAAATCATAAAGTAAAAAGATCCACACTGTTGGACAAAAAAATATTATTACTTACAAGTCCAGTAGCAACAAAGCCAGGTCACCATCAGTCCGTGACTTTGTAGCCTCCTTTAGCCCCTCAAACTAGCATAGGCCGCGCCGATGTTCACTCTGGTTTTAGCTCTTTGCTTCACCTACAAAGACATTACGCTGTTACTTTTACTTCCAGGCTCCACCATGATGCCAACAGAAAAAGCAAACTTCTTCTTGTTCTTGCGTTTTATTGACAAACTGAAAATGCTAACTGCTAGCATTACAGCTAACAGCTGTAAAGCAGGTATAAGAGCGCACCCCAGGACACCTACCCGCTCCACAAAACTATCTAGTGCAGTTTTTGGTCAGCAGAGGGCTGCAGAGTGGTGTCAGATATGAAACTGGTCAAGTTTCTAATCCAACAATCACTGAGATCAACGTTAAAGCGCTAGCTTAAAGTTTAAAAAACGACCTGTTGCTACTTTAAAATAGACAGAAATATAGAAAATTAAGGATTAAAGAATACTAATAAAATAATTGAATAATAGATAAAATAGTTAATTTTGTGTTAAAATTCTGTCAAAATGCCCAAATAAATAAAAGTTCCATCTGAAACATTTTGTTTTGAATTAAGTATGAATTTCTGTTCATCCCCAGAAAACAGCAGCGGTTCCTCCTGTTTCATGTTTTTTAAGGAACATGAACTCTAGACTCAGTCTAATATTCTCTTTATCTCTCTGTGTGGTTCGTTATCTGATAAAATGAGAAACGTTTTTTAAAAATCTGCTAAAGAATCAGGAAGGAAGGAACTTAAATACAAAAACTAAATAAAACCGTTATTTCTGGTTTGTTTTAAAGTCACACATTATGTACATGAACAGATTTTCTCTGTCTTTTTGAAAAAGTCAAACAAATGACATTAAAGAGTCTTTAGTGGATCGGTGAGCACAAACAGACTAAACAGGCTCTTCTCGTCGCCGTAGGATCGCAGATCCAGACCAGCCAGTTCTGTGGTTGGACCAGATGCCGGCTAGGAGCCTCAGTCGAGGCTTCAACAACCACATCAACCTCATCAGGTACCGACCTTGCTTCCAACTGATGCGATTCAGTTTAAATGAACAGAAATTAATCAAAAATTGTGTCAAATTTGGTATAAATTTGCCTTTCAGGGGTCAGATTATCAACATTAGATACCTGGCCTATTTTGACAACATCCTGGAGTTTATCAAAGACAGAATACTGGTGTACCACGGGTAAATAACAATGTTCTTCCCTTCACTCACCAAGGCCCTGAAGTCGTTTAAATGACCGTGTTTAATCTGCTTCAGGGCGTACAACCCCAGAGGGCTTCTGGAGGTCCGCCAGGCTCTAGAGAATGTGAATAAAGTAGAAGATCTGCTTCCTATAATGAAGGTAAGAAGGAAATGGACAAAGGAGAATCTGTGTGGATGGAATAATTGATGATGACAGCAGACTTTAGTTGAGTTTGAAGTTGAGTACGTGTGTGTGTGTTTTTTTTTAGCAGTTCAACAGTAAAACCAGAGACGGCTTCACGGTCAACTCAAAGGTGCCGAGCATGAAGGATGCTGGGAAAGAGCACGACGGTTTCACCATCACCATCACGGGAGACAGGTACGGCCCTCGGGACTGTGGAGGCCTGGTTTGATGGGAAAGCGTCGGATCAGATGGGATAGGATGGAATAAAAGTAGATTTGTCTGAAAAAAGAATTAAAGTAGGGAACAATTGTCCTGCTGCAAAAAAAAAGTGATTAAAAATGAGTTCATTGTTTAGAAAAGTCAATATTTTTGTGCATTTCCAGCTTTTAGCACTCAGGATGTGTAAAAGCGCCTGACAGAAACGGTAGTTTGAAACATTTAGAACACCAAGCAAAAAAAAAAAAGACCCAAAATTACTCAAAAAAAGAATTTTGTCCCAATAAAAGTCCAAAAGTTAACATCCAGGTTGATCTTGGGCAGCAGTAGCTCAGGAGGTAGAGCGGGTTGTCCAGTAATCGGAAGGTTGCAGGTTCGATCCCGGCTCCGGCCAGAGAATGCTGCTGTGTGTCCTTGGGCAAGACACTTAACCCGCCTTGCCTGCTGGTGGTGGTCGGAGGGACTGGTGGCGCCAGTGCTCGGCAGCCTCGCCTCCGTCAGTGCGCCCCAGGGCAGCTGTAGCTACATCGTAGCTCATCCCCACCAGCATATGAATGTGTGTGTGAATGGGTGGATGACTGATTGTGTTGTGAAGCGCCTTGGGGGGTTGTAGAACCCTAAGAAGGTGCTATACAAATACAGGCCATTTACCATTTACCATCTTTTGACCAAATTTCATAACATTTATACAAAAATGCTCTTTAAATGCTCTATTAACTGAAAATTATACCAACGTACGGCCCATTTTATTACAATATTAAACACTAAATATCACTGCATCCTACACATTTACATTTAATGAATTTTTCTATCGTTTAATGAAATGATTTTGTTTATTTTCAGGGTGGGAAACATGTTGTTTTCCGTAGAAACGCAGACGACAGAGGAGCGAACGCAGCAGTACCAGTCAGAGATCGAGTCCATCTACAAAGACCTGACGGCTAAAGGAAAGGCGCTGATGCTGTCCACCGAGCTGGGGGTCAGAGCTGCTGTCTGATGATCGTTAGATGATCGGTTTAGTTGTCTGTTCGGTCCTGTTGGAGGGACAGGAAATGTGATGCAAGGAAGAAAATTAGAAGAACTTATTTACTGTTTTTACAACAAAATCAAAGTTAAAGAAAAGCATAAGAAGATGGTTAAATGTCTTTAGAGCCCATAGGTTTGAGCACATTTGCTATTTTGTTTGATTTTAGCTGTTTTTCTGACAACAATCGACTGCGTTTCTGACATTAAATATGTCATTTTTCTAAACTGAGAACAAAAATACCATCATTATTATTACCTTTATGATCATTTCTGCCTGTTTCTTTAGATTATCTTATTTCTTCTTGCAGGAATAAACATAATCATCATGGCTGCAGAAATCCTTAGTTAGACCAGCTGAAACTCTGATTCATCTTCTTTCAGGACGCAGACGCTGTGTGCAATCTGATCCTGTCCTTGGTTTATTACTTCTGTAACCTCATGCCTCTCTCCAGAGGATCCAGGTAATTCTGCAAGTTTCTGTTATTTAATGAGTCAAATGAGCTTTGGTTAAAAACGGATGGCAAACGGAGGTGTTTCTCCTCAGCGTGGTGGCGTATTCTGTGGTGATGGGAGCGCTGATGGCCAGTGGGAAGGAGGTCATCGGCAGGATCCCAAAAGGAAAGGTAAATAAAGGACTTTTATACATCTAAACTATTAAAAATAAACACTCGGTGTAGAATTCTTATAAAATGTTCGTACCAGTCCTATGTCAAAAGCTTTGGGTAATAAGTTGAAAGAACAACATCTGCTGGAATGAAAAGGATGATAAAGTTGCAAGTGTGGTATTCTGGCCACAGCGGGTGGTGGAGGTCTGAGTGACATTTCATTAACCCTGTTAAAGATCATTTTAGCACTAACTGGCTATGAAAATGTTATATAGTGTGGCTTTAACTGAATGCTTCACAGAAGCAGCACAATAATCTGATCTGGGGTCAGAAAGCTCAAAGGATTAGTTCAGCTTTTCTTCCAGTCAGGAAGTTTGCAGAGTGGGTGCAAAAATGTGGATAAATGAGGGAAAAAGGAACCTTTTTCTTGGATGAAGTGGGTTGATTTTGGCAGGAAAGCAGGAAGCTGCCTCATTAAAATGTTGTGGAGTAGTGCGGCTCATTTAAATCTTTTTTAAAGGATTTTTTATTAGAAGAGAAAAGATGAGAAATAACGTTAAGATCTCTTATTTCAGTGCTTTTGATGATTTTTCCAATACATTTTCCAATAAAAAATCAAAGAATCACATTTATTTAAGTAACATAAACTTGTTTTTGTGTGTTTTATCGTCTCAGCTGGTGGATTTTGAGGCCATGACGACGCCCAGCCCGGATAGCTTCAGTAAAACAGCAAAGAGCTGGATGAATCTCAAGAGGTGCAGAGAGGAAACATTTGTTTTTGTTTGAACTGCATCTGCATCGCAGGCGTCTTAATCTGACTTAATCCCGTTTGTTTACAGTTTACCAAACTGGTATCGAAGTCTTCCATCTGTAGCAGAGACCTTCCCCTCCATCAGAACCATGATCGAGGTCCTCAACACAGACTCGTCCTCACATTGTCCGAAGAAGTCTTAACTTCCATCCCGCAGAGACGTCTATGAAAGAAAGTCTTAAAATAAACCGAGCCTCTGCAGCAAAGGGACACGCTTCTACACCCTAAACGGGTCAGCTCAAAAGAAACCAGATTTACCAGAAATGATCTCACCTAAACACGCACATCATGTTAGTTTGTTAGCTCAGAGTAAAATAAAATGATTGGTAACACTTTACAATAAGGGTCCCTTTATCAATGTTACTTAGTGCTTTATAAAGCATTAATAAACAAAGTATCCCTTTATTAACATTATTTAGTGTTTACAAAGCATTAATAAACAAAGTGTCCCGTTATTAAAGTTACTTAGTGTTTATAAAGCATTAATAAACAAAGTGTCCCGTTATTAACGTTACTTAGTGTTTATAAAGCATTAATAAACAAAGTGTCCCGTTATTAACGTTACTTAGTGTTTATAAAGCATTAATAAACAAAGTGTCCCGTTATTAACGTTACTTAGTGCTTTACAAAGCATTAATAAAAAAGTATCCCATTATTAACGTTACTTAGTGTTTATAAAGCATTAATAAACAGTGTCCCGTTAATAATGTTACTTAGTGTTTATAAAGCATTAATAAACAAAGTGTCCCGTTAATAATGTTACTTAGTGTTTATAAAGCATTAATAAACAAAGTGTCCCGTTATTAACGTTACTTAGTGTTTATAAAGCATTAATAAGCAAAGTGTCCCATTATTAACGTTACTTAGTGTTTATAAAGCATTAATAAACAAAGTGTCCCGTTATTAACGTTAGTGCTTTATAAAGCATTAATATACAAACTATCCCGTTATTAACGTTACTTATTGCTTTATTAAGCATTAATTAACAAAGAGTCCCTTTATTAACGTTACAGTTATTGTTAACTATTAAGTGTCCTTAAGGTTAGGACAAAGGAGGGGTGTCTGCTTAGTAATTCATTACATAATATGGTTAAGTAGTTGTTAATAATAATTCAATAGTTTATTAATGCTTAATAAAGCACTAAGTAACGTTAATAAAGATCCCCTATTGTAAAGTGTTACCACATGATCTTTTTGAGGGTATTTGAAATATGATGTTCTGGTTTGTTGGGGATGTAGAAGCGATTCTGTCCACTTTTGCTCTTCCTCTGCTTCAACGACCTCACTCTGAAAACACCCAAAGCACAGAACGACTCATCTGTCCGCTCGCCGGCTCTAATCATCTGTTTTCTTACCCGAGTCTCGCTTTAAACCAACTAGAAATCTGAAACGGTGCATTCAAAATGACTAGATCTAAGCTTTTTCTAACAGCCTATCAGCAGAAAAGGGAGTTTTTAAACACCTGGAACAAAACTCTTCAGGGTTACTGATGACTTGAAACGATGTCTTTTATTTTGTTAGATTCACTTGTTTTATCAGGTCTTTACTGTTATTTTAATTTCAGCAGAAAAGAAAAATACTCAAAGGCATCAGTCAGATCTCATTAAGTTGATTAAATTTATTAAAATGTTACTTCCTGTTAAGTCAGAGTTAGCAAATATTTGCTGGTGTCTGTTTCTCAGGTGTATTTTTGATGGTCTTGGGGTTTTAAATACGCATAAATTAAATATAAATAATACTCCAAACCTTCTGGGAGCTAAAAAAGTTAAAGAAAACTTTTTCTTTTGGCTTTTATTTAAATCTCTGACTGATTTGTCTTTTAGATCTAGTTTTAAACAGGAAAAGGACCTTATTTTAAATTAAATTTTTGCTTTTCATCCTATTTTTTCCTGAACTTTTGGCATTTTTTATCAAGTAGAGTTAAACCGAGCAGTTCTTTACATCTGAGAGCAGTATTTTTGGAGAAAATCTCTCATCCTTCCAGGTGTTTATTGTCTTTTGGATGAATCTCACACACCGATGCTTGAAGAAAACCTGATCAGGTTTTAATTTTAAACATTTTGATGGTTTGTTTGGTTTAAAAATATCAAATGAAAAAGTGTCAAGTCTGGTAGCAGTATTGTTAACGGTGCCACTGCTGCCTGAGTTTAAATTCACTCCATGTGAGTGAAAGCACAAGAAAGGCCGAAAGTGTTCAGATTCTCGAGGCCTTAAATATTCAAAATTCATTGTTTTTACTGAAAGTCCAATTCAAATAACTTTATTGATCTGCTTTGTTCCTACAGTGATCGCCCAGATGTGTCTTCCTGTTTGATCTAAAATCAGAATCTTTTCTGTTTTTAATCATCACCTCATCTTTTCTGGTTCATGTTGTCATTAGGTGCTTTAAGCGTCTTTAGAGTGAGGTGCAAAAATATTTTGAAACTTGAAAGAACATTTTTTTCTATTGAATGAATGTTCAACAGTCAATAAAACTGGGCTACAATTTCTTTTGTGTCAGATTTTCTTTTTGCTTATAGACATCATGTTTATTTAATAAATACATATGAAAGTTAAAATTAGCTAGGATGTTTGATTTAGTCAGAATTCTCTCTGACTTGGTCATTTAGCTCTGTTATATGAGTCACACACACAAAATTATATATATATATATATATTTATAAATATATATATATATATTTATATTTGATTACACAGCACCTAAATAAATACAACTCAAGTGAAAAAAATAAAACAGAAAATGTTGATTTGTCTTGTAGTTTTTACAAACCACCACTAGGTGCCGCTAAATAGCTGGGAGGCGTCAAGTGATTTTCTCCTGAATTTCTGATTGGTCCATTTGGCGTCACGTGATTTTGTTTTACAGTCCTGATTGGTCGACACGGCTGCCGCCTAACTACACCTGTTTTGAGTACAAAGTCCAGTTGGCTAGTAGCGGTCAGAGCTGGTGACCATGGCCGAAGATGTGACTGATTTTCAGGAGACTTTAACCAGTAGCTTGACTCTGTTGGTCAATTTGGGTAAAGTTTTACTCCAGAATGCCAAACAGGAAGCAGCAGGTAGGAGGGAGGTTTACTAAAAATAACTGTAATCTCTCATTTGAGTAATTTTAGCTAGAAAATGTGTGAACGATCGGTGTCGCAGTAAAATTTTACTTGGAGTATGAATTATATTTGATGGGTCACGACATTTTTTGTGTATTTTGGCTAATAAATGACTGTAGTATGTTTATAACTGATAACTTTCCTATTTTAATGTTTCATAACTTCAACACAAAGCCCTGTTCTTGAGAATAGTTCAACTCTATGGATTAAATGCTGTAATCTAATCCCTGTCATGCCCATTGCCAACATAACGGTTAATAGTGAAACCTCTAACAAAGACTCCTCTCATTCAGCCTCCTTGGAGACCTTTGTACCTCATAAGATCACCACTTTATTCGGCCTGATGGCAGCCAGTGAAGGCTTCTACCGGAGGTAGAAAATCACTTTGTTCTCGTTCTCAATAACTGACATGATTTGTTTCTAAAGTCTGGTGTTTTTGAGCAGCATTGGAGCGAAAACTAAGAGTGAAGCAGAGACTGTCTGGCAGAAATCCTATCAGTAAGTATGGGTTAAACTGTAAATTGGTAAAAATTGAAAAAGATTTAGATTCCTATTATATATATATATATATATATATATATATATATATATATATATATATATATATATATATATATATATATATATAGTCGAAAGCATCTCCAAATCATAAACTTTCCACCACTGTGCTTCACAGCTGGCTTTCATAACTCAATATCTCAGATGTTCTACTCTCAGTTTCTCAGCTGCCACTTTAGCGTCTCTTTGGGAACTACAGATCTGTAGCTGGCCTTATAAATAAATCCAACTGACAAAAATTGATAATTGTTTTCCCCGATCCTGCAAAGAAATTTTAATCACCAATAATCTCGGTTCTAGGGTTTCCCTAAGCATTCTGACGGTTTGTTAGACTATAGGTGTCAGGGGTTGTTCTTTGGCAGCTAATCCAGAGCATCAGAGTTTGGTTTTATGAATTTGATTGTGTGATGCGTGTTGTTTTAAAATCTGAACTGAATTTCCTGGATTTGAACCTGAAAAGTTTTGTGTTATATACATTCTTATTTCTTTTTCAGCCATGCAGATGTGAGAGAGCAGGTAGAGGAGCTTCTGAAGCTTGAGGTCTGTACATATGGGACTACTTTTCCCTAAAATATAGACATGAAATCCTGGATGTCTGAACTTATAACTCATGCTCAGGTTTTGATTTGATAAACGGCACATCTGAAGACACAGAATTTGGTTTTCTATAAGAAGATTCTGCATTTTAAATGACTTGTAAGGTGTAAGGAAGCTCATGATTCTCCTGCAGACTGAGTGGGACTCCTTCCTGGAGAGCGTGGACAAGGGTCTTCAGACAACAGATGAGCAGCAGTCAGGAGGAAAACCAGCAGACAGCCTGAGTCCTGACTGTCAGTTCACCGATGCACGAAGCGGCGGGTACGCTCTCAGAAACCACCAGCCAGTTTAGGCGGGTGTTTTTGTTCATTCATCATTGCAACCAGTTTGATTTCCCATCCTGAGATGGTTTCAGCTGTTCATTTACTGTGGTTTTGATTTTGTGTGCTAAGGTGCGTAACTCTTGGTCAGTTCCTGGGTCAGGGTCAGAAACTGCTGCTGGTTCTAATTAGACACTTTGGATGACTGCCATGACGAGACCACGTGGCCGAGCTGGAGGCCAGTCGGGTCAGTGTGCCACCCCTCTGTCTTTATGATCACGAAGCAACCTGAACAAAACTCAACGTTCGTTTGGAGGTGTATGTCACACACGTATGGTCTTTATCTTAAAAATCATCAGATAGAAGTGTTCCCTGCTCTTTTTTATGAATCTTTTCAAACCAGAACTGGTGTAAAAGATGATCACGATATCTGAGCGGTACACATTTACATCGTACAACCGGAACAGGAACCTCCATGATGCTAAATCAGAGGGAGACAAAAACTACAAATCAATGATAAAATAGCCTGAGTAACACAAAAATCATCCAGGCAAACCCAAAACTGAACATAACAGTAAACGGGGTTCACAAACACCTGATAGTTTATACTCGTCTCCATGTAGCTTCGCTTCGATGACTCATCATCTTCAGGAGCAGCTGAAATGAACAAGGCCACTAATATTTACTGATGTTAATGCAGCTGACCCTGACACTCCTCCAGATGAACAAAAACATGTAGAGTTTTGTTGTTGTGGCCTGTGAAAGCTGCTGGATTCTGGACGTTTCTGCTACTTTATCATGTTGAGCTGTGGTGAAAACAGAGCAGCTGAACTGAAACGTGTCAAACGAGGTTTTTATTATGATTATTATCACATTTAGTAGGTGTGTTCCAAAGAAACATCAACAGTTTTGTTGTGAGCTTTAAAAAAGAAATTCTACCCGTAGAAGACAAAGATATTTTTCAAATTCCCTAAACGGACCTTTCAGTCTTCTGGCTGCAAATTTATTTGGGCATATTTTCCAGAGTGCCTCACGGCCACAGACCATTTACTTTTCTATAAATTAATTATCTAATGGGGGAAAAATGTGGAAAATGAACCTTTCAAGTTAAGCAGAAGAAGTTTAACTCTAGTTTGCTGTTCTGCAGAACCTCCTGGAGGCTCGGTCCGTGCAGGTCTTAGTGGTTTCCTTCGGCAGCGTGGAAGGAGCTCATCTGTGGCTGCAACAGACCGGGTGCACCTTCCAGATGCTGCTGGACCCTCAGAGAAAGGTGAAACAGCACTTGATTTGTAAAAAATAAACAGAAATCATCATTAAATTTAGAAGTGAGTGTATTTTATGGAAACTAAAGATGGCTGACTCAACGCAAACCAGAGGTTTTAACAGCTGTTTGATGACGTGTCGTCAAGCTCAAACACTCCAAAGCATTCATTCTGAAAAGTCAGTCACCAGATGTTGGCATCGGCGAGGTCGACGCAACCAAACCGAGAGAAAGATGCGTTTTCCAGATGCCACAGAGGCCTTCATGAACGGCCGTAAAAACCTAAACAGAAAACTCTTTCTGCTGTCTGCTCTGGCGCAGATCTACAGGAGTTTTGGCCTCGACTCTTCTTACCTGAACGTGATGAAGTTCAGCTGCCTGCTGCGGTACTCGGAGTTCAGAATTGCAGGCAGAGACATCCCTGATTTCCCCCCTCGTCTGCTGGAAGACCTCTACCAGGTGTGGAACTCAACATAAACGCCATAAATCCCAAAGCTACAAGAAAAACACAAAGAATTACATGCAAAACATTTTATTTACTTTTTAAATTCAAATTATCACATTAATTCTGACATTTTGTCAGTAATTTGGCCACTTTGAGTCATCTAATCTAAAATCTGACGTGTTCTAAGTGATAATGGTCACGGGACGCATGAAAAACATCTCATAAATCTCATTTGATTTTGTGTTTATTCCAATAGTATCCTTCAGCTTTATATTTATTTATGTTTCCAGTTGGGCGGTGACTTTTTATTGGACAACACGGGGAAGGTGCTGTTTTCTCACCCGTCTAAAAACCCTCTGGACAGGCCCAGTTTGACGGACGTCCTGCAGGCCGCTGCAGACGAGCGCCAACACACGGAGCCAAAGCTGTGAAGAGAAAACGATCAAACCGCTGGTTTAGAAACGACACTGATACCACAGAAGAAGAGCAGCTCTTTGATTTGTGTCAATGACGTCACGCCTCACGCTCGTGTTGTCACGATGAGCTGTGACCGATGCTGAAACATGAGGAAAAGACGTCTGATCTTCTTTTGTTTGTTTCAGTCTTGTCGTTTAAGAAGTAGTGATGTGCCTTTATTACTCCAAACAAATCAACACAAAGCTACAACTAACATCTACACTTTCACATTTATAATTAAAACGGCTGTTTTAGATAATTTGTTCATCTTCTGTCATGAAACGTTTGAAATTGTGGCATTAAAATCCTTCTGGATTCAAACCCAGAGTTTATAAAATCTGGCGTAAATGCGTATCTACGCGTAAAATGTGTCTCCTGTTTTCGGATAAATAAACCAAGTTTTGGCTCGTTGTAAATGAGTTTTATTCATGTGTCCAGACGTTTCAAAAGATCAAATGTTGGTTCGTTTTTGGAAAAAAGAAGAGATTTAATCTCTGTATTTCTTGAAGAAACTTTTCCTCTAGTTTGGTTTTGATATTTAAACAAAAAGGAAGAAATAAAGATAAAATCTTCAAAACACATTGTTTTTTTTACATGTTCCTGCTCCTCCGCCCTTCTGGTTGAAAGTGGAATTACAGCTGTCGTAAACAACCCCGCTGCAGCCTGCTGTAGCTAGCACTAACAACGAGCTAACGCTAACATGATCCAACTAATACTAAAATAAACCACGAAGTAAAAAGATCCACACTGTGGGACAAAATATTATTACACACTGTTACTTACAAATCCAGTAGCAACAAAGCCAGGTCACCATCAGTCTGTAATTTTGTAGCCTCCTTTAGCTCCCTCAAACTAGCATAGGCTGCGCTGATGTTCACTCTGGTTTTAGCTCTTTGCTCCACCTCCAAAGACATTACTCTGTTACTTTTACTTCCAGGCTCCGCCATGATGCCAACAGAAAAAGCAAACTTCTTTTTCTTCTTCTTGTGCTTTTTATTGATGATCGGCAAACTGAAAATGCTAACCGCTAGCATTACAGCTAACAGCCATAAAGCATGTATAACAGCGCCCCCTATACGGCACCTATCCGCTCCACAAAACTATCTAGTGTGGTTTCTGGTCAGCAGAGGGCTGCAGAGTGGTGTCAGATGTGAAACTGGTCAAGTTTCTAACTCAACAATCACTGAGATCAACGTTAAAGCTCTAGCTTAAAGTTTAAGAAAAATATCTGTTGTTACTTTAACTCTTTGAGTATAAAATACACCAACTATTAGTTTTGAGTGATAACTTTTCAGACTTTTAGGAACAAAAAAGTTTCTTTATAGTCTTAAACTCAGATTTGGGGCTTATTTCACTTTTTTTATGTTTTTGATGTGACTAAACCTCTTAAGCGTTGATCTAAGGCTAAACATGTAGGTTAATCAGCAGTTTAACCAGAGTCACGCTCAGCAGCAGCCTTTATTATTAAAACATTTTCAGTAAGTAACAAAGAGACCCTTCTTTATTCCGTATAAATCCCCGAGTACACGCCGACGGATGTCTCAGAGGGGTCTGGTATGTGCTGATCCTGAAGAAAGTGCCTCCATCTTTCATTTCTTTTCCTTTTTTGGAAACTTTGATTAAATGTTTAGAATTCCATAAATAAAATCCCGGCCAAGTTTAACTGGCCTACAGCCAGATTAGTTCAGCTGCAGGAACAAAGGGATGCTTATTACACAAGTTTTACATTTTAAATAGAAGTTCCAGACATTATTTCCGTATTTATTAAAAAACGTTGCCATGACACTGACTTACCTTCAGACCCAACCGGCTGGTTTGTAGAGCATCTTTTAGCGGAGAATAAATTATTTGATTATTAAATAAAGTGTGTTTTTATTTCTAAAGATCAACAGTTTAAAGTTGTAACACAATGACAGAACATGGCTGTTCTAAAGAGAGTTCCTTTTAAAGAGCCACCCTGTCATCAAACTCGCACATAAAGTTCATGGTCCGGTCGCAGTAGTGGTCCCACCAGTCCCCGTCGTCGGACGACATGGCCACACAGTTCTCGCGCCTTCCTCCGTCCGGCTGGCTGGATAGGAAGTGTTTACGCCACTGAAAGTACGACACTCGTGTGCCGTCGTCAAACAGGTACAAGCCCTCGGAGCGCAGGTCGTTGATGCCGAGCCAGACGGGCCAGTTCCCCGGGTGGAAGAAGCTCTTCACGTAGTCGGCCAAGGCCTCCTGCTCCTTGCGGTCGCGGGGCATCGCCATGCGTCCTCCACGTTCGAGGCACTTCCTGGACGCTCCAGCGTAGTCCTCAAAACTGTTGTACACCAAGTAACATTTGTAGCCCATCCTGTGTCCTTTCTGGCAGCCTAAAGAGCAGGAAATAAGAAAAGAACAAGCTACTGTAAAAACAGGTGGTAGATAAACAGTCTTTTATTACTAAAATTTAATTTGAGTCCATCCATCCATCCATTATTGTTCGCTTATGCGAGGTCGGGTCACGGGGGCAGCAGCCTAAGCAGAAAAGCCCAGACTTCCCTCTCCCCAGCCACTTGGGCCAGCTCCTCCGGGGGAATCCCAAGGCGTTCCCTGGCCAGCCGAGAGACATAATCCCTCCAGCGTGTCCTGGGTGTTCCTTTGGGTCTCCTCCTGGTTGGACGTTCCCAGAAAACCTCACTAGGGAGGCGTCCAGGAGGCATCCTAATCAGATGCCCGAGCCACCTCGACTGGCTCCTCTCAATGTGGAGGGGCAGCGGATCTACTCCAAGCCCTTCCCGGATGACCGAACCTCTCACCCTTCGGCAAAAACTCATTTCGGCCGCTTGTATCTGCGATCTCATTCTTTCGGTCACTACTCAAAGTTCGTGACCACAGGTGAGGGTAAATCCTTCACCTTGCGGCTCAGCTCTCTCTTCACCACGACAGACCGGTACAACGCCCCCATCACTGCAGACGCAGCACCAATCTGTCTATCAAACTTGCGCTCTTTCCCTCACTTGTGAACAAGACCCCAAGATACTTAAACTCCTCCACTTGAGGCAGGACCTCTTCCCTGACCTGGAGAAGGCATTCTACTCTTTTCCGATTCAAGACCATGGTCTCGGATTTAGAGGAGCTGATTCTCATCAAGCTGTCAAACAGGTAAGATAGCTATTATCATCATTTTTACACTGAAACACAATGAATGTTCCCAAATATTCACAAACTATTCCAAACTGTGGCAGCAGAATGACAAACAAATTTCCCAGGAACTAATTAGCATCCTGTAACTGATCAAAGGCACGTGTTGTTACATCTATAGTTCGTGTGTTTTAATAAAACCCCAGAAAATAATCGGGCATCAATCTGGGAAGGATTGTAAGGCAGGTTTTACACTATAAACTTTTATTTATAATGATAAATATGATTCTTAAGTAGAAATGGTTCCAACTAGTCATTAATCCCTACCACACAATACCTGAGAAGGTAGATTACAGCTGTATTATCAGAATGGAAACTAAAGAGTTTTAGCTCTTAACCCCCCTGAGCAGAAACGTGCTAATGCACGCCGCAGAGCTGAGGGGCAACTATTAGAGTTGGGCTCAATTGATTTTATTTTGGCAATCGTCCACCCAGAGCTGTTTCTGTTTTCCTGCCTTAGCAACCACTTCTGTTTGCATCGTAACCAGTAACACGGCACCGCTGTAATTACAGATCTTTGTTTGTTTTTTTAACTTCATGCCATATTTTATGTACGAAGTTCTTTGAAGATGATGTGTCACTGACGCATTCCTGCACATCTCTTAGTTTGCATGATACAGAACAGATTATTAGCTACATGTTGCCTCATGTGCACGATTCTGCTAACTTAGCCTCAGCTAACAGTTTTTAACCAAACAGTTCACGTCCTTTTAGTTGCTTGATAAAATTGTGGTGACAGGACCTAAAATGTTGAATTTTTAACAATATTTTAAAGTGACAATAAGAATATTTTTCCCATTTGAATTCACACGATTTTTTCTCCTCATCTTTGCACCTTTGGAGTTATTTTACAAGTCTTCTTTTTGATACTTTGAAGAAAATACGAGGGAAAAGAAGCATCATACCTTCCAGTCGTCCAGTCTCCTTTCGATTGTCCTTGCTGTGTTGGTAGACCTCGTGAATTTTATCCTCCAGCTCCCCGACTTTAGCTAGCATGTTAGCAACAAGGAACAAAAATGTTTGTAAAACACAGAATCTCTTTCTCTTTGTCGTAAAAGTGAAAAAACGTGACAGAAGACATCCAATGACAATTACGTTTTCAATTAGAAGGAGAAAGCGAACAGTTTTACCGTCCAACCTAGAGATGCGGTCGATCAGCTGACTGACTTTAACATCCAGAGTGTAATGACCAACGTTCAGCTTGTGGATGGCCTGATCCATACCAGCTAGTCGAGACACTGAAGAGCAAAAAAGTGCAGAAAATATTACAGTAATAGTAAAGTTGAATGTCTATAATGTCTTTAAGAAATGCACCCACCTTCTGACAGTATGCTGAGTATCTCACTTACTACCACACCAAACCTTAGCTCAATTTGTGTAAAACTGACCACGTTAAAGCTGTTTTAGTGTATGCTAAGGTTGACTAGCTGCAGCGGCCATCTTGAATTGGGTTTACTCCAAAAGTTAAACCTGCATCAAATTGTTAATTGCTTCTAGTCTCATTAAAAATCCACCCAGTGGATATTTTGATAACAGTTAGTGGCAAAGTTTTAAAAAACATATCTCATGTGTGTTGGGGATGGCCTTCAGCTACGTAGACACAAAATTTTAATCTCTAAAATAATCTGAGTTCTATCCGCTTTTCCTTTAGCTAAGGTTGATTAGCTGTGACTTTAGCTAAGGTTGATTAGCTGTGACTTTAGCTAAGGTTGATTAGCTGTGACTTAACTAAGGTTGATTAGCTGTGACTTTAGCTAAGGTTGATTAGCTGTGACAGGTATCTGGAATGGGATTGACATTAAAATTTACCAATTCGTAGCGCTACATCTGATTATAAGGTTTCATAAAATTCACACATACAGTAGACACAGGCAAAAACACTATGGCCCACTTTTGAAGGTAGGTGATAAAATTACAGCTTTGCTTCTTTAAAGGTCTCATTGACTGAGAAACCATGTAAAACTTGTACTTTTTAAAGTAAGATCGGTGAACCACTATCACCTGCGTTAGCCGTAGAAAGGAGAAGGACGGTAAACGATCGGGTCAGAAATTCCTGACTCTTCTATGTTACAGGGAAAATTAGCATTCATGGCCCCACCCACCTTTGTTTGCGACTGCCCACGGGAATGAGATAGCATAGCGCGTCTCAGCTAGCATGAAGCTAACCATTAGCAACTGCACAACATGGCGGAACATGTTCGGGCTTGTGTTTTTTGTGGCGATAACACATCAACGTTGAGTTTTGTTAGCAAAGGCAGCGGAAGAGTTAGCCAAGCAGAGGCGAGACGTTAGCATATTATGAATATTAATGAGTAAAACTCATAATCCTGTCGTTTTCCGACCCCCCTTACTCCTCCGACAAACTTCTACCCTCTGAAACGGGAGCGCTAGAGCTTTTTTCCCCAAATAAAGCTACTCATTCATACCAGAGACCACAGCAGGTTTATTGAATAAATGAGTGAATGACAGCTTAAAGAGCAGACACAATTGACTCATTTTGCATGGGAGTAAAAAATAAAAGTACTTACAGACGTAGTTGTATGAGTTTTCAAAGTCCGATATTTGAGGGGTTGGCTCTGATTCAGATTCTGGAAGAATATCAGGAACATCTCCTCTTGTCTTCTTTACCTCTGCCTCCTGATGAACACAAACACAAAAGATATCCGTGATGTCATCATTTCTATCTTGCTCAAGCCTGGTTAGCCAATAGATTGGAGTCAGTAGAGCTAAATGTGGGATTGTAAACAAAATCCAGGAAGTTATGTCATAAACACGAGGATCATTTTATAAAGGTAGCATGAAGAAACCTCCAGAAGGAGTCCAGTCACCAACATAGAATGTGTTCATGATAAAAATCTAAAAGTCCAACTGAATTTCATCACCTATCAGCTTTATTTTCTTCAGATTTCTTTATGACTCATTAGTGTATTGAGACAGAATATTTTTTTAAAGTCAGAACACACACAGTCTGAGTCCCAGGCATGCCATCATAAACCTCAACACTTCATTACCTTGAGTGTCACAGGTACAAGACTTCATTACAGTAAGAGGGTCAAAATGACGGAGCATGCAGTACAAAACGTTCTGACCTGTGTTGGTGCAGCATCGATCATCCCTGTAGGAACACACACTGACACGAAACATAAACACAAGAGTGTGTGTGAGGTGGCAGCTGGTCCCATTTTACGCTTCCCAGTAACGCTGATGTTCCTTCAGCAGCTGAAACTCTGTCCACCTCGGAGCCGCGCTGCACTCCTTCACTCCTCTTTCCCTCCTGGAACAGCAGCAGGAATCTCTCCTATTAGATATGTGAATGGGAGGGCACACACACACACACTCGCGCACACACACATGCACGCCTTGAGGGGAAAAGGAGAGAGAGAAAAGCCAGGTATCAAACAGCAAAAACCAAAACAACATCCCTGCTGTCTTTGCTCTGTCTTCAGGTCTCCTGTCTGTGTTGGGAACAGGAAAGCTCTTTGTTTGTGCTTCCACCTCCCACTTCCACGCTTTGTGGGGGCAGTGTGGATTCACACGGGTGTCTGTCCTGTGGAAAATACAAGTTTCCACATTAGAAACTGTCTATAAAGGAAGAACAGCCTCCTGTTAAGTTTTTTGGGGGCTTTTATGAGCCTAAATTTACCCTAAGGAGGAATTTATGCTTCAAAGACCAACATCACCAAAGACCTCAGAGATTTCCAGCTAGACAGACATTCTCATACATTTATGAATAAGTTTGTATAAATATCTAATTTAGTTTCCTTCTAGAAATCTGGGACAGAACTGAGTACACCAGCGTCTAAAATCGCTTCAATGATTCAAAATTGCAAAAAGACCCCCACAAAACCACTAGATGGTTTATAAAAAGCTGTTTGTCCCATCTATGTGGAGGCATATAGATCTACTTTGAAAAGTTTTTTAACCAAAAACTTAAGTTGCATGTAGTCGGGAGTTGCAAATAAAAAAAAAAGCCCTTGGTGCACTAAGTTTGTGAAGGGGAAACGCTTCACCTGTCTTCTGTCTGCAGTCTGCAACAAAATATAGACTTATTTACGTGGAGCTAATTTGACTGTTTTGTTCTGAACATCTAGATAATTTTCAGACGTGAACAGAACTTTAGACGCTGTAAGCTCGTGATCGTATCAGATCATGTAGGCTTGTGAAAAAGAGCATTTTGTCTCATCCTTTGGTTTAATAATGAATGCATTAACTTCTAAAGGTCAAATGAAGTCATTTAAAATGGAAAAATGATTAAAATACAAATTCATCAGCCCACAATGAACTTAAATTTATGTTGACTGGGTTACTTCAGGCTTCAGCACTCCCAAATGCATCCCACTCATGCATTCTGTGGTCATTAACTCAGCTACACACACACACACACACACACACACACACGGCCCTTTTATTACTTTAACCATGCATCAAGCTCGTGTGCAAATCTTTCCTCATAATTAAATAAATCAGTGGAAACAGAAGTGTGGGTTATGCTTCTGTTCAGGAAATGATGGCATGAAAAGAAAAGAGCGGTTATGTAAGAGGCTGCATGAATGTTTGAGTGTGTGTGTGTGTGTGTGTGTGTGTGTGTGTGTTTGAGGCTGTAGCAGGAGGTATGCCAGTTAAAATGCCTCGAGGATCCAAAAGAATTTCCAAAGAAGCAACTGAGGCAGAGCTCAGGGATGTGGAGACGGGGAGGAGCGCCAGCAGCGGCTGGGACTTGTAGGGTCAGATGTGGTCGAGTCTGCTGGACGTCTGCACACACACAGCTGTTTGACTAACGCGATAAATTCCAGAAACATTTCCAGACCACAGTTTGGATTTAAATGAAGCTATGCTGGAAAAATAAAACGTGTCCGTTGAAGATTCTTGTTTGACTTTAATGCTTTTCTGAAATTACAGTTTCGAGGGTTTGAAAACTCTTTATTATCCCCTAAAGGCTTTTTGATCTACAGCTTGCAGGAACACAATAAAGCATTAAAGCAGCTCACTGCTTAAACACAGCTTACGTATAAATATTGTTAATTACACGTCTAAAAGCTGCAGGGGGAAAGGATTTGATTGGTTGGTTTGTCTTGATGGCAAAAAAAAAACCTCACTACAAATTAAATGATTTGATCAGCCAAGAATGACATTAGAGAAAGAAAAAACACAACACACTAATTCAACAACAGTAAAGTCTAGTTTATACTTCTCTGTCAGCATGTTTGCATTGGTGTAGCCGTGTTGCAAAGCAATTCTTCTCCAGGACACCAGGGGGCGTAGACCTTTTCTGGTGGGTCCGCCTACCATTGCAGTGACGTCTTTGGTTGACGACAGTTTATTTACTTCAGCTTTTGAACGCAAATATACTGGAGAAGGTGTAACTTTGAATTGAAGTTTTAGATTCTTGTGTTGATATTGGAATTTGTCGTTGTTCCTATTTTGTTAAAGTTTGAAAAAAGAAGAAGCTTGTAAACGCAAATCCACTCAAGGAGCAATGGCCGACACAGAGCGAGTTTTTATTGAGATGTACCTGCATGATCTCGAGGAACAAAAACTTTTCTTACAAAGAATTCAACGGGAGCGAAGGAGACAGGATATTCCGCCTCCGCCGTTGTTGGCCTGACCAATCACAAAAGTGCACTGTCCGTTGCATTTGTCGGATAGTTAAAAATTTGGGCTCCGTTCATCCTTTCATGCTTGTCGGAGAGCCCTTGCATCGATGGATAATGGCGCTGCGTGTCTCTGCAACTTCGCAGATGGAGAAGAATAAACTAGGCTTTGCAAAGGATCTCCAACTGATACTTCTGCAGATGCATTCGTCACTTGTCAGGGCGGAGCTTATAAGCTGAAGCACAGCAGAGAGGGAGGGAGGAGGCGGGATCTGCAAGCTATTTTAATTTTATTTCTGCATTCTTTTATTTGTTTACATTTTGATTTCTTCATTTATTTATTGCCCTTTTTACAGAAACGTAGAGCTACCACACGCGCATAATAAAATTAGAGCGATTTCACGTTCTGACAGTAAAATTTTCACATTTGAACAATATATCATGTTCTAACAATATGTACAAACGGGATACATATGCATATTGTAAGAATGTGAAATTTATATTGCTATTACAGTAAAATAATCACGATACACTGTATATATGATATCGCTCTAACGTTATTTTGCGTGGGCGGTAGCTCTACAACTCCATATATGTTTGCAGGAAGAGTCTTTTAACATCCATCTCAGCGTGTGTCACTGTCAGATCACTTATTTTTACTCTATGATGAAAACATGGTCATATTTTTAGCATAATGATGTGCCGTGTGCACAGCAGGCAGTCTCATTATCACACTAGACATAAGGTAACACTGTTGTACCGTAACAGACCTGTTTCTGTTTGGTTCTTAAGTTTTATACCAGGCCAGCTATTATTTTCATTCATTCAGCCATTTATTCAGGTTTTAAAAAAATAAACCAAGATCTTTTCTGAACACAGAGCAGACATTTGGCTTTGGGTGTTCTTGAGGGAAGTGAAAGGACTCGATAGAAGTCAACAAGAGAGGAACAAACACAATAAATGTGTGCAGATGTTAATTTTCTGACTTCTTTTAATCTCAAGTCCCACAATTTTTTTAGTTGCTTAAATTCTAGAGCAGTGTAAAATGTTTGTCAGTGGAAGGAAACAGGAGTATTTGGAGAAAATCCACGCATGCATGAGAACATGCTAACTTCTCGCAGAAGATCTTTAGCCGGGATTGGAACCTGCGACCTTCTTGCTGCAAGGCAACATGGCTACCAAACGCACCACCATGCAGCCAGATTTTAAGGTTTAGTTTTTATTTGAGAAATAAAATATTTAACATTAAGAATTAACCATCTAATAAACATCTCCAGACAACAAACAGATTTTCCTATAGCGACACTTAAAGAGTAGATCAATTACAGCAGAAAACAAGACACAAAAAGTCTGTTTGAGGAACAAAATTCCTGTTTTTATGACAGTTAAGGTGGATTATCAAATCTTTATTGCAATTCTGAAATTTCCATCAATCCATTTTCCTCCGCTTATCCGCGGTCGGGTCACAGGGGCAGCAGTCTAAGCAGAGAGGTCCAGACTTCCCTCTTCCCAGCCTCCGGGGGAATACCAAGGTGTTCCCTGGCCAGATGAGAGACATAGTCCCTCCAGCGTGTCCTGGGTCTTCCTTTAGGTCTCCTCCCGGTTGGACGTACCCAAAAAAACCTCACCAGGGAGGCATCCTAACCAGATACCCGAACCACCTCAACTGGCTCTTCTAGATGTGGAGGAGCAGCAGATCTACTCCAAGCCCCTCCCAGATGACCGAGCTTCTCACCCTATCTCTAAGGGAGAGCCCAGACTCCCATGCGGTCTGAAATAACAACCAGGGAAAACCTGATCTTATTTAAATAGTAAAAATCATCTGTATTTGCTGTTTCTTTGCTATTTAAATAAATATAAAGAAGTATTTCAGTGATTTAATATAAAACCTTATTTTAATCATTTATTAATCTGCAGCTTAAAGGTTTGACTTTTACTCTGATTTATTTCCTCATCTAAATAATGAGTTTTTAATTATAAAGCAGGATCCACCCTATGCTCGCTGTTACAGGCTTACATAATGCATGAAGCAAAGAAATGCTCTTATTTCTATAAATAAACTCAGCAGAGCAGCTGGTTTTGACCCAAAGGAGACAGTAGATTTAGGTCTGCCGGTTCTGAACTGCAGAGGGTTTTCTTGTTTCCTCTGAAACTTAAAGCTGGAGGAATTTGTTTTTAAAAAACTTAATCCTGGCTGGTCTGTCTGTAAGATTCACATCAACTCAAACTTAGAAAATGTGTGCTTTACAAAGAAAAACATTAAGGTGGTTTATGATCAATAAGAAAAACACCAGAAACGTATTATTTACATTTATTTACTTCCAAACTATAATCTCAAATGCATGAGTGCAATAGACACAAAGCAGAAGATACAATCAAAGGATACAAAACTAGTTTTGCTCGATGACTCTAATACAAATGTGTTTATTATTAAAGCATAAAGCGCCACACACAAGAACCCGGGCGCTTACTCCATTAATTAAGCATCAGCTTTTCCACCTGTCTTTGCTTTTTTAAATCCCAACAACAGTTTATTTTTTTTACTGGAATCAAAGTAACACATTTAGAACAAATTCTGCTGAATGTAATGATAAAGTTTCATGATTTTCCTTGTTCTTAATCCCAATAAACTAGCAGAAATACACAAAATGGTACCTTGGATTGCAGCACTAAGGACTACTTAACTCTAAAACATCATAAATAAAAGCACAAAGGAGAAAAACCATAAACAATAATAATAATGAAACTTAAGAGTATAAAACAGCTTTGGATTAAATGTTGACATGCCTTTAGTGTTGAAGTGTAGTGTCTATGAGCTACGTGAGAATGCAGCCAAACTTCAAGCAACAATCTAACGTTAACTGGCAAAAGATACAAGTCTGAAAGGAGAGGGAGGTTCCTTAAATAATAATAAAATAGCGGCACACAGATGGTGAGATAATGTCTCTAACGAGCTGCTGAGAACGATAAGAACATAATGTGATTGTTTTTAAGCACAGCGTCTCTTCGGTGTGGATGTTGGTAGTCATGGCAGCGTGGTCCTTCTCTAAAGTGATGGCTAGGGTGACTCATTCGGTGTGGTGGCTGGTCTGAGCTGTGGTTTACCAGTTGTCTAGGAAGTCAAATCCAGTCTTCAGCAAGCTGCCATTGGAGTTAAACTGTAATGAGAGGAAGAAACGTAACAAAGCTGAACAATAACTGGATTTGTGCTTATTTTGGGATTTTAGTGTTTTATACTATCAAAATGGAAAAAATCTGCACACTTCTATCTGCAGTTAGAGTTTTTTAATCAAGCTTTCGGTCAGAAGACCTTCATCAGGAGTTGTTCCTGTGTTTTATACTATAAAATATCATTTAGTCGTTTTAAGAAACATCCGGTTTCAAAACTCGCCTGGGGAAAGGTGGGGCTGATGTCGAGGTTGGGTGACCCATCTCCCTCCTTCTCTTTCTCCACAGTCGAGGTTGGGTTAGAAGGCTTAGACATCAGACTGGAGGAGAACACGTCATCCGGGGTGTTGCTGACTGATGGCAGGGTGCTCTGAGATCTCTCCCAACCTGCTACTGTAGAGGAGACGCTGACGGGTGGGACTGGGGTGGGAGCAATGGAGATGGATGCAGGCGTGGCGCTAACGGCGGTGGAGACGGGGGGCTGTGGGGCAGGAGGTTTGGGTGCTCTCGACTTGATGGACTTTACAGGAGCTGGAGGATGGGACTCTGCTGTCTCAGGCTCATTGGAACTGTCCTGAAGGTGGATTTTATTGACATTTTTTAATGTAAAAGACCGACTGAATACATAAGAAAAAGATGCAGCTCCACTGAAACTCTACATCGGTGCTTACCTGTTTGAGGTAGGATGGGAGGGGCTTCTCTCCTTTCTCCAGAGATTTGATCTGACTGGGGGTCAGGGACTGGAAGTCGGCTTTCTCACCTTCCAGTCTGGACCTCTCAACGCTGATCTTCCAGAAGGACGACTCCTCATCGGGCCGTCGTCCCTCACTCACAGACACCTTCACAGTCACATAATACAATCCTAATTAAAAACTGTGGTCATAAAATGAAAACATGCAGGAAACAATACACTCTATGTAATTATTTATCAGAACATTCCAATGAAAATGTCCTATACTGCTAGACTAGCTGATCATACCTTAGCTCCGGGAGTAGTCTTGCCAATCTGAGTGGAATGAGGAACCTTTGAAGCTTTTGCTTCAGTCTGTGAAGCTGAGATCCCCTGATCTGTAGAGGCTGAGATCAAGCTGAACTCCAGCTGACTCTGAAAGACAAACCAGTACATGACAACCATCAGATTTATGTCCATTACATGTGTGGTTCAAGTTATTTTAGAAAAGACAAAATAAGTCATCTGTTTTTACCTTCGTCTCCCATGAGAAAGGAGCAGAATGCTCGTCTTGCCACGTAATGTCCTAAAAACACAAACAGTAGATTTAGGTTTAGATTCAAAGTGTCAGAGCTACAAAACACAAGTGTTCTTCATACGTAAACTAAAAAAACATCAGTTTTTCACTGAGTCTAGTCTTTACCTGACATTTCCTGGAGAAATTGGTCTATTTTTGCTTGTAAAAGACTCATGAATGACTCATACGTGACAAAAAACCTTGATTCATTGGATGAATCAATGTTTAGTCAACACATATCAGACAACTTAGCAACAGTTAGACATTTGGATAATAGCTGTTCCATTTACTTTAGATACACCAACACCGATGAGATTAGAGATGTAAACCGTGTTTGTTTATTTATTTACTATTTACATGTAGGATATTTGGCTATTAACAGTGATTTGGACAAGAACTAATTATAAATACGTTTTGCTAATTGACCAAACAAAGTCCTGACTTCTTGATCAGATCATAATAAAGTAAAGATCACATTTGTTGAAAAATCGAGGGATGTTTTCGTCTATTTACTCAAATTAGTTTCGATAGAAGACATCTCGATGCTACGTGGCTACTGTTAGCAACTGCTAGCAATCATGACATGAAAACATTAGCTTAAAACCTTTTGTTAAAGTACCTCTTCACCAAAATGTACTATCTTCTGACCGGTCTGAATGAGCAGTTTAGGGTAACAGACCACTTCCTCTCGGTCAACTTTATGCATAGCGTATCGGGCTCGGATGTGTGGATCCATCATGCTGTTGTCGATGGCGTTGTCTTGTTCTTGCGGTGTCATTGTCTCCCACGAAGAGCCGTAATTCGCTTTGATTTTCTCCCGCTCCTGCATTATCTTCCTGGCCATAGAGTTAATGGAGGAAAAATATTCTAACTTCTTTTCATCCATTCTGTGGGGATCTAGCCCCGCCACGGTTGCGGCGGCCATTTTTAACTGATGCCAGCAGTTGTGTTGTTTTGTGAGGAACCGGAAGTTGGGTCAACTCTAGGGCGGAAGTGGACAGAGCAAGTCCGGTTTCTGTGTCAATGGCGCCATCTGGTGTTGTTTTATTACAACTACAAGTCAGATTTACCCAGGGAGATCCCATAGAGATTAAAAAAATCTTTTCAAGGGAGACCTGGCCAAGATAGGCAGCAGCAAGGATTAAAACAAACTTACAAGGGTTACACAGTTGAACTCTGGAAGATAAAGAAATTATTTGAAAAAACGGAATAGTTTTACAGCAGTTTAAATTAAACGGTTGCATGTTATGGAGTCGACCTCAAGAACTTTTAGTTTTGATAAAAAAAATAATAACTCAGTGAATTTTTCTCTGTCATTTTCCATTTTCTTAATTTAAAGGTGCAGTGTGAAATGTTTTTCTGGAGCATTTTTGCCATATTGCTTGAAAAGCTCTTCACATACCAATTGCAACCAATGCATTAAATGTTTTATTGAACTTTGAATGTGTAATGGTTAGGGTGACTCATTCGGTGTGAATGTGCAATCCTGGAAAACCTCACCCAATCATTGAGAATTTCCCATTCCTAATAATTGGATCATAACTCATACATCAAACTGCCCTCTGACTGTCCCTTGCCCCTCTGCACATACCCCTCTTTGTGCACAAATCGCACGTTCTCGGCTTGGAGGTTGTGAGCAAACATTGCACGTTCCTGTATTCTGGATGTGCGGCTAGACGTTTTGTATGAAATTTTAATTTTTTTGTAAATCCTCAAACATTCTTAATTCTTTTTAGCTTATGAAGCACCTTCTAGAGTCCTAGAACCCCCTCAAGGCGCTTTACAACACAACACTCATTCACCTGGGCCCACATCCACACGCTGCCGGTGACTACAGCTACAGCTTCCTTGAGGCTAAATGTCAGAGGTGTAAAAAACAAGAAAAGCAAAAAAAAGTAGTGATAAACTTCAGGTATTTATTGACTTTATGAAACACAAGTCACACAAAGCCGGACAAGAATACAAACATTTTTTAATATGTACACAACACAAGGTCATATTTCCTTATGTTCCATTAAAAGAGAAAATGGAACAAAATTCAAATTACTGATAAATATTACTTCATGGTAATTTAGAACAAAATAATTTGCTGCATTTCAAAAAGGCTTTAAGCCAGAATAAACATCAGCATGCCACTGGTTTAGGTCTAACTCGCTGTTGTCGTCTGTTGGGAAAACACTTTTATCTGGCTCATGTAATAATATGTACAAAACACAAAGTAAGAAATAAAACCATAAAAATCAGTTTTGTCCTCAACAGTGTGCTTGAGTGACATTACAAATGCCACCCCATTTGTCACTTTTTTACTCGCCACGTTTAACGACTCGTCACATAAGAACAGATGCTTCTTAGGCCGTGGTGGAGCCATGGAGGCTCAGCTTCTCACCTTTCATCAGGCTGTCGCTGGTGAAACGGGGATGAATGGCGATTGCTGACGTGTGCACCATTTTAGATTTCCTCCTGGATGCTCGAGAGCATGCCAGGTAGAAGATCTCTGCCACGTTGAGCATGAGAGAGATGCAGGACACTACCAGCATGAAGATGATGAAGATGGTTTTCTCGGTCGGGCGAGACATGTAGCACTCGACGGTGAAGGGGCACGGGGCCCGGGTGCAGACAATCAGTGGGTTCATGACAAACCCGTACAGGTAATACTGCCCCACAATGAACGCTATCTCCAGAATGATTCTGAACAAGATGGAGGTCATGTAGTTTCTCAGCAGTACGCCTTTAATATCGATTTTCCCCTTTTCGTCAGAGTACTTGGGAACTTTGAGGTTTTCGCTGCCAGAGTGGGTTTGCATGCATTTTCTCATCTTTTTCTCTTTGTGGATGATGTGAATGACATGACCGAGGTAGAGGAGCGATGGCGTGGACACGAAGATTATCTGGAGGACCCAGAACCGAATGTGAGAGATTGGGAAGGCGTGGTCGTAGCAGACGTTCTCACAACCAGGCTGTTTGGTATTACAAACCATTTTGGACTGTTCATCACTCCAAACCTGTAAACATCATTTTAGCATTAAAACTATAAATAATTGTTCATAATTTTTTTTTGCAAATTTCATATTTCATTATAAAAGGTTAAAAAACTCAATCATGACAAACATTCTGACAGAAAGCCATTTTTTATGCTGAATTTGACATCAGGTGGTGTGTGTACCTTCAAATGACCACTAGAGGGGGCTATTTCATCTGAGCCATTAAATAAAATGTCAGCAATGAACAAAATGTATGGAAGCTTAGAGCTGCCACCCACGCAAAATTTATTTAAATTGATATTGCGTTATAACATCATAACTTTATTGTTACAACAATATAACTTTCACGTTGTACAATATACTGTCAAGTTCTTACAATAAAATTATTACGTTCGTACAATATAAATATTATATTGTACAAACATGAAAATTATATGCTTAGAACAATAAGGTTAAGATTTTAGAACGTGATATTTATTTGGCAGCTCTACGTTGCCGTATTAATGGGTTAAACGTTTTAAAAGTAAACTTTTAACAGTTAGAAGCAGACCTTCTCAGCTCCAGCTCCAAGAACCATGATCCTGAAGATAAACAGCACACTGAGCCAGACTTTTCCCACAACAGTGGAGTGGGACTGGACCTTATTCAGCAGAGATGACAGAAATCCCCACTCACCCATGGTTACTGAAAAAAAAGCAAATGATTAGGATTGATCAAAGTCTACGAAATAACACTAATTTTTGCTAAACCGGATATATTTTGCTTTGATTTACTGCTCCTCTGTCCCATTTTATTTGCCCTTTTTTCGCCTTTATATGACAACTTTCTAGTATTTATTTGTTTTATTTTAACACCAAATGACTTTATAAAAACAAGAATTGGAACAAATGTTGCTTTTAGCATTTTTTTTCTTTCAATGTATCTTATAACAAAGGTAAAACAACGTCTTACTGATATAATTCATTATAAGTTAGAATAGAAAAATATCAGTTTTGTGTCGATATCGTCACACCTTAAATAGTCCTGCACGGTATTTCAGGATCCATAAAGTTTAATAACAACTCGGCTCTGATATGATGAAAATTAATACATTTTTTCTTAAATATTAAGAAAATGACTTTAGTGTTTAAAGTTTTATCCAAACTGTTTTATCAGATTAATAAAAAAGTGTAAAAGTGCAGATATCACAGATGTTTATATTAATCAATTGGACTACACATGAACATTAGTACACACTTTAACATATAATCAAAATTTTCTTTATATGTTAACATCAATATCAAATTGTTACACCTTCATGGATGAGATATCATTATTATTTACAAAACCGTAAAAAATGTAACAGAAGTTGCATTTTTTTGTAGAAAATATGTAGATTTACTATTAAATAATTGTTCAGCTTACCTTTATGTTCAGAGCGTGTTCTTTAAGACAACCAGACCCGTGAGCAGCGGTGGAGCTGAATGATACAGAACCCGTCCTCGGTACCTTGAACCTAGAAGCTGTTACTCAACTTCGTGAGTTGTCACGTTGTTCGAACGTCTGGAAATGATACATTTGGGCTGAGCTTTGTCAAGATTGTGCAGGTTAATGATTGGCAGCACTTTAAACCACGATTTAAACCACAACAATGCTCTGCTTTATTTTTCTACAACTTCACATGAATATGAAAAATAAAACTATCGTGAGTCAATTTTTAACACTTTGCGTTTATACCGATTAGTTAGAAATGTATCTTATCAGTTATCAGTCAGGAAAAAGGGCAAAAAACACATTTTAATAGCAGATGTGTTTGAGTTCAGTACAATAAACCTGCAGTTCATTTTCTTACTGAGTCTTGCGGTAATCACTGTTATTTTTCCTTTTATTAATGTTACTTAGTGCATTATTAAGCATTAATAAACAAATGATCCCTTTATAAACATTACTTAGTGCAATATTAAGCGTTAATAAATAAAGGATCCCTTTAACGCTTGCAATATTGTTAACTATTAAGTGTCCTTAAGGTTAAGACCGGAGGGGGGGGGGGGGGTCTGCTTAGTAATGCATTAACGTTAATATTAAGCAGTTGTTAATACGTTATTTTATAGTTTATTAATGCTTAATAATGCACTAAGTAATGTTAATAAAGGGACCCTTATTGTAGTTACCAATGTTTATTTCAAGGCATTTCTTACACATGTTGGTTATTAGCCATATCCGATTATATTATAAAAGTAATTATTTAGTAATTACCTGACATTTAAAGATATTTTTAAGCAAAAAGTAAATTTTTTTTATTAAATTAATTTGTCTTTGTGAATCTAAAATGTGTACACGTGCATAAACGTGCTCTTTATTAAGCAAATAAATTATGATTTTATTCAAGAAAATGATTAATCAATAATATATGTAAGTTCATTGACTTATTGCTTTTTCCATGACTGTGTTGTGAAAGGTGATTTAATTTAAATTCACAGAAACAGAATTTTTTGTTAAATTTGAAACTTTTATTAAAAACAGCAAAACATACAAAAAATGTCTCGGCCACAGTCGTCATCATAATGGTTCAGAAAGCAATTTTTCTATTAGACAAGTTCAAGAAAATGAACATTAAAACCACTTTAAGAAGACATTAAACAAGCGCTGGGCCCAAACACACTCAGAACCTGTAATATAAATACCAAGACACTATTGCACACATTCATTAGTAGATTTCTATTAAAAATAAATGTACTAATACATCAAAATGCCCCTTTATATTGTTAATTTGTGAATAATTTCAGACATAATTTAACAGTGACAGCTTTTCTTTATTTTCTGCTGTGATGAATAGTTTTAGTCTCTGGAATGTATTTAAACATGGAGGCAAAATGTTTAAATAATAAACAATATTTAAATGGGGCGATCTGAGGGTTTAGTGGCCGCTCAGTAGTCGTTTCTCCTCCTTGGCTCCATCCAGGCTTCCTCCAATGCTGTGGTTGCTCTCCATCTCCATGTTCATCTTGTTCTGCCTGAGTGCTTCGTCTGAGGTCGGCCACCTTGGACTCGACAGGCTGGCCGGGTTTTCTGCTGAGGTGATTCTGTGAGCGCGACGCTTGGACCCACATCTCACTCTAGTGCTGATCAGGTATAGCATCTCAATAACGGTGAGGAACAGAGAGACGCAGGCCACCACCAGCATGAAGATGATGAAGATGGTTTTCTCTGTGGGTCGGGACATGTAACACTCCACGGTGAAGGGGCAGGGCTTCTTAGAGCAGGGGAACATGGGGACCATCACAAAGCCGTACAGGTAGTACTGTCCCACGATGAACCCGGCCTCAATGAGGATCTTAACGACGAGCTGGGTCAGGTAGCTCCCCAGCAGGTTCCCCTTGATCTTCACGTGTCCCTTTTCATCGCTGTATTTGGGCTGTTTGAGCTTCCTGGGCCCACCAGGACTGGACATCAGCTCCCTCAGCTTGTTCTCCTTATGGATGACGTGCACGGCGTGGCCCAGGTAGACCAGCGTTGGCGTGGAGACGAAGATGATCTGCAGAACCCAGAAGCGAATGTGGGAGATGGGGAAGGTCCAGTCGTAGCAGACGTTCTCACAACCAGGCTGTTGAGTGTTGCAGATGAAACCGGACTGTTCGTCTCCCCAGACGCTTTCAGCTCCCGCTCCCAGAACCATGATCCTGAACAGGAACAGGACGCTCATCCAGATCTTCCCAATCACCGTGGAATGGGACTGGACTTTCTCCAGTAACTTTGACAGAAAACCCCAGTCTCCCATCTTCACTGATGTTCAGGCTCTAATCTGTGATAAAGGGAGGGAAACCGTGTAAGGAGTTAGTCGATAAAACAAACCCCTGATTCTGATCACAGAGACCCTAAACCACACCTTACGGCAGAATTATTAACAACATTTTATCATTTAATCAATACGCTGCTGCAGGAAGGAAAGGACTCACTGCTTGATGGATAAATAATGTTTCCTCCCGCTGAACACGAGAATGAACAAGAAATTCCGGTTCTACTGAACCTTGAGCTTTTTGGTCAATATTTTCCCCAAATAATGATTAATTAGTAATTTAGATGGACACGGAGTGCCATCACGCATGAGTCACAGTGAAAAAACCATAAGAACAAAAAACGACAAATCTCTGGCTAGAAATTATGTTTATAATCATTCAAATTGATATTTTTGAATAAATCCAATGCAACCAACTTTCATAAATCTTGTTTAAGATTAAGCAGCTTTTGAAAGTTACATTTTTGCATAAAAATACCAGTATAGAACTCCAAAAACCCAAATAAACCTTTGCCCTATGCCCCTAGAAAAAGACCTACATTTAGTTTGAAAATTGATCACAAAGGTGTAGCAGAGAGTAGAAATGATGCCATCTTACCTGCTGACCTGATCGGAAAGGACTGTCTCTAGTTCGAACAGATCACTAACTACATTTGGACCTTGGAGTCCATGAGGGTCACGTTACGCAACACACGTCTGGCTTTAACTTCACGACGTAATCATCAGAAAACTTGGGCAGAAAAGCTGAAGAAAGAACCAGCAGGACGAGCGTGTAATGAGTGTAATGATTGACATGGGTTTGAAAACAAACAGGCTTGATAATCATTGAAACGATGATCCTAAAAGGTTCTGTTTTATTAAAAATACTCTGCTTTTATTTTCCAGTATGAACAATATTCACACAAATCAGTCTCTGGGTTACAAAAAGTGATATGGAGACAAATTAAAATCAATACTTTGAGATTGCACCATGCAGAAAGTTGTTATTTATTGACTGTGTGAAAGGAGCAAGTAGATGACCTTCAACTATGTATCTGTTACCACAAGCTGAATTTTTTTGGAAAAATTCTTGTTTTTCCAAATAAAAATGTTTTTTGCTGATTGCAAAAAAATTTGCATATAATTAAAATTTTGTTTTATTCATTTTAGAAGTAAAAATCAGCATTTTGTCATGTTAGAAAAATAAAAAAGTGATAAAAAAAAGAACAAACACACTGCAGTCGAATCCAAACATGATGTTTATTGAATACAATAAATGGAATAAAAATGTAAAAAATGTGTAAAAAAAAACATCAATCGTAATATTTTTAATGGTTTCATCAGCTGCATTTAAACATGGTTTCTTATATTTAACAGTGTCACGGTGGTCCTGTGACTGAGTTGTGTTTACTGAAGCTGCTCTTTATTTGCTCCACAAACTCTCCCCTTCCAGCATCCAGCAAAAGCAAACAGAACTATCAGGATTTGGGCTCAAACTACCAATAACAACGTTTTAAATGTGGATCTCCCCGATGTTCTCAGCAGTGTTGGCTCCCTCTCCAACCCCTCCTGTGGTCCCGTTCATCACCAGCTTCCGTCCTGGCTGCTCAAACTCCAGGTTCACGTGGTTCTGCGTTGGCTCGTCCCGGTTTTTAAAAGCCTTCTTCTTCTTTTCCAAGACCGGAGGTGTCACCGGTGTCACCGTGTAGTCCTGTCTTCTCGCCATGCACTCTTTGACAGCTTTCACGCACAGATAGATCAGCTCGATGATGCTGAGGGCGAGAGAGACCAAAGACGCCACCAGCATGAACCAGATGATGATGGACTTCTCGGTGGGTCTGGACAAGAAGCAGTCCACCTTGTGAGGGCAGGGGAAGCGGGTGCACACGTAGCGAGGCTCAAGAGTGAAACCGTAAAGAAAGTACTGACCAAAGATGAACAAAACTTCTAGAACAATCTTGGCCAAAAGATGCAGGACATAACTGCGAAGGAGCCGGCCACGGAGGTTGATCCTTCCCTTGCCTTTGGTGTACTTTGGAATTTTGAAAGTCCTCCTGAGGTAGAGACCGGCTTTCTCATCCAGCTCTCCTTGGTTCTTCATCCTCTGCATCATCTGGTTTTAAAAGAACAAAACGTCAGAATAAGACATTTTTAATTTAGACACCCAAGATCAAAATAGCTAAGTGAAAAAAACATGTCTTAGTTTTGGAAAATGAAACATTAGAAGCAACTTCGAAACTTTTCCTAAAAGTGTTCATTTAATCAACATGAAACGAGTGGGAGGAGGTTCTGTTCAGTTCAGACCAGAGCTGCGTGTCTGCTTGTGTGTGTCGCAAGCCTGTGTTGTACCATATTCTGCAGCCTTCAGATTCTGTGACATAGAGTTGGACCTTTGCCTTGTTTTTTTTTCAAAATGTAGCTTTCTAGAACAGCTTTTTCAAAGAATGAAGATGGCACCTTATCCAAACCAACCTAGCATATGAAAAAGTACCCCCCCTCTCCTGTTAGATCAAGAATGGAAGGCTGAAGACCTCTGCTGACCAAGAGCAACACATAGGCCTCTGTCAGATTTACTAAAGAAAACATCTTGATAACTCTTGGTTAAATATTCTTTGACCTGACGAGATAAAGATGGACCTTTCTGGAAGGTGTGCGTCCATCAGGAATATAATTAACACTAAAAAGGCATCATAGCAACAGTCAAACATGGTGGTGGTGGTAGTGTGATGGTCTGGGGCTGCGTTGCTGCTCCAGGACAACGTGCTGTAATTGATGAATGTCTGACCTTTGACCTTAAACAGGCCGTTCATGCTTCAAAACTTCAATGTGGCTGAATTATAAGACTTCTGCAAAGCTTCGAGCGTCACATGGCTGATCATCTTCAAATCAAATGAACTGATGAGTCGTTTTACTCGTGTTTTAATTTTTTTATGATATTCAAGGTATTTAGTCCTTTAGATCATATTTATGTATCAACAATGACCTAAAACTTTACAAAGATCAGAAACCCTGTTGATCTTATTTTTGCCTGTGACAAACACTGTAGTATAAAAAGACATGAGGGCTGTTTGAAATGTATCGAACCACTTTCCAGGTGTGGCGTGTCTGATAAACAAATGATTGACTAGTTATCAGTTTCATCAGCAACACACCTTCTTCTCTATGTGAATCACATGAAGGACGTGGCCGAGGTACAGCAGCTTCGGCGTTGCTAAGGCGATGATCTGAAAAACCCAAAAGCGAATGTGAGAGATGGGGAAGGCGAGGTCGTAGCAGACGTTCACACATCCGGGCTGCTGGGTGTTGCAGACGAAGCCAGAGTGTTCGTCCCCCCACACCTGGAGCAGATCACATGGCACAGATGAGCCCTAAAACCTCTACAGAAACAGATGTTTGTTGCTCTGTACAGATGTTGATCACTTGATGAGCAGACCTTCTCAGCGCCGGTGTGCAGGACCATGATCCGGAACACGAACAGAACCGTGAGCCAGACTTTTCCGATCACCGTGGAGTTGCTCTGCACTTTATCCAGCAGGCGGCCCAGTAGGTCCCACTCTCCCATCGCAATATGCAAGCTGTCCTGCTTTATTCCTGAGGAAACATCTCATTCAGTAATATATGAATCTGATTCTGGGTCCATTGGGTTGAAGCTTTTGGTCTCAACTGCACTGTAACTGTTTTAAACTTGCAATATGTTCATTATAACATCATTGACCAACAGAAAGTGTTGCTTTAACAGGTTTTAACCTGGATTATGATGTTTTATTTGATCTTTTGGACCTGTCGGGTCGGTTTTAAATGGGTAAAGAGTCAGGGCAGACTGCCTCTGTCACAAGGCCAAACTTAGATAAACTCCACAGCTGCTCTCCCCTAAACACACTCATCTAAAGGCCACACAAACCTTTAACTGCTGCAAAAAATAAAGCAAATCTATTTAAGTTTCCCATGTGCACAATTACAGATCGACCTAAAATAAAAATCTGCTTCTGGTTTTGTGGCTTTTAAAAATAATAGCATTTTTAAAATAGCAAATATTTGATTAGTGCTTTTAAAGTGTGAAATTCAAACACTAATATTAGTACAAAGCATCTTCACATACATGTAGAAATAAATCTCTACTTATAGCCCCAATAGTCCAAAACAAATAAGAGGATCCATCTTTATAGTAAAATCAGATGTTGTTTAACATTTTGTGAAAACTTAGAATCAACCAAAATATAAAAATGAACTCACCTGATGAATTAAGAGAAAAAAGGAGGACAGGTGGAGGAAAGGTGCGACGCCTGCAGCGATTAATGAAGAGAAAGAATGAAGAAGCTCCTCGTGTTTCATTGTCTGACTTTATCTGGAAGGACACGATCCAAACCACAACAAAGCTCAGCACCAGCGCTGGATGTGAACAGCAGCGAAAACCAACCTAAAATCTAACTCCATTTGTCGCCTTGCTCTATTATTTAGAGTTTATTTCATTTTTGTGGGCTTTTATTTGAGTCATCTTTGCAAATGTTGCAAAAAGATCAGTGCAGAAACAGTTTTAGGTGCTTTTGAGTGAGTTACTGAGTAGTTTTTAGGTTTAAACATGCTGTGAAACGACAAAGATTAATCTGTATGCTTTTAATACAACTTTACTGAGTTAAAAATAAAGTTAAATGAGGAGATATTTACAAAAATGGAGAATAACAAGGCTAAGGACTTCCAGGTCCAGACTAGAAGCTTATGAGATATCAAAGACAGGAGAGGGAAGTGAAGACCTCTGGGCTGTGACCTCTTCCTTTGTTTAACCAGGTGAAAACTCGATGAATTAAATCAATCTCATTTCTAAGTGACCTGGTTCAGGATGACACTACGGGTCAATGACCTGTACATGACTATATTGATATTTAGGGCATGTATTTTGCTGCTAAATTTCAACATCCCCCAATTGGGGGACCTTCGAGCTTAAAGGGTTAAATGCGTTATTTTTTTCTAATTAATTAATGCGTTAAATTCCCACCCCTAGTTTTTACATAAACGAGCTCAATAGCTTCATATTTAAATAAACCAAACCTCTTTTCACTGACACCACGGACGTGGATGACTGTAACAACCATTTGCTGCCAGGTTTCACCTGGCGCATGACGTCTGTGACAAAGGGCACTCCGTGTTCACAGTTAAAGCCTCTGATCCGGTTCTGACAGGTCGCACGTAGAACTCAGTTTGCTCTTTAATGTGGATGATTCACACACACTCACCGTTTTGAAGTGGAAACAAAAAAAAGCAAAGTGTGCACATCTGTCATGAAGCAAACTGATTAAACTTATCAGATTAAAAAACACCAGTCAGCCTTTATCAGGATAAGCTTTAACCAATGAGATCAAATGCAGATGACAGGAAAAGGAACGTGACACAAGGATGGAAGGAATGTTTTATTGGTCTAAAACTGAAGTCAGGTCAAACATTTAATATTTTCATTCTTTTTCTCACAAAATCCACACGTCGCAACATCTCAACAAAATAAAAGCACCACAATCTTTCATTATGCATTCAGAAAGAAAATTCTTCATCATCAAACTCACGCTGCACTTCATTCCCCAAAGCTTCACCCTGCATCATGAATACCTTCCTCCTGGGTTTAAAGCTTAACCTCCGCTGGAACCTGCAGAAGTCTTTTATTATGCAGGAAAGCCAGATAAGCTACAGACATAATAACAGGGCAAGAAGGGAACTTTTTAAAAGTGTACTGGTCATGTTTCAAGTTTTTCTGTTTGGCAAAATAACATTTTAAATAAAGGTAACGCAGCTTTATCACATTTATGTAATGAAAACCAAAGCATAATACTTTATTAGTCTGTGTTTGATAAAAAATCAAAACAGGTCAAACGTGTCCACACATCAAGCAGACTGTTTTATAGTGCTATTATTATTATTATAAACACAGAGCATTCATATTCTTCTACAGTGGTGACTGATCTGCTCTTTGTTGGTCACATAAATTGTTTTACATCCAGTTTAAACAGGAATTTGTGGTCCTTGCTGCTGATTTGTTCCGTTTCTTTAACAAAACCTGCAGGTTTTAGCAAATTCAAACCACATCAGAAGCAAGTGAACCTTGATATTATTAGTTCTGTAACAAGATAGAGAACCAGACTTGTAAGCTCTTAAGCTGCGCTCAAGCACATCCGTGATCCGAGGATCCAAATCCACTCTGGAATGCACCTCATCATTCCATACTGTGGAGAAGAAGATCAGAGAGGAACAGAAATCTGTTTTATGTGTGGGTATAAAGATGTAATGCATAACTGTGATCAGTTTAATCTCGATTAATGATCTCGTGTTCTTGTTAGGAACCTAAAAATGTGATTTTTGCACCGACCTGGAGCGTGTGAGGCCAGTAGCCGGTGGTTCTGTTAGAGACGCCCAGTGTGGAGATCGCATGGCGAGCATAAACCTCCGGCTTTGGAACAAACCAGCCTTCTCGTGGTGACAGTGAAGATGAAGATGGCTGCCGTCTGCTTGAAGCTATCTGAAATGACATAAAGAACTGCACTGACCTCATAATAACCTGGATAAAGCTAATTTCCCTTCTTTAAATGGTAAATGGCCTGTATTTGATATAGCACCTTCTAGGGTTCTACAGGGAGTATAAAAAAAACCTAACAATATTCAGCCAGTAATACAGATATCAGGTGATTACCTGGAAAGGAATCAGACTCTGGATGAAGATCCCTTTGTCACTGTACTCAAGATGAAGAGCTCTTGAAAAATGATCTAGATATCCCTGAAATGTTACAAAAATGTTTTAAATATCAGGCTAAAATCTTCAGTTTTATAAAAAAAAAGGACAAATAACAATGAAACTCTGCTTAAAAATCCCTTTGAAAAGTGACTCTCTCTGCTAGGGTCTATCAAATGGATGGGAGTAATCAATGCTCTTATCTCCTAACAAAACCACTGCTGTGAAACAGGATTTATAGGTCTTACAGTGAATGCCGTGAGCGCCACTCTTCCAAGCAGGGGTCTACAGCAGGCACTTGATGATATATTGACCACAGCCCCTCTGCTGCGCTCCACCATCCCCGGCAGCACCAATCTGGTCATCAGAGTAGCAGCTGTGACGTTCTTATTCACCTGATCCAACAGGCCCTGCTCAGGCATTTCAATCAGGCTCTGAGGGGAGGCCAATGTCTCATCCACGCAGTTCACCAGGAAGCCAATATCTTTACCCCTCAAGGCTTCTTTGATGGGTTTGCTCGCTGCTTGTACCTGGGAGAAGTCGGCTATGACAACAGAGGTTTCCACCCCGTAGACCTGGGAGAGGGATGCAGCGTTGTCTCTGACAGAGGTGTTGTCCTGAGTGACAAAGATGATGCTGATGCCGTGCCTGGCCAGTTCCTCTGCATATGCACTGGCTACAGGCTCAGATGCTCCTGACAGGAGAAAGGAAGAGAAAGTTATGTAAAAACAAACAGATAAACTTATAATTAAGATGAAAACGGACTCAAAAAGTGGCTTAAAAAACAGATCAACATTGAAAATGGTTCCTTGTTGCAGCTTCTTAAATGTAAATAGCCAAAATAAACCTAATTTTTATCATAATTCATTCAAGCTTTTGGGCTGTGAGTAAAAAAACATGGCAAAAATACAGTTTAGCTCACAAAAATGTATTTTAAAATTGATGGCTAGCTCTTTTTACTCAATGTTACTGCAAAGCACGAGTCTTTCCCATCCTGATGCAGGTTATTCTTACCATAAATTACAGCCCAGTCACCATATATTTGGGTCAGCTTCCTACTTGGGACCATTCTGGGTAGGAAATGCACCCTAACCAAGGTGCAGCAGTCACTCAGCAGGATTACTGCCCTGTTGGCGGTGTACAGCGCTCCGACCAGGGCCAGGGTCTCAAAGTAAGAGCCGCATGACCGAGAAATTTCCCTGTACAAAAACTGAAAGCTGTCAACTGCCGCCATGATCCACACTATTACTGGTCCTGGTCTTCTGCTTACAATTTAAAACTTATCCAGAAGACGCCCTAAATATAAACGTAAGGGACTAGTCAGTCTGGAGAGTAAAACATGTTCAATAAACAATAAATATTCGATAAAACGAACTAATTTGATACGTTTCCACGGTCATAAACGTTTTCTGCTCGCCACACGGCAAAGAAACAAAACATTGGATCACGTGACAGTATACGTCAGTGGTGCTGCTTTCACAGACCCTATAGAAAACCCGTAAAAATACAAATATATAACAAAAATAGCTTTTTACAAAACACTGAGTAGTTTTAAGTAGTAAGTAAGTAGTTTTAAATCATGCTTTTTACATTACTATTTTCACATATGTAATTTAGGTAGGAATGTGCTTTTATTATGAGAAAAACTTTTTATATTTCTTATTTCCGATTATACTACCGGCATCCCACAATGCACTGCGCCTACCACACAGTGGCTGTTTCCATAGAGATACGGCTGTCTTTTGCAAGGGCTATCAGGATGTTACAAGGATAAAAAAGTGTTAACCATCACAATAAAAGGTAAAATAAAATATGTCCTAAATGACTGCTTTCAGTTTGGTTCGGTTTTTTTTATGTCGCTCAAATAGAATTTTAGAATTTTAGTGTTAAGCGCTTTTTTCCCCTGTAAAATTTGGCTAATTTTGTTTTGGGTTAGCTGCGTTAATGATGTGTATTATTTAGTTCACGCATTTAGTCGCTTTGGCTTTAGACTTTATTGGTTTGAGTGGATACTACAAGCAAATATCTCACAATTTTACACATATTTATTTGTATTTTGAGGAACAAGCGTATTTAGAGGCAGTTTTAATGACCGAAAATGACCCTTTTGTCAGAACGGGAGCCTCTCACACCTGTTGCGTATCAACTAATTGGGGACACTGAAAAATGAAAATGACGTTTGCGGATTTTACTCGCGTGTGCTGGAAATGGACTAACCTGTCCAATAATAGACAATTTGATAAATGTACATAACGTAATGTGTTCGAAATGATGATAAAACAGTAAAACTGATAAGTTTTACATATTTTACTGGAGGAATTGTTCACACTTGGGGTTCTTTTGGACACCAGGAAGAGTTAAATCACCGTGTATTGGTAGAATAATGTGTGTTTTCTGGTTTAGAAATGCTGCATGAACAGATACTATTTTAGATTAATTTTACAAATAACTTTGAGAGGATTATCCCATACTATTTACCTGATTTGTTACAAAATCATGGTAGGTGCTGCAAAATTGGTGCTTTACTTAGAATAATTAAAAACACCTGTGCCACGTTGAGAGTGACTCACACTTAGAGGTTCACAACCTGTTCAAGTATTAGGTTACTTGCATCATTAATTATTCAAAATAACAGTTTGAATGTTTTTTTAATATTTCTCTTTCATATGCAACATCAGCAAAGATGTCTCAGCTGTCAGCTGAAGATGAGGAGGAGTTACAGTCCCTCCTGAAGGAGCTCCTGAGGAGCATCAGTGATAAGATCTCTGGTGCACCATCCACTGAATGTGCTGAAGAGATCCTCCTCCACCTAGAGGAGACTGACAAAAACTTCCACAAGTAAGTCCACCAAGAACCAGCATTAACTTCAGCTTAGTTCTTTATTTTTATTATGACTCTGCTTTCAGTTACGAGTTTGTCAAGTACCTCCGTCAGTATGTAGAGAAGTCTCTGGGGTCTGCAGTGGAAGAAGAGCTAAAGAACTCAACCAGAGAAGGACAGCATGCGGTGGGCTCAGGACACGACACCTTAATTCACGCGGTGACTCGGAGAACCGGAGACTCGGCTGAGTGAGTGTGGCTCAGGGTGTCGCGTTACATAACCGTTTTCACAGATTACTGTTTGTGAGCCTGTGAAATCTTACAGACACTGAATAATGTGAGCAGATTATTCATTTTAAGTGTTATAGTGGACTGTAGTATTCCCAAGATGAGTTACTGTAACTAACCTGGTTTTGTGCACATTTAACACGTGATGGGGGGGCAGATTATTGTTGCAGATTCTAGGTTTGACCTAAAACAGCAGCAAACTGGACTTAAGTTGTTAAATTAATCACTGTCCTTCTCTTTAACAGATACCAGCAGATGATACAGACCTTAAAAAACACCATGATCGTGGTCGTGGAGTCTCTAATCAACAAGTTTGAGGAGGACCAGCTGAGGAAGGAGGAGATGCACAGAGAGATGGACCACAGTCAGTCCAACATCCAGTACCAGTACACGGATAACTGCTCAGACAGCGACTCCTCCTTCCACCAGGTCAGAGATCCTCCACGTCCCACCCGAAAGGAATAAACTGATGAATTTATTTATTTTAAAATAAATAAATTATTAAGTACTTTCCTCCTATCTCTTTCCACGTTTAAGAGCAAACCCAGCAGTAGAATAATATAATTCATACAGAGATATTTGAAACTGCAAACAGGAAACATGGTCCGTTTTATAATAATAATTATTCTTGGTCTCTTTTCCTCTCCAGAGTTATGCGTTTATCAGACAAGAGCAGCTGCAGGTTTTGGCTGAAAAACTTGACTCCAGCAAACCCAAAGAGGTACAAGAGGAACTTTGGACATAGTTCTGTTTTTGCTAACGAGGACGGCGGTTTTAGAGCCACACACTTAGATTACATTCAGTAAATCTAAAGTTTTGTCCTGAAAAAGCTCAGAGTTAATCATTCACTAGTGTTTATTAATGGGATCAGCTGCAACAAAGAACACAGGATACTGTCAGTGTGACCTGTGATGTTTTGGTAAACAACACGAGTCTGTGTTTAGGTACGTTTTGAGGCGCTAAGGGCTCTCTGCTGTGCTCCTCCATCTGATGTTCTGAGCTGTGAGAGCTGGAGCGTCCTGCGTAGGAACCTCTGTGCAGCTCTGATGGAACCCGACCTCAGCGTGAGTCCCGAGCAGCCTCAGCATCACTCAAGTCTGCTTAAACGAGTTTTAATTTCACCACACGAGTGTGTCGGTAATATCATTTCCCTGTTTTCTTACCTTCTTCAGGAAAATGTGCTGCAGTTTTTTGCTAAAAGCTTCTCTTCATCTCCGCTGAATGTGACACGAGAGGTCTACACCAGCTTGGGTTGGTCACTCTAAAGGTTTCCATGTAGCATCTTCATGTTTGGATAAACAATTCTAGACATGGTTTATTTACATTAACTGTCCAAACATCCTTTAAATAAAGCAAAAGGGCTCAGTTTCCTCTCTTTTTCACAATAAAACATCAACAAATTATAGAATAAAACTGTGCATTATCAGAAGTACTGTAATGCATGTATTATGTGTGCTTTAAGGTGATTTTTATTTATTTTTGTTGTTTCTGAGCAGCAAAAAGTGTGGAGTCAAATTTTCTGACTCACAAGCTGAGCTTTCCAAGTGGCTCAGCTGCCGTCGACATCAACAGTCCTCAGATCAGCCGTCTCCTCAAACAGGTACGATCTCTCGCGTTTTATCATCCTGACAAAGAATGGCAGATGATTTAATTCCCTCTCCTTCCGCCTCATCTCAGATTCGATTGATGAATGACTTTCAGAAGGAGGTGACGACCTTCTGGATTCGCCATCCTGAGAAGTGAGTAGACGTCAAATCACCAAAACATTTCACCGTTTTAAGAACTCACAGATTCATATTTGGTTGAGCCTTGAGTGAGAGGGAATTTTCAGTTTCTAAGGTTACTCCTGCTGATGTTTCATGTTTTCGTGCTGCTCTGCTTTAGATACATGGAAGAGATCATAGAGAGCACTTTGTCCCTGCTGTCCTCCCATCATGATCGTGGCTCTGAGAAAACACTGGAACCAGTCCACTTACTGGCCTTACTGGATATTAAAGCTACCTGGTTTAATAAATGGATGGTGCGTATGGCAGCTGCAGAGATGTTTATATAGAATATGTTTTTCTAAAACCCTATTAAGGTTTTTATTTTTCTCTCACTCATGTTGACCTACTCTTCCCTCTCTCAGCATGGCTACTACAGCAGGACGGTGGTTCTTAGGCTACTGGAGAGGAAGTACAAGCCTCTGGTGGGTGATTCATTCAGTCATCAGCACCTTTCAACAAGAGTCTGGCAAGAACTTTACTGACTTTATCAAAAAGCTGAAGGTTGGAGCGATCAGTTTTATCCGTATCTGCTCCTAATTCACCAACTGGTTCCTTGTAGCTTTACTGGACTTTGTTTGAATTGTTGAGATTCATTACTGACTTTGATAGAAGGCGATATCAAAGTTATATTTTTCAGTTTTTGCAGAAGATTTACCATCTGATATGTAAGATTAGGTCACTATTAATGGTACACACTTAAGAGTAACAAATATTTTATCCTCAGAGACTTTAGAGTGCATCATTCACCTACTGGATGACTGTTTTGTTAAGCCTGTTGTACACAGCCTGCACATTTCAGAAGGTTTTCACTTGTTTCAGGTGGTAGCGGCTCTTCAGCAGTGTGTGAGTTATAGTGAATCCTGCGAACGTTTCACGAGCGAGGCGACTGATCCTCATCCAGAGAAGCACAAACCTGGTAAGTTAAACACTAAACTCACACCAGGTCCAACCCAGCAGGATTTGGTTCACATACTTTTTTATTTTGCAGGTATTAAGTAAAACAGATTGGACCCTGTTCATTAATTTGCTGAAAAAAAATGGCTGAAACATGTAGCCAAGAGTCTGCAACCGTTGCAATTTCACCACCTCGTCTATTAAACATAATATGTAATTAGCCCCAAAACAAAGTTTTTTGTCTTTTTTAGGGAAAAAAACAAACTGTACAGAAACCACATTTCTTATTCACAACAGCAGTATTTACAGTTCTCATATTTGTAGGAAATGTGTAAAATAAGTTGTCCATATGAATAGATATGCAGTAAGTTGCACGCTGATATGTTTATTTATATAAAGCATATATGCTATGTTGTTGGTCATTTATGATCTAAAAGTCTTCTACAGGGCCCAACCTGCTGTTTATTGTTACAGGTGTTTTTATGTCTATTTTTCTGTTTTACAACAACTTGCTGTAATGCAAAAGTATATCTAGGTGCCATAGTGTGTCCCCGGGGCCGTTTGTGGCCCTCGAGTGACTTTGTGCTGCTCTGTTGCGTTCTTAAAATGGGGTAATTTTCTGTCTTGTGCAGTCTGTTTATGTAGATTAATGCATTTTTATGTCCAGTTTGACTAATAAAGCCTATTTTTGAGGAGGAAAAATAAAAAAACTCACTTAAATTTTTTTTTGCATCTAAAAAACCACCAACAATTTTGTATCCTGCAAAGACTTTTAACTTGAGAATTTTTGTTCTTGCTTGAAAAGTTTGGACATCCCTTCCTTAAATCTATTTATTTCTACTACTACTACTGATTATAGTAGGGTCAAATGAATGTGATCTCTGTAATAGTACTGGAGCGTTTTACACGTTGGAAACTGTAGATGTGGGTTTTTAACCATTGTTTTCCTCTATCTTGGTTTTTGTTAACGTTCCAGGTTCCACGCAGAGGAGCGTCTATTCCAGAAAGGAGCTGGAGTATTCCTTCTTTGTGCACTCTGTGTGTGTCCTGGGTCAACTCATCATCTACACTCATGGAAGAAATCTTTTCCCCGTCAAAATCAGGAAGCACAAAGGTGTGGTGCTAGACTCTCTTGTATATAAACCCAACATCTGTGAGGTATGTAGAGTTTTTATTATAGTGAGCTATAAAAAGACAGAATATTTAGATTTGTTGCTGATCTGAGAGAAATGCAGTTAAGTTAAAAGGTTTTTGTTTATTTATTTTTTCTACTTTTTTCCACCTTTTTTTCCTTCTTTTTTGGGGGGTCCAGCTCTTCCGGGGGAAACCCAAGGAAACAAAAGAAGAGAAAAAAGAAGAAAATAAAAGTTTTTTGTTTTTATCCCTCTGCTCTTTAGTGATTTTACAACAAAACAATCTCTGATCTTTACAATCATAAAGCCACGCAGGGATGTTTCTAATCAGCATACACGTGTGCTGCTCCCTCCCTCCTCCTGTGGAGTGATTTTATTTCTCCCATCATCAGCATCGCCAACATGTCACTTCTTGCTCTTTTGACTCGACCTTTTGAGTTGCTGATGAAAGTCTCTTAAGAATTTTATTATAGCAGTTGATTTAGTTGTCTAGTTTGCTTTATATCCTGAGATTTTCTTAACTCATTCACTGCCAGCTGTTTTCTGATCAGAAAGCCCCTGACTGCCAGCGTTTTTGAGCGTTTTTACTGTTTTTTGAAGAGTCACAGAACATTGTGCTCTATGATCATGTAAACGCCAAACTACCAAAAGAAAGAGTAGACTCACTTCTTACATCAGGAAGAATCGCCGTATTTCTAGCGTTATCCGTTCTTTCACAATCTGTTGCCGAAGCGCTGCTGCAGAAGCATTTCCGGTTGGTGCATCGCTTTTTTCACAGCAGCGTCCCAAAACGATCTCCTAATTCATTCATTTTCTGCTTCGTGATCACATGATGTGTGACATACACGGATGAAGATCCGCTTTAGACACGTGATGTTTGTTCTCACGGTGCGGGGGCTCGCTCCAACGCCCGCCCCGTAAAAAAATGCAAATGACGACTATAGTCGTCAATGGCAGTGAATGAGTTAATTGTATTCATTGAAGATCAACCCACATGTTCAAAATGACAGGTCACATGATCTCTATGGAGACATTTCTGTAGTTTGTTTAGTTTTATAAAATCAAAGGCCAGGTTTTTATAATAATGAGTTGAAACCAAAGAAAAGCGTTTGTTCTTAATGGAGTCGTCTACTAAATGCAACGAACCCCAAACCTGCAGATGGGGGCATTTCTGCAGATCTACTGATACTGAAGATACGTTTTATCTGAGTAATAAATGCATGAAGATAATTGTGGTTTCTCTCAGAGGCAGCAGTATTTTTAGTGTCCTTGTCTAGACTCAGAACAAACTCACCTTTTTATTATATTTGTGTTTCAGATCCAATAAGTCTGACTAACCTGGTCGTCATCTTCATTAACATCATGTACCGACACCCCCGACCTGCTCATGGTGACACCTCACACACAGGTGGGACACACACACACACACACACACACACACACACACACACACACACACACACACACACACACACACACACACGAGTGTTCTACCTCTAAGTCTAGAATCAGTTGTCGAGGGAACGTAGCAATCTGTTCTGAGACATAAAACATTCCTCAGACTGTATCTTTATCTGTTAACGTTGTACTGAGTCAGGTTCTTATGTAATCGTTCACGTTTATTGTTCAATCTCAGGATTGCACAATAGCAGGGCCGCTGCCAGTGATCAATACAGTTTTTCCTCTTGACTTTATCAGAGGATCGTATCCTTTAACTACAGCAGGTAGTCATGCTGAGTAAGTCTGTTTTTATTTCCTCATGGTCACACGTAGCACTCCTGAGTTTATTCTCAGAGAAGCAACACGATGCTGCAGAATGCAATAAGTAGAAATCTGTTTATACCGCAGCGATGTGGGATAAAGTTGTAAGAAGTTAATATCGCCTTTGGGAAGTGGATTACAGCTAAATAATAATGTTTAAAAATCAGATTTAGTCATAAATAGTGTGTGGTGCATTCATCTTGGCTTCCAGAAATATTTATTAAAGATCAATAAGATGAATCATCCTCCATTAGACCCTGGTGGTGCTGATTTTGTTCTTATTTACATTCTGAGTGAAATATTTTGTCATTTATTATGCTTTTCCCAGGTTCAAATGAAAGCTTAATCAAAGATGGATGGATTTTATCGATTCTCTTTTAGAGCTGAAGGTTATTTGTGATCATCTTAAGTCCAAAATGCGTCGTGCAGACTGAGCTGGATAACTTTTGGATATAAAAAGCTGTAAGATAAAGAGACATAACTGTCAGTATTAATCTAATAAATCAAATGTGACAGACTACGTACGAGTAAACAGAAGCATGTAAAACACTAAACTGTATTAAAACACTTTAAATTTGTTGTTGATGTTGTCAGACTCGCTGTCGCCCAGCTGCTTGGTGATGGAGGTCCTGTGGATGTTGTGTGAACGGACAGAATGTGCTGCTGAATGTCTCCATCAGACGCCCGTCATCGAAACTCTGCTGGCTCCTGTTATCGCTCTGCTCAGCGGACAGCAGGTCTCACGCGTGCATTAGCTAATATAAACACGTTTTAGCTCACGTTTGTTGATTTATTCGTGTTTGCATCTGTAATTTCCAGACTAAACTGAAGTGTCCTGCAGCGACTCTGATCCTCATCGCTGATATTTTAGCTCGCATCGCAAACACTGACAGAGGATTGGCTCTTTTCCTGTATGAGAAGAGTCTTGTCTTCTCTAATGAGAGGTGAGACGGAGACACTGATAGGATTGATACATTTGCTGGATCATGCAAAGCAGAACAACTCCTCATGCTTCTGCACAGAGCAGATAAAATAATGTTTTTGTGGGTCACTGAGACGCTGTGTCAGCATCTTTTTTTTTAAATGTTAGTTTGAAGTTTCTTTGTCTGACCCTGACTAGTCTGCTGTCTGGTTCAGCTTGTTCAACAACAAGTTCTAAGTGTAAATGAGCCTTTATTTCAACTTTTTACCAAGGATAATTGAACAAATTCCCTTTATCTCACCATGAATGTTATTTTTTTCCCATGAAAAGACTCTAGAACCCCCCCAAGCAAGACATTAAGACGTGTAGTAGTTCACATAAGTAATATTCCTGTGACCAACAGGAGACTTCATCATACCCAGACACGTTCTAGCATCAATCTTTTATTTATGTTCAGCTGATTTTTATTTTCTGCCTCCCCTCCAGAACCTCTGCAGCTCATGTCATCGTCCAGTTCACCTTGAGGCTGTTGGACAGATCGCTGCCGTCGCTGAGTGAATCAGACGCATCCCAAACATTATGTGGAGCGTTCATCTTTGTCTGTAGGCAGATGTACAACACCTGTGAGGGTCTGCAGGTCCTGAGGTCATACGATCTGCACAAAGCCTTATCTGCTGCATGGAAACAGGTACTGGCATCATCACATTTATGGATTCAGTCCTTGTTCAGGGGTTCAGCTCTCATCCTTGGTGTTTGTAAATACCTTTTTTATGGAAACACAAACTAAATTTAGCCTCTCAGCGCAAATGCTTATCTGCTCTGAAGAGGATTAAAAAGGCTTTAAGAAGCTGTTTTTTATGTTGTAGGAAACTGAAGACGTAGATACACCTGTAGCTTAAAACCAGAAAACATCAGAATAGTGGTGTAGTTTTTGTTGGTGTTACTGGTTAATCCAGCCGTAAAACCAAAACAATCATGGCTGGATAAACTTCATATCTTCCTCTGTGTTCCACATCGTCTAAGAAGTGTCTGAGTCTAACGAACAGCTGCTTCACCACCGACTCGTGTTTCATGAAGTCTGAGCTTTCTTTCTTTCTTTCTTGAAATTGTGTTTTAAATTATTTGATAAGTTGTAAAATTACATTTTTAGATTCTCTCACTCACTCACTCACTCACTCTATCTCACTCTATCTCACTCTATCTCACTCTATCTCACTCTCTCACACAGTCTCACTGAATCTCTCACTCTCAATCACTCTCTTTCTCTCACTCTATATCTCTCTCACTTTCTCTTTCTTTCTCACATTCTATCTCACTCTCTCTCACACTTATCTCTCTCTCTCACTCTCTCACTTTCGCACACTCTCACTCACTCTCTCACTCTCCTACACTATCGCTCTCTAACTTTCATTCTCACTCTCATGCTCTCTCTCTGTCTCTCACTCTCTCTCCTTCTCTCTCTCACTCTCACTGTCTCTCACTCTGTCTCCCACTTTCTCTCTTGAACACTCTTATCTCTCACTCTCTCTCTCTCGCTCGCTCGCTCTCCCTCACTCACACATTCTTATATCACTCTCCTTCACACACACTCTCTCTCCCTCTTGCTCTCTTTTGCTCTCTCTTGCTGTCTGTCTCTGTCACTCACTCTCTCTCTCTCGCTGTCTCTCTCTCGCTGTCTCTCTCTCGCTGTCTCTCACTCGCTCTCTCTCTCTCATTGTCTCTCACTCTCGCTCTCTCTCTCATGCTCTCCCACTTTCAATTGCTCTCTCTCTCTTGCTGTCTCTCACTCTTTCTCTATTTCTGTCTCTCATTTTCTGTCTGTCTCTCATCTCGCACCATCTCTCACCCTCTCTCTCTCTCTCTCTCTCTCTCTCTTTCTCTCTATCTCTTTCTCTCTCTCTCATGCTGTCTCCCTCTCTCTTTCTCTCTCTCATGCTGTCTCCCTCTCTCTTTCTCTCTCTCTCTCTCTCTCTCTCTCGCTCTCTCTCACACACTCTCTCTCTCTCTCTCTCATTGTCTCTCACTCTCGCTCTCTCTCTCATGCTCTCCAACTTTCAATTGCTCTCTCTTTCTCTATTTCTGTCTCTCATTTTCTGTCTGTCTCTCATCTCGCACTGTCTCTCACCCTCCCTCTCTCTCTCTCTCTCTCTCTCTCTCTCTTTCTCCCTCTCATGCTGTCTCCCTCTCTCATCTCTCTCTCATGCTGTCTCCCTCTCTCTCTCTCTCACACTCTCTCTCTCTCTCTCTCTCTCTCTCTCTCGCTGGCTGTCTCTCTCACTGTCTCACCCATCCACTGCATCAAGAATCAAACATTATTTTATATACAGTTATTCCTAAAAGTGTTGTAATAATTTCATTTTACATAATAAAATCATTCAGTTCAATTTAGCAAAATCACCAACAACCTCAGCTTCTCTGGTCAAATCTTCAAGTGTTGAGAATCACCCCTGAGTTTTATGTGTAACAAAAGTGTTTTAATAATTTTTTTTTTTGTAATTTTTTAGACGAGCGCTTCATCAGAAAGAGTTCCAACTCCAGTATCTGGAGCCAACGCAGGACCATCCACCCAGGAAGCGCAGGACATGTGAGATCACACCGATAGCTTAAATTCTCTGTGAACACGGCCAGAATAAAAACAGTTTAAATTAGAACAAAACCAGGAAAAATTCAGTGTTTAATAACAGTTTGTGTTCCGCACTTCCTGCTGATTTACTTCAGAAATAGTTTTAATAGTTTGTGCAGTTTACAGCCCCAATCACTTTCTTCTTATAAGGATTTACACACACACACACACACACACACACACACACACACACACACACGACGTTAAAACGTGATCTTGTTACTCTAAACAACGCAAAAATATCAGATTAGGTACTGACCTATGGTTGAACAGATTAATAATTGACAACAGATATCAGGTATCAATATTATTGAAATCACTATAGATGTTACATAAGAGTCCCTCGTTTATGTTCTATTGCCCCGAAGAAAAAGACTCTATTCATGATTTATTTAGATTATTTTTTAGTGCACCTTTCTGCCTGGGTGCTCTAATCTATTGTTATGATTTTTAGTTTATTGTATCAGATACGCCATTAAATATAATGTATGTAGTTTATTTATGTCCTTAATTTGTTTAAATAAACCAAACAGAAATGAGTTAAACGGTTTCATAAAGCTGAGTTAATTTCCTGCCTTTCATCTTAGACTGTTTTACTTCTCCGTGCACGTTGTTTATGCACGCAGGACCAAGTTAGCTTGATATGTGGCAGACTAGTTAAGTAATGCTGCTGACCACTGCCTTTACTTCTGTTAGTTTTGGTGAAAAATGCATAAAAACCTGTTTATATTATTCTGATGTGGGCTGCTGTCTGTGTGGTTTTCTCCTGATTCTGGATCCAGGCTCATCTGGGAGGAGACGTTGTTGGACAGCCTGCTGAACTTTGCTGCAAATCCTAAAGGCCTGCTGCTGCTCCAGCAGACAGGAGCCATCAATGAATGCATCGCCTACATGTTCTCTCGCTTCACCAAAAAACTACAGGTATCAATGATAGTACGTCTTCACCAAATGAACACCCTGTCCTTTTGATTACCAGTTTTCTCAGGTTTGCACATCTTACATAGACATTAGTTTGTATACACCATGGCCCAGGCTCCAAACGATAGATTAAAGCATCCTTACAGAGAAGAGTTGGCGTCCCTCTTGTGATTAATAACAAGTATGGAATTAACCGATGAACTAAAACATCATTTTCTCTGCTCTGCTGCAGCTGAAGCTTTCTGTGTCCACTTTTATATTTTGCATCAGGCTTGCTGTTGGTGTTTTATTTGTTTTTGGACCCGCTTGCATCAGAAGAGAATACGAGTCTGCTCATGAACACTGAGGGGGTTCTGCCCTTTTCATTTTGTCTCTTATGTTCCCCGTTTCAGTCAGAGGTTCAACCAGGGGGCAGCTTTTAATGGGCTGCATCAGAAAAATGAGTAATTTGCTTTAAAACTGAGTCAACACAGTTTACGTGGTGTCACAATAGAAAATAGAGCTGCACATTATACAGTACTTCCCTGTAATATGTCAGCTGAGTATATTGTACTGCCTTCCTAAGAATCTAGTATCTTGTTTTCTGGTGCTGATACAGACTGGTGGTATTGATATAAAGTCATTAAAAAGTTTTAATGTTACATCATCGTTTATGGAAGTCTTGGGATAATTAACTTTAATAGTTTTGATGCTTCCTGATGTGAGTTCTTTGGAATTAAAGGTATAAAAGATAACAAGTTATCTATAAAGACCCAAAACGAGAAAATGTAATCCTCATTTTCTGTTTAATGAGCTTTAACTGAATAAAATATTAAAGCTTAGTTGTTGTATGATGCAGGAAAACATTTATTAGTTCTGTAGTTTAGTTTTCTTAACTGATAATTAGTTGATCTTAGAAACAGAGTCACATTTCATGTTCATCCACTTAGAATTCAAATTATCATTCCTAATATTTGTGTTGCTGTCATGCATAATCTGAATCTGACTCACAAACCTCCCTGTGGGCCTAATTTGCCACCATTGTTTATTCACTCTTGTAATTGCTGTTTTTGAGTTGGACATTACGCTTTAATTACAGCACCGAGTTATCCTTTCCCTATTTTTAGTTGTGACATTGTGTAATTAACGAAGGCCTTGCACGCTCAGGAAATCAATTTTCTTTTTGCTGTTTTCAGGATGCAAAACTCTGAGCTGTAAACTCAAATGAAAACATAAAGCAAATGTTCCCGTGTTGACTGCAGGTGAGTCGCTGTGAGAAGTTTGGATACGGAGTGATGGTCACACAGGTGGCGGCGACGGCTCCGGGCGTTGTGGCTCTGCAGAGATCAGGTGACAAAGCACTCGATTGCACAAACTTAACAGATATGAGACTGATGATAGGTTCAAGTCAGAGTTGTTGGTGGAAATTATTAAGGTTGAAGCATCCCAGAGGGAAAAATAAGGTTAAGTAGATGAGTAAACAGCAAAAGGAGGGTTGTATCTTTAACAGAAGTCTTTCTGATGTGTTTTTTTAAATTCACTTTGAAACTTTGATTATTTTGTCTTGCAGGTTTTGTGCGGGTGCTGGTGGTAGAGCTGTGGTCATTTCTCGAGTGTGGCTGTGATGATGTCAGAGTTGTTCGTCCCAGATCGACACCAATGGACCCCATAGACAGGAGCTGCCTCAAGGTGAGTCAAAAATACCCCCAATTTAATCTTTTTTTAATCAATCTGCTTTTAATTTAAGGGTCAACTTCACTGAAAAAAATATATTTTTTAATGATTATTTCTGATTCTAATGGGTCACTCTGAGTGTTTCATGCAGGCTGAACATGAAAATAGTCTCCTCCACCTATCTCCTGCATTAGCTTCTGATAGAAAATAGACTCTAGGTGAAACTCTAGGATTAGAAAATCCTGACAGATCTACGTCACACTGTCACTTAACATTCATGGACTCCCCCATCTTGACTCACGACGGGGAAGGCTGTTGTTGGTTTAGCGTCCAGGAAACAGCAGAGAACGTCTCGGCTAGTAGAAGCTAACCGTTAGCATTAGCAACTCCAGCAGAACTCCTTGTGTTATTTGTGGAGATAAAGCATCAACGTTGCAGAGCAAATAGAGTCAGTGGTAGAGTTGCATTGCTGTTAGCCAATCAGAGGAGGGATGTCCAAATATCAGGAAATAAAACTCCAAATCCTGTCGTGTTCAGCTCAACTCTGATCTGGCTCACTTCTACTTCCTGAAACAGGTGCACCGGAGCTTCTTCCCCCCTGAGTACTACTTACAAGGCATTCATTCCTCTAGAAACCACTGCTAATGTATTAAAAATATGAGTAATGTTGATCTTTAAAAAATATTTTTCAAAAGCAAATTTTTATCATTCAGAGAGAAATTGTGTTTTAAATTTTTTGAGTAGTTGTAATAAATTTTTTGGTTTTCTCTCCACACACACACACACACACACACACACACACACACACACACACACACACACACACACACACACACACACACACACACACACACACACACACATATACATATGTGAGTTTTTTATTAGCTGGTAGTCCAAATGCAGTTAAGTGAAACATTTAATTTCTGTTAAAGTGATTTTAAAAAAAATCCACTGATGTCTCATTTTTTTTGTTTGCAAACATTCTGACATCTAGTGGTAAGATGGTTAACTGCAAACCAGAGTTTCCAGTCCTTTAAAGGGGTCATCACCTGAAATCTTCACTTTTCCACTTAAAAACATGTCTATAATGGCTTCCTAATGACTTTTCACTGGCTGAGAAGCTGATATTTAACATTGACGCGTTTGTTTAATCTTGCCTTCTTCAACCAGCTCACATGCACCCCATGAGCACGCGCACTCCAAAAATATGAACCAGCAGCGAACAAACCAGCACAACAAAGCTCATTTCATAATGTGAAACGCATAAATTATGTCTTACCGTTGACGACTCATGTTGTAATCCGTGTTATGGGAAACAAAACTCCGATCGGTTTGTGTATTCCATCTTCACAACAGCATAAGAGCCGATGCCTGGCTGTTAGCTTGCTTTGTCCCAACTCAACAACAAAGGAGGGCGCCATTACACACGAGGCGAGGCCCGGGCTCGTACATACACTGTTGGATCCCGTAGGTCACTGCCAGGTCGGGTTCAGTTATAACTTTTGTTGTTTTGGAGCGAGACGCTGAAGCTGCTTCCTGCTTCCTTCCACCAATCAGCACGCTGCTCAGTCCCACGCGCGTCCGAGACAGCCGAAATATCGCGTGTGATCTCGCGAGAAAATAAGCCCTTCACAATAAAGGATTAAAAAATCTAATTTTTAATTTATTTTTCCAATACAATTTATTTTAATGGTCTAAAAGACTATAATAGGACGTGGATATGCACGGTATTGTAGGTGATGACCCCTTTAAGCCATTTTAGAACAATAATGATGGTTGGTATGTCTTGTCCTCTCTGGGCTGCTGTAGTTTATGTTGAAAACAGGAACTTGGCATTCATGTCAGTCAGTAAATCAGCTTTTTAGCTCAGATTTATGTAGTTTAAATATTAAATGAACATTAGTGATTTCTATTACTGGTGCATTTAGTTTATTTTATCTAACTGTGGTCGTTGTACCTGCATTTATCTGTAGAAAGTGGACAAAATTTTCTCTTCGCTGTCCTTTAAAAGCTTCTAAAATTGGATTTGAAGCTTGTGGGTGTGCTGGCGTGTACGTGTCTGCATGAGGCCGACTCTGCCGTCTGACAACTGAAGCTAGCCAAGTGAATACGGACCGGCAGCGAACTGTGAACTGTGTCCTCTCTCCTGCCACTGGCAGCTTTAAAGCCTGGCTTATCAGTGGGTCAGCTGCCACGTTACACACACACACACACACACACACACACACACACACACCTCAAAGTGACAACCGTGTGGCAAAGTCTTCTTAAACCAGCATCCAAGAGAAGACAAATATGTGTCTAGACTTCTAAAACGACTTGTTTTTAGTGTTTACATCCTTTTTATTTTGCATTTTATTATCTTATGTTTAATATCCTTCATTATGTTTGATGCTCATTTCTGTCTCACCACAGTCCTTCCTGTCTCTGGTCAACCTCCTGTCATCCTCCCAGTCGGTGTGGGAGCTTCTGGGACGACAGCCTTTAGCCAACAAGAGCGAATACACCCTGAGAGAGACGCCATCTTCCATCCCAGTGAGCATCTTTCACACAGACTTCATGCATTTCCTTCTACAGCCATGTGAGGGCATGTTTGCGCTTTTATTCATCACCCCCCTCCTCACACACATTTGTTTTATTTCACAAAGGCCCTCCATTAAACCCTCATAACGCTGAGGCGGATGTGTGTTTTCCACAGCAGACGTTACACATTTCCACGCTTTTCACTTTGCACCACAGCCGCCGTATTCCTTCTCACAGCTCCTCTTCTTTGCTCCACAGGATTTGATTGACAGGCTGATTGCTGTGAATTCAGATGTGAAGATCCATTCCCTGTTCCACTACGAGCAGTCTCACACATTCGGCCTGAGGTGAGATTGATATTTTGCTTCATATATCGTAGCACACGGCATCAGATCAACACCTGCTGACTGCTCACGCACGCTCTTCAGTCTCCGGCATTAGCAGACTTCCACGCTTCTTTATTCTTTGATTATCCGGCATCGGAGAAGGCTGATGAAAGGATTTTACTGGATCAGACTGAAAAAAGCCGGTGTGTGTGGGCACTTATGAATAACAGAAAATAAAAAGCTGAAAGGATAAGAAAACCTGCATTTCTTACACATTAAGTAACATTAATTCTTAGAGGTGAGGTTTTAAATGAGGTTTGAGTTGAATTAAGGATGCTGGTTGTGACGCAGAAACACGCTGGATGTGACCCGACTGTGAGCACAAGCTCCCGGTGGCTGCGGTGAATTCCTTTGCACTTTTTTAAAGCTCTGAATCACAATAGCTGCAGCTTGTTTGGAGTCCTGCTGACTCACTCCGTCTTTGCCTGTCAGTCAGCCCACTCTTATTAACATCCACAAGCAGAGAGAGAGAGAGGAAATAAAACAAGATGCTTTGTTCCTTCAGATCCCAGAATGATGCATCAGCTGACAGCTTTGTGCTCCGTTCCTCTTCATCGATCACTAAATCTACATGATTTGGCATCTTCCTGTTAACAAATCAAAGCCCAACCTGTTTGTTTTTATATAAAGGAGACAGGAATTCTATAAATCAGCAATATTTCATTAAATTTGTTTGATTTGTTGATGATGGCTAGTTAAAGTCTGCTGTGGTCTCTAGTAGGAATGAATGAGTGGTTTTTGTGGGGAGAAAAGCTCTGCTGCTTCTGTTTTCGGGGGTAAAAGGGTGGAGGGGTGGAAAACAACAGGATTACAGGTCTTACTCATTAACATTCATGATATGCAAACATCTCGCCTCTGATTGGCTAACAGCAACACAACTCTTCCGCTGCCTTCGTTCGCTCTTCTTTCTAGAGTAAAAAATGTTTGGGCCGTATTTCTGTCACCTGAGCGATGTAACCCAGAAGACTCATGAATAACACGTCATCACCCACAATGCACCAGAGGCTGTTTCCATTCGATTTTCCCACTATCCTTCGCCTGAAGGAATTGGACTGCATGGTTTATGGTTTGTTCTTTATTGATCCCAGAGGGGAAAATTGCACCAGTACAGCAGCACCGACGAGAGAGGATTTGTTAATGAAGAAGTAAGAAAGGGTCAAGGAGAGAAGTGCTGCTGAGCTGGTTAAGGTTGTGTTTAATTAGTTCATTATATTTATGCCGTCAACTAAAACACTAAATGTGTGTGAATTAGGATAAGTAAGGTAATTAGATAAACACCAAGATAAAAATAATCATTGATTTAATAATTCCAATAAAAAACGGTTTGATTTGGCATAATTATAAATGATGAAAAATCATTATTTTCATTATGAAATTGAAGACCTAAAACTAGATTATTATAATTTGTAATTTTATTAAAAATTTGGACTGACCTCATGACAGATTAGGTTTTATAACTGTCAGGCTGATGCAGGTTGAGTTTTAGATGTGTGTTACATCGTTATTTTTTTTTAGGTTTGTCTTGTTTATTCTACTTGTTTATCTGTTTTTATGTCCTGTCATGCGTTACATGACCGTGGATAAGAAGACAAAGTACTAAAGAAACTTTTACAGAAAGTAGGACTGAGTGGGATGTTAAAATGAGTCATGCTGTTGTTGAAATATGACGTTTTTCTGATTATGTTTGATTTTGATGAGTCATTTCCTTTCGTCCGTACATTATAGACGCTTCCCTGCCCAAGAATTTGGTCAAAATAACAATTTTAACATTTTGGACCTGATTTTCATCTGATTTTAACTCTGTGACATTTATTATAATAATTTTCAGAAAACAAAAGTAGTTTTTAAGTGACCTCTCTGATATTATCATATTTTAGATCTAGATTTTAGTTCTGATATTTTTCCTTATCTTGTTTCCTTTGTTTATTACTATAAATATTGTTGATCTAAATGATCTTGTTGCCTGTGGTTGAAGGCGTTCAGCTGTAGTTTGTTTCAGTTGCTGTAACCAAGTTAAAGTACACAGCAAATTCAGCATGCTCAAATTAACACTGTCACTTTTAAAGTGTCTATATGGGTCCACACCAGTAAGAGTCAATTTAACTCTTTTTGGAGAGCTCTGATTTAGTGTCAAAAACAAACTCTTCTGGAGTTGACATTTTAACACTGGTGTTAGAGTTAATGTAGTAACTTTTAACGCTAGAGTGTTAACCCTAAAATTCAATTTTCAATTTTCAATTTCAATTTATTTGTAAAGCCCCTTCCTACCCCCAATCAAGGGGGCCCACGGTGCTGAACATAATTTAAAAACAACTAAGACACAATACATTCCAAGATAAAATAAAACATTAAAAGATAAAAGAGTTAAAAACAATAAAAAACAATGATCAAAAAATTAAAACACAAGTAAAAAACTAAGAAACAGATCTAAGGTGAACCTTTAGCTTGGCTTTAAAAGTGGGCAACGATGTGGACTGTCTTATTTCTAGTGGCAATTGGTTCCAAAGCCGAGGACCCAAAACCGAAAAGGCACGATCACCTCTGGACTTGTGCTTTGACCGCGGTACCACTAGGAGGTCACTCTGACCCGAACGTAGCGATCTTGAGGGAACATAACGGGTCAGCAGCGAAGTTAAATATGGTGGGGCAGTTCCTGACAAAGAGTTAAAAACAAAGACCAAAATCTTGTGGAGGATACAACATTTCACCGGTAACCAGTCCAAAGCAGCTAGAAGAGGCATGACATGGTCCCACTTCCGTGCTCCAAACAGAAACCTAGCCACAGCGTTCTGGACCAGCTGCAGTTGAGTTATAAGGACTGGCTCAGGCCAGCATACAGGGAGCTGCAATAATTTAATCTAGAGATGACAAAGGCATTGGTGACAGTTTTTAATTCCTGTTGCGTGAGGATCGACTTAATCTTAGATAAGCGCCTCAACTGGTAAAAACATGAACGAACAACAGAATTTACCTGAGCATCAAATCATAAAGCAGAATCTATTTTAACACCCAAATCCGTAATTACAGACTTCTCATAGGGTAGCAGCGATAAAAGGTCCAATCTATGGGGCTGGTTGTTATTTGGGTTAAAAACTATTATTTCAGTTTTGCCCTCATTCAAAGTCAAGAAATTGGATCCCATCCATTGAGTCACATCCTGTAAGCAAGTCACCAGCTGCTGTATGCTACTCCTGGTCCCTTGTTGGATTGGCAAATAAAGTTGACAATCATCAGCATAGAGATGGAAGCTAATTTTATGTTTCTCAAACAACAGTCCCAATGGTAACAAGTAGAGTGAGAACAGCAGGGGACCCAGAACAGAGCCCTGGGGAACACCCCACCTAAGCTCAACATCTCTTGATGAGTAAGAACCAAGGGAAACAGAAAAAGTCCTATCCATAACATAGGACCTCATCCACTCTAACACAGAACCAGAGAGCCCCACCCAATGTTCCAAGCGAAAATGAACACTTTTAAATTTGCTGTGCTTTAGATAAGTTTCATTGATTTAAACTGATGAATCATTAACACGTTTCTGCAGAACTTGGTGGTTTATTCATGTGTGTTGGAGCAGGGATGGGTTAGAAAACATGGTTTAATTGTATGATTAAATGAATGAACATGCAGCTGACAATGCCCTCTGCAGCAGCGTATGTGAGCTCCTCAGTAAAGACAGCCTGCTTTGAATTAAAAATACATGTTTATACATTAAAACACAGCAGGAATCTTTAATATCCTAAATTGGTTTTCAATCGCAGCAGGAATCTCCCTAAATATGTATTTGCTGTTATCTGGAGACGGTCCAAAACCGCTTCTCTACCCTTTTATGTGATGTTCCTTTGACTGTTCACGAGGAAGGAATAAAATCCCTCTAGAAAATTAGAGTAAACATCAAACAACTTTTAAACCATTTATTATAGTTAAAAAGAGATTATTGACTTACCTTTTGGTCATAATAATAATATAAAAGGTTTTGTTTTCAATAAACATTCCTTTCCTCTAGAAAAAGGTCAGTTTTTAACTTAACATTAAACTAAATCAACATATCAAAACAGAATCATGAATATTTAGTTGTTTGACACATAAAGAAAATCTAAACTGGTTTTATTAAACCTTTAAACTTTTGGTTGAAAGTAATTCGTTAAATCCAATGTTATTTTAAATGTGTCCTCTCTCTCCTCTGAGCTGAGTTTCTCTAGACAAAAACAGATTTTCTCACCTGTATTTTCCTCCTGAAGCATCACCTTTACGGGGTCTCAAGGTGAAAACGTTCATGAGTTTTATTAATGGTTGTGGTTTGTGCGGCCCGTTTAAATGAGAGACAGAAACTTGCCTCCACCCGAGGTCCGACACGGACATATTACCACCTTGTGTGATTACGTGACCGCAGTAGACGAGGGAATGAGGGACCGGGACTCGTAATGTGCTCAGGTGTTCATACATCACGTATGCCAGAAAATGAATAATAGATTACAGCTCCAGCTTGTTCTTCTATTGGAATATGTTTCTCTTTTCTCCTGCCGAGTGTCTGCTTCCTGTGAAGAGACTCAGACAAATCCATTGTTGGTTATTATGAGCGTTGCGTCGTCGGGGTCACCTGATGGCCGATAGGTGCTGCTGATGTTTTGGGCCAATATCAAGATGTTTTTCTCCCTATTCAGCAATGGATGCACAACATTTCTGAACCTGATTAGTTTTTGACACTTTAAAGCTGTTATTGTGAATCTGCAAACAAGCTAGGCTTTGATGCAAGCACGGTCATGGAACACTCACCCTCCCCTTGGGTATCTGGATCTGCATCCAAAAGAATCGGAAACGCACATCACCAGAGAGAAGGAGAGAGCGCTAAACACAGTTTTGTAGGCCCAAACATCTTTTGTCGTCAGTGACTTCAAATGGTGTTTTTCTTTTTGGGACTCTGGTAGTTTATCCTGAAGTTGAAGTGGTAGCAGCCGGCTGTTTCTCCTTCTCTGATATTATTGAGCGGAGAACCTCTCACACCAGTGGTGTTCTGCTGCTAAATACGTGAGTGAATGAGTGGAGGACCCAGGGAAGTGCGGAGGTTTGGTGAGACTGACAACCGAATGGTGCAATAGTTGCTTTTGGTCCAAAACGTGTTATTGGCGCAGGTTTTAGACAAATACAAGAGAAACATTTAATTAATTGTTTTCAGTTTTTTTAAATCTCCACAATATATTTATCCACCTTATTCTTATTGACCGTGAGCCTTTGTGTGAAAAATGCGCCGACTTTTGGTCCGCGTTCGTTTACGCAAACAGCGCAACATCTCCCCGAGCCGCACGAGTACATTTTTCAGTGGTAAATATTTTTTAAAATTCTCTTCAAATGTTCAAATAAACTGCTACTAGCAATGAAACCTCACCATGCAAACCAATGGGTATGCTCTACTTCCGGTATCTCACCGGATGTTACTCGCATCGTTTCTCCATGAGCCTAGCCAAAAATAAGATGGATAGCTATACTATGTTAGAATGTTGTTATGAGGCATGACATTTTTTTATGCAAATTTTTTTTCCAAATTTGCTATAACAGCTTTAATCTTAATACAAATTATTAAAATCAAACCTGTAGAATAGAATAGTCCTTTGTCATAAACCCAAAGGTACAATTAAGTTGACCCCATGCAGGTTGGGAACAACTGGTTTAGACCATTTATTAAGCAGATGTTTTAAAGAATGTAAAAATGTGTTTACGTAAAATAAAAACCACTTTAGAGTAGAATCTAACTGAAAATGATCAAAATTAAACAAAAACTAAATAAAAATACTGCAGAAAACATACAAGCAACCTGCTAAAACACACCTGCAAAACCTGAACCATTTTTGCTTTTTGCTAATAATTCCTAACATCTTCATGTAAACTATTTTAGCAACAAACCCCTCATTTCTGAGGCTGGATATTGAGACTTCCTATCTGGATATCTGTGGATGTGCCCGACTTCAAATCAGCTCTGCTAAAGCGGCATATCCACCAATGCTGATACATAATCAATATACCGACATATTTGTGTCTATCCCTAGTTCCCAACTGTCAAAAATATCTTAATTTCCTGCTTTTTGTCCCCAGATCTGAATCAGTTTCCACATTTCATTGTACAGAAATTCCTAGTAATTTCATAAAATGTCAGGTTGTTTCAGTTTTCAGCAAATGTTAGTAAAAACCTTTTTGTTGCTGTAAATCAGGATTTAGACCATTTTCATAACAGACTGAATTCTCGTTCATTTTCATCCTAATTTCCAAATCATTTTGTCACACAAACAGGAGCATTTCTGAAATGCCACCTGCTTGGAAAGCATTCATCTGTCTAGATCTCCAAAAAACCCTCAGCCTCTGTTGTTGTTATGAAAGACCTTTTTGTTGTCAAAGCAACCATTTTTCATCTCACTTCCCTCCCATGTTCGATTTGTTTAGATGCTTTTATTCAGCTCTCAGCTCTGAACACAGCTAGTTAATGCACCGCTGGAGAGCTTCACCCTCATTCAGTTTAGAATCTAGTGCAGTAAATGTTAATACTATCATGACGGAGCTGCTTTAGGTGTATTTTAAACACAGACCACCTATAGGCAGAGTGGGGTCAAACGTTCCTGCTGTTGAAGTAGTGAACGTTATTTAATGTCTAGAGATTAGGATCAAGGAATAGGAATGAAAGAAGATACACATCTCAGGGTTTTGCGGGATCCCAGTGTCTTTCAAGGCCAGGTCTTGGTCTTGGGTTCTCCTTCCAGTGGAGCATGCCTTTAAAACCTCCAGCTGGAGGTGACCAGGAGCCACCTCAGCTGACTCCTTTCATTGTGGAGGAGCAGTGACTGACAGCCTTGTTTCTGAGTCCAGCCATCCTCCAGAGGAAGCTCATGTTGCCATAGCTGAGAGGGTTGAAACACAGAAGAGGAGGACGCTGAACATATTAAAGAAAAATTGATGCTGGCTTCACATTAACACCAGACTTGACATAAGGAGACCTCTAGTGTACTACCTTCACTGACTCCAGCCAGAATCTCTCAGGATGGCAGCTGTTGGTGACTAGCTTAAAAGAAAAACGATGTGAGGAAATTAGTGAATTTTCATTTGCACCAAATTAGCTAATTGCAACAGTTTTCTGTGTCAAAACTGCAAGTGAACAGTGACATCTGCGTTTGTGCAAATTTTGTTGCAATTTAGTTGAATTATGCCTTAAAGCGGCTCTCCGGAGTATTTCTTTTATCTGATGGCACCATCTAGTGGCTGACAAGCATATCACACCAAGAGTCGGTCATCCGGTTTTTTAAGGTGGCGACTTCACGTTTCTTGCTTATGAATGTGCTTCTGTAGCCGACAAACAGAGCTAAAACACGTTGTTTTACAGTATTATTCTCATGTCATGTTGTGTTTTCATATATTTATATTTTAAAGACTTACTTGTCTGTGAAAAGTTCATCAACGCTGCATCAGCCGAGGTACTTCCTTAAATTTGAAGCACGTAAGCGGTAGTCTAACGCTACTGGTTAGTTCTGGTCGCCAGTCAGTTTCCTATTGCAGCAGAGCTCTACGGGGCAGGGGGCGGGCTTAGCAAAAAAAAAAAAAGGCGTATTGCTTACATTATATCACGCTACATGATGAGACAATCACTTTTACGGATTTCTGAAAAAATTATACATAATTCCTGAAAGGGGAAAACTCCGGATTGCTGCTTTAATTTCTTTTTCCTTGAATGTCAGATTTAGTTTTGTCTTTAGTAACATCACAGTTTCACGAGTCATCTGATTCAGAGAAACAAAAAGGAAAAGGGCTGCAGAAAAGTAGTTCCTAGTGACGCACAAGGCTCACTGAAAAAGACGGAATGTTTCAGGACATTTTGGAAACACTCGTGGTAAAGACGCCTCAGCTCTGGCATTTCTGACCTGCGTCGTGTTTATAAACCTCCATCACAAACTCCGTTTTTACTCCTGTTGAGAGAAAAGGTTTCCATAACTCCTTGCTCCGTCTGTTTTAAAGCAGAAAGTCTGTTCTGTTCTGGGAGAAGGTGAGAAGGTCTGACAAACTCTCAGCCTCTTGCTGTGCTGCTGTCAGAACAGGTGAGTCGAGTTGTCAGTCACAGCAAAGTCAAAGGAGGCTCATCGGGAAATAGAAGAGAGGTCTCTCAAGGACCAAAACACACGCTTATGGTACAAAAACTACAACTCAGTCCGTGAGATGACTTCAAAGTGAAGTTCAAAAACACAACGCATCTGGAAGTTTTAGAGCAGAACCACAGTGGGCTCCATAAGACGCAATGATGCAGCGGCACACAGAGCGTGCCCGAGTGTTTAATATTGATGTTTATGATATAATTTTACTCTCTGGGATGTTGGTCTGAGCCACAGAGCTCTCTGTGCTTCTTAGCTACTTTAATATTTTAAAGCGCTGCTGGAGCTCATCAGCCTGTTGGAGCCCGGTGTCATTACCAGCTACTGAAAATGAAGCATGAAAGATTTCCCGAGGGTTCCTACTTAACAAAGCTTTCAATTGGCTTTGACAAGCTGCTGTGGAGAAATTGTGTTGGCTGACCCAGCGCTCGCCGACAGAAGGCCAGAGGAAAGAGAAAACCAAGTCCAGCCGGGGCCTTTGCCTGTATGGGTCTATGCTAGTGTCGTATGTTCTGAATTAAAGTTTATAATTCTCTGTGGAGCCGTTCTGCTGCCGTATCGCTGCCTGCCAGTTCTTCCTGTAATTTGATGTCTTTGTTTTTGTTTGTTTTTGCGTGCAGACTGCTCAGTGTGCTCTGCTGCTGTCTGGACTCCTTCCTGCTGCTGGAGAGCCAGTATAACATCTGCTCCATGCTGCTGCAGAATCAGAGGGAGAACGTCTCCGACCAAGACGCCGGTGAAGGGTAAGAAGTCAGGCGTGCACCTGAAACCCCTCCCCCGATTACACAAAGCATCTAAAAGAGCTTCATCCTAACATCTATAGGAGAGAGAGCAGCTCGCTGAAAAGGTCAAACGCTTTTCTAAAGGTTTCAGCTCATGTGAAAGTTTAGAGTCGTCCAATTGGAGCAAATCTGGGTTTGGGGGGAGTCATTTAAGACTTTGAGGAGTTTCAGTAGCGCTGAGTGAACGCGTTTCACCCTGATGTGATGGAACACTCTGACATTTAATCATCTCTCAAGCTGAGAAATTGTTTGTCTTGTCAAACAAAAAAGGAAATAAGGCGTAAAGAAAGTGAAAAGACCATTTTGTAAAGTGCGTGTTGAAGAGCTCTGGTAATGGCAGCGGCTGCTTTCTGGTTAGGGAAGGAAACGGCTCTGAAATGCCCTCTCACATCACGTCGGAGTGGCGCTGGCTCTGCTCTGGAGAATGAGGACTCACTCTTTTACCTTCCCATTTCCTGCACCCTCTTCTTTGAATAGTCCCCCGCCATTATCGACATCATAACTAAACTTCGACACCAACACTGACATCAGAGCCATGGAAACCATCACGTTCTTCTTGTATTTAACTTTCGTGGCTGCCTGGTCTTTGGAAAGAGAAGGAAACAGTTCTTTTAATCACCTTTTCCACATCCAAATTGTCTCAGGTATAAGAACTGTCTACTCAGGCCGACGCCTTTCAGCACTAAAGTGCTTTTTGTAATTGGAACCGTTTCTGACCTTATCTAAAACCCTCTGTTTCCTCACAGCAGCGATACGTTTGTAGTCATTTAGAGGCTTCAAACACCGTTTAAAGGCTTTTACATCACTTGATTCATGACTGAAAGTTTTTCATTTCATCGACCTCCAAAACATTTCTGCTGCTGCATGTTCCGTTATTATATCTGGATCTGAGTAATCAGATGTTTTTAATGCGTTCAAGGTCGTTTGCTGCTATATTGATGGAAAAGTCCCTTTATTATCCGTCTGTTTTCACACTTTTGTTTAACTTTCCTAGTCTCCATTATTAAAATAAAGGTTAATTAAACAATCTCCCTCCTTTCCTCTCAGGGCGATCATCGTAGACGGTCTGTCTGTGGAGAGGAACCACGTGTTGGTTCGTGTTAGCGTGGTGGGAGGTCCGTCTGAGAGGAGGCTTCCTCCTCGAGCCCTGGAAGAGGTCAGCTCTGATTTTACTTCCCAGTCTTCAGCAGGTTACGTTTCCCTTCAGACTGAAGCGTTTTATTCTGGGTTTACTTCTACTGATCTGCTCCATAGGGGCAGAATCAAGGCTCTACTGAAGCTAAATGTGGGAAAAAGCAACATTTTTTGTAGTGACAAGCCTTCTGCGCTTGTCTTTGCTCTTTTTTCAGTCCAGTAATTGTCTCACTTATTTTAGAACAGACGAGCTACTCTGCAAATCTCACAGGATGCTTGTACATCTGTTTAGTTTATTTCTACATCAAATCAAAGCTGTAACACAGTTACTGTAAAATGTGGCACAGCCGTCTCCTTTGAGGTCACGTTTGGGACTCAGAAACAGTTTTTTTGTCCACGAGTCAAACACTGATGCTCTAAATCTGACAAATGTGGATCTCAGATCAAAAACGTCACAATGATTTATAAAAATCACATTTAAATGGCAACTTGTTGCAAAGTCGTGTAGTTTAGCAGTTCAGTCAGATTACAAACTCCAACTCATTTTCTATTCTGCACACGTCCTGTTGGTGGTTCCATCACAGATGAAAGAGTCTGACTGGTTCCCAACACGGCCTCAGCCACAGTTCGAAGCATGCATCCTTATTTATTCAGGATGTTATGGGATTGAGATCAATTATTTAGTTATTATTTATGCCCAACCTCAAACAGGAACTAATTTATGCTGAGGATTTCCAGAGGGAGGGGGAGTGTAAATTAGTTTAGAGTGTTTCCTACTGAAATTTCCTTTTTTCTGTGAAATCAGCAAAACAACCCAGAGAAATGAGAATCCTAACGGTTTTCAAACATGAGTCATCACAGATAAGGTGGTCCGTTTTACCTGGTTGAGCTCATGAAAACTAAACGTTTCTTTCTGAAATAAACAAGTTAAAGAACTCACGCACCGCTAAAATGAGCTCTTTATACAACTTAAATAAGAATTTCAATGATAGGCTACAATAAATAAACAATGATTTAATAAAAAGATCTGTAAAACTATAGCTGGGACACACAAAGAGGGTCTTCCACCTTCGCCTTAATGAGATTTAATAGATTAGTTTTTAATTTTTGGTCTTAAAAATACATTTTAGTCCACTTTCAGCTACAAGAAAAATGATCTGAGTCACTCTTTCTTCAGTCATGTTTGATGGATTTAGTCAAAACTTAAGAACGATTCTCATAAATCTGTTTTTTAAAAAGTCAGTGAGAGGGTTTTTGATCGATAAAAGACTAACTTTGGATTATACTTAACCTCTCACGTTCTAAAAAGGTTAGAATTTTCTTCTGTGTATGTTTAGTTTAATCCTTTAACTTTTCGTTCTTTTTAAAACACAGATAGGAGATCTTTTTACCTTTTCTGCTGATGTTTCGACCATCACCGTGGACTTCTTCTGAGCTAGGCTGCTAAAAAAGCAGCCTTTTAGCAGAGTCAGTGGTAGAGCCATTCCTACTAGAGACCCCTGCAAATGTATTAAAAATACGAGTAAAGTTGACCTTTAAGTAGCATTTAAATTTCCATTTTTTTAGTTAAAGCAACACTGAATAGTTTTTACCACTTCAAGCTATTGCTTTCAAACTGGTTTCAGTGGTTCTTGAACCAGAAACTTGAGCAGCTTCACATGTGCAGCCCTCTGTTGCCCCCTGCTGGCCAGAAACTACACTAAACAACTTTGATGGTTTGGATAGGCACTAGCGGGAGGTCTCTACCTGCTTTACGGCAACAGCTGATAGGCGGAGCAACGGTCAGGGTGGAGTTTAATGCGCTGGTAGCTCATATACGTGCTAGCGGTTCGCTTTTTCAGTTCACAGTTCTTCAGTAAAAAGCACAAGAAGAAGAAGGTTTGCTTTAACATTAAGTGGCCCTATTCCTGTTCCGTAGATCCTTATCAAAAATTCTAAATGGTCTCTATTCAAAAGGTCCTGGAACTGTCGGGCTCTAAACAAGTTTTATTTAGTTGGACTGAGGAGAAAACGGCTCATTGGATTGTAAAACCTTCAGATCCCTGGTATAGAAGTACCTATAGTATCTTTATTATGCCTAAATCTAAGGCAGTACTCATTAATTCTGCTCAGCCGCGTTTGGTTTGAAACCCTTTCAGCCTGCAGGCCTCATGATGCCGTGTGTACGATCACACGTGTACCTAGACACATCAATGTTTGAGTGAATACAAAATAACTCATAGTATTCTTTTCAAACCCGTGTTTTCCTCCCGCTGGTTTGTTCTAAACTTTGAGTCGACGTTTTCAAAAACAAAAACATTTATCCTCACGGTTAGGCGGGGAGCCTTATCTGCCACTCTAGCTGTGCTGTAAACAAAACAGAATTTTCCCCAGCGTACTCGAGCACGGTGCTTTAGCTCCACACGTTGTTTTATTTCTGTTGAGAATTCATCTTTACCAAAGACCTCCTGGTGTGGAACGCATGTGGGAATGAGCGACTGCTGAGGAGGCACAATACCTCTAATCATGACCTTAGAAGGATCTGGTCATGTTTACTTTGATCAGCTGATGAATTTGACTGTTTCCTCCTCAGGGGTGTCGGTGGAATCCACCTACAGTCCCTCCTCAGTGGTGTTTGTTTAGGCTGAGAGGCTAAATCAGACATTTGTGTTGACGTGAGCGTGAACGAACCTGTTCCTCTTCGTTAGCCGTGTGATCGACAGGTGATCTGTCCCAACGGGGCACCAAACACCCTCTGAATAATAAACACAGACGTCTTATATTTCAAAATATGAAAATGGTGAAAAGAGACGTGTCACACAGCTCACAGAAACCATTACTTCTCCTGAAGAAGCATAAAAAATGTATGTGCCTCCCTACATTCATCTCATTCCAACTCCCAGAGAGTCGCATCATCTCATGATAAACAGCTGGGTGAGAAGCTTGCTTCCTAAACTTCATTACCGTTTAGAGCAGATTATTTTTGCTAAATCACACGCTGAGCCGACTAAAAAGCAAAAATAACTTCTGGCTTGAGTGATGAGAGGCTGCGGGTTGCAGAGAGAGGAATAAATAAGGCAAGAAGCGAGAATAAAAACACCTATTTGAACTGGTGGCACATAAGAAGGGCTCAATAGTAAAGAAATTATCAACCTGCTGGTTTTGGTTTCTGGGCTTTTTAAACAGAAATGAGTCCTAATCACAACAACAAAGACACTAATCACAGGAAGAAATGCTAATGATACGAATCATCCATCCAGGTTAGGATAGGCTGAGTTTTACTCGTATATTTGTGATTTTCTAACTGTGTGATTGTTTTTGATGCAGGGAGAGCATCCTTACCCCTGGCCGATGTTCGTCAGCCAGCCCCCTCCTCCCTGCTACGTTCTGAGTCCACAGGACGTCCACAGAGACTCGCACGGTGAGACGAACATAGCGTGCTTTCGTTTCTACGAGCTAAACATTGAGTTTAATTGATTAGCTGTTGATCATCTGAGCTTGAATCTGACTGATTTTAAAGGGGACGTACTGTAGCTCTTTTAAAACAAGCTGGAGCTGGCCACGCCCACCCACCCGGGAGTGGCTATGAGTAGAGCCGCTGCTCCTCCAGCATCGACGGGTGAGGTGGGGTTCTACGCCAACGTGTCTCATTGTGATGATGTCACTATGAGGGCCTTCTTCAAGCCCATAGAAGTCAAACACCGGTGGAAACAGATGGATGGTTTTTATCTGGAGTGTTTGTAGAGGCAGCAGGGACCCACATGGCAGCACTAAAGGAAGCAAAAAGTGAGATTTGCTTAAAATGCCCCCTTTAAGACTTTGTGAGCATCTGCTGACTGTTTATTTGAACTGAACTCTTATTAAACATGAATCTTTTCTGTATCCACAGACTGTGAGATCAGTGCGTTTCTGGCTTCACCAAGAGAACCAGAGAACGAGGATAGTTGGTTAGAAATCTGCCGGAAACAGTTCTGCACAGCAATGCTATCAAAACCAAACACGCTAACTGGAGGGGGTAAGTTACTGGATCTCTCCTGGTGTTTTCCAGTTACAGACGCCAGCGCAGAAACGCTTCTGTTTGGGATTCTGGCACATTGTTTCCTGTTTTCACAACCTGCACCTATGAAAACAAACATCTACATCTTAGTGTGGAGTTTAGTCAGGAGTACTGTGCTGTGATCTTCGGCAGCTGTGCTTCATACAAAGCAAAAATAACCTAGATAATCTACCCTGGTGGGTGACTCATTCCTCCATCATGGTGGTCAGACGTGTTATATTTCCTGCTGTTTCCAGCCAAACTGACTTTAATCACCCATCCCTGGTAGAAAAACAAAGATGTGAGGATGACCTGCAGCTTGTTTGACCTTGTGACCCATATCCTGCCCCAGCAGCTTTGTTTAAACCCCTGTTAGTGGTGAGTTCAGTGACGTTTGACTGTTGCTAAGTTCAGCTACAGGTGTCAGAGTTCATCTAACAGCAGAGACCATTAATGAGTTTCAACCATCTAAAACAACTTTAACAGAAGTTCAACCGTGAATCTTTTTATCCAAAAAGTCAAAAGACTTTATTCTATAGTTCAGCTTTTTTTGATGCTTTATTTAAAATTGTTGATGAATTCATATAAAAAAGGCAAAAATTTTGCTTCTAAGCAACAAATAAATGATTTTTATGACCTTTAATGAAGCCATACTTTGCAACTTTTTCATATTTTAAATCATGTTCTTGAGCCAGTTTGTGCTAAAATGACCCTTTACAGGGTTAATGAAATGTCCCTCAGACCCCCACCGCCCTCTGTGGCCAGAATACCGCACTTGCAACTTCAGAGTGGCGGTCCGGTCCCTGTTGGACTTAAATTGGAGCTGACATACCTGGTGCTGCAGTCTGCTTCCAGCATGTTTCCTGCATGTTTTAGATCATGAACACAGCTGATTTGTTTGATTTAGTGATGAACCGCTCCTGTAGACACTTGTTACGACCCTAGTGATCATCTGAGTTTTCAGAAGACTCCAGTTGGAGCTCCGTCCAGTCCGTTAGTCCCCGGCTGTCAAACTCAGAAGCTCTTAAAGAGCTCCCTCAACGTCTGCACCATCTGCCTGTCGAGATGCGAGAGGCCTTGATTGATCTTGTTAATTCTCACTCTATACTCTTTGCTGATGTGCCTTCGAAAACCCCTCTAGCTGTGCATGATGTGGAGGTTGTAAGTTCCGTGCCCATCCGGCAACATCCTTATAGGGCCAACCCGTTAACAAACCAGAAAACAAAAAAAAACCCCAAAGGGGGGACGGAACCGGAGTAACTCGACGGCGACGTAAAATAGCTAAACCCAAGCTCTATCTAAACTAATCAAACAAGGCATAACGAAAATTCAAGCTCCTGGAGCAGACCTACGAAAACGGCTAAACATAAAACGGGTGTAACCCCAAGGCCACTGCCAAACAAATATATCCCGAAGAATATAATCGAAACCGTTTATAGCAAAGGAGGAGAGAACAGGTAACACGTCTGGTAGTCTCTCTCCCCCTGATGGTGAGACAGCTGCAGCCTTTTGTATCCTGGTCTCTCATTAGGTAAGTGGCGGCAGCTGGCAGAGGGCGGAGGAATATCCAGGTTGAGACAGTCCGGGAGGGGAGCTGTCCGAGGCTGAGGGTGCTGAAAGCGGTGTCATTGGTACCCAGAGCTCGGCGTTCGTAACAGCCTCCCCCTTTTGAAAAAAAAGAAGAAAATAGTTAAACCCAACACAAAACTAGTTTCCTTTCTTTTTTTTCTCCAAACGATTACTCACTATTCCCCCCCCCCGACACAGAGCTCCCGCTATCTACCTAACCAAAAGCTAGCTAACTCTTCCCTAGTCTTCATGCGGCTTTAAGGTGGGCTCTTTAAGCACATGTGCTAGCCACATCCAAACCAGCGAAGAGAGAGGACGGCCCCTCTCGTCCTGGGGTGCCCCCGAGATGATCGACTTTGAACGACCAACACTGGCCTCTATACCGCAACACTACTTTAAAACAACAAACAGATTCCTCCTAAAGAGGGGGAATCTCTGAAGCCTACTAGGGAGACTCTGCGAAGGGGTTTTTACAGGTTATCCTTACAGCTGCGGGAAAGTCCGTCAGCTAACACATTTTCTGCTCCTCTTTTGTGTCGAATTTCTATTGGGAAGTCACTGATGATTAAAGCCCATCTCATCAGGCGCTGGCTGTGGTTGTACATGCGTTGGAGGAAGGTCAAAGGGTTGTGGTCCGTGTAAACAACAGTAGGTGAGGGACTGGAGCCTACATAAACGTGGAAGTGTTGTAGGTTTAGGATGAGCGCCAAAGTTTCCTTTTCGATGGTGGAATAATTGAGTTGGCAGCGGTTGAACTTCTTTGAGAAGTACCCCACCGGATGATCCACACCATCATGGTCCTCCTGCAGGAGAACACCACCAGCCCCAACAGCACTGGCGTCGACCTCTAGTTTAAAGGGCCGGGAGAGGTCCGGAGCTGCGAGGACAGGAGCACAACACATTAAGGTTTTCACAGCTTCAAAGGATATTTGACACTCTGGGGTCCACACAAATCGTCTTTTAACACTGAGAAGGTCGGTTAGTGGTTTGGCTACTGTGGAAAAGTTTCTGCCGAAAGCCCGATAATAACCCACCACACCCAAAAATCGTCTTAGTTCCCTACGGGTGGAGGGAACAGGAAACCTCATCATAGCCTGCACCTTGTCTTGCAGGACCTTCACTTGTCCCTGACCCACCTCCTTCCCTAAATACCTTACTGTGGCTTTGACAAAGTCACACTTAGCGAGGTTCAAGGTAAGTTTAGCTTCCTGCAACCTCTTGAATACTTCCTGCAGCAGCTGTAGATGGACGGGCCAAGTGGATGAATATAGGACAATGTCATCCAAATAGGCGCTGCACCCAGGAAGATCAGAAAACACCGAGTTGATGAGACGCTGGAAGGTAGCTGGAGCATTTCTCATACCGAAGGGGAGGACGGTGTATTGCAGAAAGTCATCTGGAGTCACGAAAGCTGAAAGTTCCGAAGCACGAGAAGTTAAAGGAACCTGCCAATACCCTTTTAATAAATCTAACCGGGTAACAAAAGTAGCAGCTCCTACACTGTCTACACAGTCATCTATTCTCGGCAGGGGAAACGAGTCAGGCACAGTCACAGCGTTAAGCTTACGGTAATCGGTCACAAATCTGTGGGTGCCATCAGGCTTATTTTCCAGCAGACAAGGTGAGCTCCACGGACTTTTACTTGGCACGGCTAAGCCATGTTGGAGGAGGTACTCGGTTTCCGCTTTCATTATCTTTCTTTTTAACGGGTTGGCCCTATAAGGATGTTGCCGGATGGGCACGGAACTTACAACCTCCACATCATGCACAGCTAGAGGGGTTGTCGAAGGCACATCAGCAAAGAGTATAGAGTGAGAATTAACAAGATCAATCAAGGCCTCTCGCATCTCGACAGGCAGATGGTGCAGACGTTGAGGGAGCTCTTTAAGAGCTTCTGAGTTTGACAGCCGGGGACTAACGGGCTGGACGGAGCTCCAACTGGAGTCTTCTGAAAACTCAGATGTCGTTAACGTCTCCAGGTGGACCACCGAGCCACACGCAACAGGACTGTCAGTTACCCGACTCTGATATAGTTTCATCATGTTAATATGACACGTGCGGGTTTTTCGACGTCTCAACGGAGTCCTTATCACATAATCACAGTCATTTACTTTCTCTAGAACTTCAAAGGGTCCTTCAAACTTAGGAGAAAGCGAGGAACCACTAAATGGCAACAGAACCAAAACTAGATCCCCTTGGTGAAACTCCCGGTAGGTAGCCTTTTTGTCATATTGTTTCTTCATTTTACCTTTAGCTTCTCTTAAGCTGGCTTGAGCAATATGATTAGCGTCTCGGAGTCTTTTCTGAAAAGAGGATACGTATCTATCGACAGTTTCTCCCGAGTGCGGACAGGCCCAGAGGAGCTGCTCTTTAAGGGCTTTCAGGGGTCCTCTGGGGGTATGGCCGAACACAAGCTGTGATGGGCTAAATCCAAGGGACTCTTGGACGGCATCTCGAGCTGCGAATAAAACAAAAGGGATGCCTTCATCCCACGACCGATCAGTAGACAGACAATATTTTTTTAACATAGCTTTCAAAGTCTGGTGCCACCGCTCAATGACCCCCTGGCTCTCAGGATGGTAAGCGGAAGAGGTCACATGCTTAATGCCAAGGGTTTTGGCAACTTGCTGGAAAATCTTGGATTTGAAATTTGTGCCTTGGTCTGTTTGCAGAGTTTTAGGGAGACCATACACAGAAAAATATCCCGTTAAAGCTTTCGTGACCGACTTAGTAGTGATGGAGGCTAATGGAATGGCCTCTGGGTATCTAGTTGCAGAACAAATGATTGTTAATAGAAACTTTTTCCCCCCTTTGGAGGGAGGCAAAGGGCCCACACAATCCACCACGACGTGTTCAAAGGGAGTGGTGATAATTGGCAGTGGGTGCAGGGGAGCTGCTGGCACTTTCTGATTGGGCTTTCCCACAGTTTGGCATACATGACAACTGTTACAAAAAGCTGCTATTTGTTTCTTCATTCCAGGCCAAAAGAAATGCTGCAATATTAACTTGTATGTCTTATTAATGCCCAAATGGCCAGACCACTCACTTTCGTGAGCTAAAGACATTACCTTCTGTCTAAATGGAACCGGCACCACGATCTGTCTAACTAGGCCCCAGTCTGCCCCTTCAGCGGCAGAGGGAGACCAGCACCGGAACAAAATATCATCCTGGATGATATAAGAACTCTGTTGGGTTTGATTACCTTTTTCATTTACCTGCTCAAAGAGGGATTTTAAACTCTCGTCCTCCTGTTGAGCTACAGAAAGTGTCTGCTGAGACACGGGAAAATCGCTATCTGGCACCTCGCTCTCTTCTTCTCTCTCCTGTTGTAACTTAACTTTATTCAGATCCACACTGTTATTTACTGAGGAGTTATCTGCAAGAAGAGGCTGCATTAAGGTACCTTCCAAAGTGATGTCTGAGTTTTTCTTCATCTGTGATCGGGTCACAACACAAGCTGGGAAAATCTCCAGCACAGAAGGGGAAATAATAGGATCTTTTACGAGCTCAAGAACAGGAACGACTTTACCCCCTGCTACGTCATTCCCCAACAGCACATCAATACCTTTAATAGGCAACTTCTCACAAACAGCTATGTGCACTTCCCCACTTACGACCGGGCAACACAGCTGTATTTTGTGCACGGGGCAGGGCAGTTCCCCCAACTCAATGCCTGTTAACACTACTGAAAATCTAGAGTGATTAGCGCTGGAAAAAGGCAATACATCCCTTCTAATAAGGGTTTGGGAAGCACCAGTATCTCTTAAAATATTTACCAACACCTTCTCGGACGGGGCTTCAGGTAACGCAACCTGTCCGGTAAACATGAAAGGCGTGAAGCAGGTGTCTGGGGTATTTCTCTCCTCTGGTGACTGAGCTGAAGAGGAGGAAAGAGAAGACATTTTAACAAAAGCCACCTTTTTGCTTCGAGGTGGGCTTCGCCCATTTTTCTGCTTCAAATGGTAACAGTCTCGGATTAAATGGCCCTTCTTATGGCAGTAAAAACATTCTCTTAACTCCCGGTTATCAAGTGACTTAGGAACCGGCGGAGCACGTTTTACTAAAGTCTCAGTTTCAGGTTTCACTCCTCTCTCCACTTTATGAGTGAGGAAGAACTCATCGGCTAGCAGCGCTGCTGCTGATAAGGAGGTTACTTTCTGTTCATTTAAGTACTGAACCATCTTCTCGGGGAGGTTTTTCTTAAATTCCTCCAACAGCATTAGCTCACGAAGTTCCTCAAAAGAACTAGTTTTGCTAGCATTACACCACTTATCAAAAGCAAGGACTTCTCCCGAGCGAACTCGGTGAAAGTTTGACCAGACGTTTGTTTACTCAGCCTAAACCGCTGTCGGTAGGCCTCTGGAACAAGTTCATAAGCAGTCAAAATCACGGCTTTCACACAATCATAATTTAAACTATCCGTCACGGATAAAGCTGACATTACCTCTAGTGCTTTTCCTTTTACCCTGCATTGCAGAAGTAAAGGCCAGACATCCCTCGGCCACCGCAGAGCAGCCGCAATCCTCTCAAAAGCCACGAAGTAGCCGTCCACCTCCGCCTCGCTAAACGTTGGCATCAGGGGGATGCATTTACTGAGATCTATAGGCGAAGAAGGAGAAGGCTTACTATAAGTCTCTGTCGGAGCAGGCTCAGCCAGGTCAGGCTGGGAAGAGGAGTCCGTTTGGGCCGCAGCTTCAGCAGACGGAGGTGCACCCGCGGAGACTTCCGCCTTCCGGGTCAGGGATGCACCTGCTTGAGCTTGCAGCTCCAATTGTCGGATGCGCACAGCCTGGTCCGCATTTGTTTCAAGTTCCAAGCGTCGAAGATCATATTCCAACCTTAGTTTTCGCTCCAGGTTCCGCTCGTCTGCATCGATCCTCAGCTTAGCCAGTCGAATCTTTAACCGGAGCGTTTCAGGGTCTCCTCCCGGTGACGTAGGAGGTGAACGCTGCGGGGGAGGAGGAAGTGGTGACGTAGTAGGCAGGGGCTTCCCCTCGGATACCTCCACCTCACCCCCCCCTTCAGCAGGGTCAAGTTCAGAGTCCGTTTGCAGGCCCATGTCAGAAAGAGGCGGAAACACACCTTGGGCCTCCAAGTACTCGACAATAAAGAGTCTGAGGTCATCCTTGTTTATCTGCTTAGGCACTTCGAGGTTGAAGTGGACGGCCACCTGTAGCAAATCGGCTTTGAGACAGCTCTGCAACAGCCGGCGAGACGGGGCCTCCACGAATGCCTGCAAGCCAAAAGCAGAAGACATCATAGCAATATCAACGTTATGCCCTAAACACACTCAAAACACTCTGTTACTCCCTTCCGGTGGGAAAACACAACTAAAACTGGGATAAATCCCGGACGAGCCCCCACTTATGTTACGACCCTAGTGATGTTAAGCGTTGTGCAGGGGAACATAATAACCAGAAGAGGAGGATGTAATCAAACAAAAGTGTTTTATTTGACAACTGAGAATAAAACAAAAGGGGAACCCAAATTCTCAGCCCTAAAAGAGGGAATATTTTAACTAAAGATCTACTCTAACCGAGGATAGAAAAAAAGGACTCTAGTTCTAAATGAAAACACCCGAGGCAAAGGCCTCGGGGAGGAAACAACACACGGAGAGCGAATTAACAAACCAGAAAACAAAAAAAACCCCAAAGGGGGGGCGGAACCGGAGTAACTCGACGGCGACGTAAAATAGCTAAACCCAAGCTCTATCTAAACTAATCAAACAAGGCATAACGAAAATTCAAGCTCCTGGAGCAGACCTACGAAAACGGCTAAACATAAAACGGGTGTAACCCCAAGGCCACTGCCAAACAAATATATCCCGAAGAATATAATCGAAACCGTTTATAGCAAAGGAGGAGAGAACAGGTAACACGTCTGGTAGTCTCTCTCCCCCTGATGGTGAGACAGCTGCAGCCTTTTGTATCCTGGTCTCTCATTAGGTAAGTGGCGGCAGCTGGCAGNATGATCCAAATCTTCGTAGGGAGCTCAAACGGTTGGTACGACAGTCCCCTGCTTGTACACTGTTGGAGGTGCGAGCTGAAGCTATCCGTTGGGAGCGGGAGGGGCAGACCAACGAACCTAGGGGTAGAAGTCATTCAGTTCCATCCTTTAGTGCTGCTCAGTGCTCTAGGGGTGTTGCACCTGGTGCTTCAGGGTGTACAGAGTTCACAGAGTTAAAAGAGTTGTTAAAACAGCAGCAGGAACAGATTAACCAGCTGACCCAGGGTCTCCTGGCATTGCAGACGGCTCCCCGAACTACAGCTAGGTTTAAACGCCCTGATACAGTTCTGTGTAGACGCTGTCAGAAGCCGGGCCATTATGCTAGAGAGTGTAACACCAGAATGGAGTCACAGGGACGCAGGGACCTTCCACCTGCTGTGGTGCATACTGTAGCCCAGGATGCGGGAAACGACCCCCCCCTGATGTGAGGAGCCGAGCATCAGGAGGGGCTGACCAAGGCTTATTAGCTTCAACTCCCAATGTTCTAATTCCTGTCCCTGACCTAGTGGCATCATGTTCATTTCTGACAGTCAAAATGGGTGGGGTTCTGGTTAAGTGCTTGTTGGATACAGGATCCATGGTGACTACAATTACAGAAGGCTTCTTTAGAGAACATTTCCAGAACACCCTTAGCTCTTGCCGTTGGCTGCAATTGCAGGCTGCCAATGGGTTGGAAATTCCCTATGTGGGCTATGTAGAACTGGAGGTAGAGGTGTTGGGAAAGATAATACCTCGTAGGGGTGTTGTGATTGTAAAGGACCCTCCAGGTCAAAGGCCCCCTCCTGATGTCCCAGGGGTTCTGGGTATGAATGTGATTAGGGAGTGCTATTTTCAGCTGTTTGGTCAACAGGGGGCACAACTTTTTAACAATTCTACTGCACAGCAGATTCCTCCATTATGGCAACAAGCTTTTCAACATTGTCACCAAGCACAGACTCAGTCGGCACCCCGAAGGACAGGTTTAGCCAGGGTTAGGGGGAGACATCCTGTCTATATACCTGGTGGTACGGGTAAATGGGTGGCTGCCACATGTTCCCAGAGAGTTTGTGAGTCAGAAGCTGCGTTGATTGCACCCCTTGTTGATGATCGGTCCCTCTCAGAGTGTGTGTTGGTCTCCCCAGCAATGGTTACTGTCAAGGGTGGTACAGTGTATGTGCCAGTATGTAACTTTGGTGAGGCTGCAGTTTACCTGTACCCCCGCCGCCCAATCGGTGTGTTAAGTCAGGCACAGATTATAAGCTTTCCCAGGGGGATTTCAACTGTGATCCAGGAGCCCTGTACTGTCACAGCTCTGTGCTCTTCTCAAGATGCTCTCGTGGGTTCAGTAGGAGAACAGATAAGGTCCTTGGACCTTTCCGCTCTCCCAGCATCAGAGCAAGACAAAGTCAGAGCAATGTTATATGAACATGAGGCTGTTTTTGCTGCTTCAGATAATGACTTGGGTTGCACAAGCTTAGTGACCCATGACATTCCCTTGCTTGATGATGCCCCAATTAGGCAGAGGTATAGGCGTATACCCCCTGTAGATTATGATGACGTGAGGGCTCACATTCGCCAATTGGTGGAGAGTAATGTTGTAAGAGAAAGTTGCAGCCCGTTTGCCTCCCCGATTGTCTTAGTTCGAAAGAAAGATGGCAGCCTACGACTCTGTGTGGACTATAGACTATTAAACAAGAAAACACGGAAGGATGCGTTCCCCCTTCCCCGCATTGAGGAGTCATTGGATGCCCTTTCAGGGGCTCAGTGGTTTTCCACCATGGATCTGGCTAGTGGCTACCATCAGGTTGCAGTAACTGAGCAGGACAAGATGAAGACTGCATTCTGCACTCCATTTGGACTTTTTGAATTCCAGAGAATGCCCTTTGGCCTATGCAATGCACCCAGTACCTTTCAGCGGCTCATGGAGAGAATGTTTGGAGACCAACATTGCAACTCACTGTTGTTATATCTGGATGACATTGTCGTCTTTTCTTCCTCAGTGGATGACCATCTGAGTCGTTTGGATTTGGTTTTGGGCCGATTGCAGCAAGAAGGGCTCAAAGTCAAACTGGAGAAATGCAGATTCTTTCAACACCAAGTACAGTATCTGGGTCATGTGGTGTCGGCTGCTGGAGTAGCCACTGACCCCAGGAAACTGGCTGCAGTTGCCGAGTGGCCAACACCAAAGACTGTACCGGAGTTGAGATCATTTTTGGGGTTTGCAAGCTACTACAGGCGGTTTGTCGATGGGTTTACTAAGGTAGCAGCCCCTCTCCACCAGCTGGTGACGGACCTCACTAAAAGGAGAAATCGTCGTGGGAAGGTGGCGTTGACAGATGAGTGGACCGCTCAGACCGAAGCTAGCTTTCAGGACCTTAAAGCAAGGTTAGTGTCCTCGCCAGTGTTGGCGTATGCTAACTTTAGCCTTCCCTTTATCCTAGAGGTGGATGCCAGCCATGAAGGACTGGGAGCAGTCTTGTCCCAGGAACAAGAGGGTAAAGTGAGGCCCATTGCCTATGCCAGCAGAAGTCTTCACCTGGCTGAAAAGAACTATAGCTCAATGAAACTGGAGTTTCTGGCAATGAAATGGGCCATGACACAAAAATTCAGAGAATATCTGCTGGGCCACAAGTGTGTGGTGTGGACGGACAATAACCCCCTCAGTCACTTAAACACAGCCAAGCTTGGAGCTACAGAACAACGCTGGGTCTCAGAATTGGCAGTGTTTGACTACACAGTACGTTATCGCTCAGGTTGCAGTAACCGGAATGCTGATGCACTATCCAGACAACACCACCTTCCGATGGAAGCGAGGGCAGATCCTACCTGTCCAGGAACTGCTGTACCACAGATGATTAAAAAAGCTGAAAAGCAAACAGAAATGGTATTTCAGGGTGCCATTTCTGCAGTACCAGAACGTTCAACAGAAGATCTGCTGGCCTTGCAGAAGGCTGATCCTGCCATAAACGCTGTCATTTCTTTCTTTGTGCAAGAGCGATTCCCCAGCAGGTTAGAGAGGCAGAACCTTTCTCCCGCTGCATCAGGTTTACTGCGCCAATGGGATCGTCTGGTGCTAAAGGAAGGACTATTGCATCGCAGGTTTCAGCGTCCTGATGGGGGTGAGTGCGTGCTACAATTAGTTTTACCTGACTGCCTACAGGAGGAAGTTTTCCAACAGCTGCATACCTACCATGGGCACCAGGGAGCTGAAAGAACAACGGAGTTAATCCGCCAGCGCTGCTACTGGCACGCTATGGGAAGGATGATTAAAGACTGGTGTCAAAGATGTAACAGGTGTAGTGTGGCCAAAAACACTCAGCCCCATGTTCGGGCCCCTATGAGACACCTACTGGCATCAAGGCCGAATGAAATTTTAGCACTCGACTTTTCTTTGCTGGAACCTGCACAAGATGGCAGGGAGCAAGTGCTAGTAATGACTGATGTTTTTTCCAAGTTTACCCAGGTCATTCCAACTCGGGACCAGCGAGCTTCAACGGTTGCAGAAGTCTTGGTTAAAGAATGGTTCTACAAGTATGGAGTGCCAGCTCGGTTACATTCTGACCAGGGCCGAAGCTTTGAGAACACCATAATTCAACAACTTTGCCACTTGTATGGCATTCATAAGTCTAGAACAACGCCATACCACCCACAGGGAAACGGCCAGTGCGAGCGTTTCAACAGGACCCTCCACGACCTTCTTCGCACTTTGTCTACGGAACAGAAAGATAAGTGGCCGCACTATATTCCTCAAGTTGTGTTCAGTTATAACACCACGCCACACCAGACAACAGGTCAGTCTCCACATATGCTAATGTTTGGCCAAGAACCTCACCTCCCGGTTGATTTCCTGTTAGGCCGTGTACAGGAACCAGAAGCTGGTGACGTTTGTAGTTGGGTCCAAGAACATCAGCGGCGACTAAAAGTGGCAGTGGACAGTGCACGAGAGAGAATGAGGACGGCAGCTGCTAAACGGAAGGAACGGATGGATCAAAAGGTGCAAGAGCATGCTTTACCAGAAGGGCAGCTTGTTTATGTTCAAGATCGCACCTACAGAGGGAGAAGAAAAATAAGAGACATTTGGCACCCTGAGATCTTCCAGGTGATAAGATCACCTGAGCTGGAAGGTGCAGTCTACACAATCGCACCTTGCAAAAGACTGTCAGATACACGACAGGTTCACCGCTCCCTTTTAAAAGCAGTGCCGGTGGCTGATGCTCACTCCCTCTCCCCATCTGGTCCGACAGCTGTGGAGGAAAGTTCCGATAGCGAAGCTGAAAGTCGGGGGTGGGTAACGCTTCGTCTTGCAGGGAAGTCTGCAGCACCATGGCCTGCAAATGTGCAGGCTCTTCCAAGAACAGACCCTGCCCCGACTCCTAGGGCCACANACTGGAAGACTCCACTGATTGACTTTATCATCTCCGTTAGAGCGCTTTATCTCGTCGGTTATTGATCTCCTGCAACAGCGATGAGGTTCTTTCAGTCGTGACTCCTGCTTATGATAATCACCTCCTGGTTTCTAAACTGACAGTCAGAGAAATCGTCATAATTATGTGTTAAAATGTTCATTTTCACTAAAACGGCTCGATGGATTTAAATGCACCTGCGTTTAACCCTCAGGCTTCATTAGGGACTTTTTTTCCCTATTCATCTGGACGCCATTTTAACAGTGTTTGTGTATATGATACCATTTTTTGTCGCAAAACCCCGTCTGGACATTTTTTGAAATTTCATTTGGAATTTTGAAAATAGATAAAGGGAACACTATGATAAAAAACACTACACACTTGAGACTTTAGAGGACAAAAACGTCCCGTTGACTTCAATGCAAACCACAGTTTTTCATCCTATAACCTCTGCAAAAAATAATTATGCATTCTGTGATATTAGGGTTTCATTTTTGATAAAAGTAGTCAAATTTAATATTTTTATTGTTCACCACCAAAATCAGTCATTTTTCCATTTGTCCTAAAGCGTTTTTATCCATTTACATGAGTTATTTAACAAAGGAGTGATGGAAGCTAATCGATCTTATTATTTATGGTTGTTCTCCACAGTTCTGGCTGACCTTCTGGAGAAAACGGTGTCTCATCTGTCCAGCTCTGCCTCAGAACGCTTCTTCTCTGCGGCTCGGTACAAAGGTCAGAGAGAAACACATTTATGTTTTAGTTTTCTCTCTTCTGGCTGTGTCGAACAGAAATAACTAAAGGCCACTGCTGGGTGGATCGGATCAGTGACGTTAGCAGGATCTGCTCGTGAAAATGACAAAATAATGAGTTTAGCTTGTTTTTTCTCCAGAAAACAGTAGATTAATGATCAGAATGCATCCGTTTGTGATATGGCTGAAATGAGCTGCTGTGGTTCAGATTTCTAGCTGTAATCACACTGAAATGGGTAAAAATTTGTGCAGATTTTCTTGTGATTTATTCACTAAGTACAGAGCCCTTAAGGGGCCATGACAGAATAAAAACTACATACTACAGTTTTTTTCTCCAATTTGCTCAGTTATACCTCCCAAAGTTGTCTCACGTTTTCAAATTTTAAACATGTTCAAAAGTTCAGCGTCACTACAGCGGGGCCCTCACCACTCACAGGAGAAATCAGGAATCCTCATTTAGGAAAACTCCCAATGATCCCAGTTTGATTCTGGCTCCAGCTGTCAGGTATCAGGTGAACGGTGATGCCTTTAGCGTGTGGCAGTGAGGAGTAGAGATAAAATATCGGTCACAGCCGCAGCGTCGCCCTCGAGGACCACTAGTAAGACTCTGGTAGGGGGTGACTTGCTCTTTAATGTCCTAAAATGTAATAAATTCCCACAAATGCAAACATAAACATCAGAAAGTTGCACAAACAGCCTAACAGTGCAGCTTGACTGTAAAACTGCTTTTAAAACACATTTTTGATGAAAACTTGACGTTTTTTCATTCATTTTTTTGTATTATATGTAAATGCTGTTTGTTTTTTGTTTTATTGTTTTTTTCTTATATTATGAATGAAATAAAGAAAGTAAAAAAAAAACAACTTATTTTTGTTAGACCCAGATCAAGGCTCGCTAGGAGAGGAGGGTCAGCAACATAAACAAGACGAGTCACGAATAAAATGATTAAGTAAAGCTTTTATTTTGAAGGTTCTGCCGTTAAACCACCAGAAGGAGAACCTCTGGTCCTGTTGGAACAAACAGAAATGAGGATGAGTCAGACATTTCCACTAACACATCTTAAAACTAACCCGTAAAGGGTGGTTACTCTGAAGTTGGTCAGTCCCAAATGCAGGGGGTGTAACAATTTTCTTATTGAAGAAAATAAGCAGGAAAACTGCTAAACCTGTCCTTTCACATGAAATACCAACATTACTCTGGTTTATGTCCATTGTGGTCAAAGCTGAGGAGCCTCGTCAGCCACGTTGGCTCCAGAGCTGCAGGGAGATGATGGTTGAGTCAAATCCATCTGGACTCTGCGGCAAATAAACCCACCTTTAAACCGTTCCATCAGACCTGATAAAAACGAGTCGTTTCTTAAATTAAAGAAGTGAAACGTGTCGGCAGGTTGACTTGTTTTGCAGCCTGGAGGCTAAACAAGCTTATCAGACTGATGGGAGACAGAAAAACACCTAATTAGTCTGATTAGTGAATCCTCAGAAAAACGCTGAGACTGTAAATGACCCCTCAGGTAAAGCAGTTATTTATCTTAATTAACATATGTTTGAACAACACGTCATTGAGGAGGCCGCTGGTGGCATCACGCGTTATACATGAGGAACTTTTTCATCCCTTTGTTTCTCTGCAGCTGCGAGTCGCTGCGTCAGAATTAAACCTGGAGATCTTTGAAAGGATCATCGTGTTTATTTAAAGTTTCTGTTTGGTTTCTGAGCTGCAGGAGGCCTAAAAACGGAGAAAATGTGAGCATCAAATTAATTTTAAAGGCTGCACACATTAGTGGGTGTGGCGTTGTGGGTAGGGAGCGCTCGTCTTTGTCTTAAATGATCCCACGGCCATAACTCTTCCTCGCATTCTGCAGGATTCATTATTTTCAGCGTTACTCTTTACATTCATCTGCACACGTGTAATTGTAGGAAGTCCAGGGACTAAATCAGTGTGAAGCTGCACTTTGCTGATATTACTCCTCATTATTTGTGCAGAATACTCTAAACAGGTGGGAACAACCAGCCTCTTTGTTCCAGCGCTTCATATGTGTCATTATAGTTATTGCAAATTGTAAAATAGACTCTGGGGGCACGGCGGCGCGGAAAAGACAGAGGAAGTAAAAAAACGGAGGATTTATCTTCGTTATTGTAATTGCTATCAGCGTGAGGTTCTTAGAGGTGTTGCTATGCGAGGAGGGAAGAAATAAACGTCCTCTCAGCCACACGGTGTTGAATCATCTCTGATGTTTAAATTACAGGAAACTTTTCATCACTTCACTTAGGTTTTTTTGGCTCTTACTTTACTTTTTATTTGAGTTTCCCCTCTCCATCGTGATCGGCTCATAATTGTTAAATTCTGCTCATCATCCCACCATAAACCGTCTGAAGCGAGGGATTCATCTGCAGAGATGTAATATTCTGTTTCCCCAAAGCGAGGAGGATGTAGCAGAACCAGCTTCCAAATAAAACTGTCAGTTATTGCTTCAGTCGCTGCAAAACTCCACATGACTGCACTTTCATTCCCCAAAACTAATATAGTCTAATGATTCTGCACCAATAATGAGTGTGTGTGTGTGTGTGAGAGAGCATCTCCACCTGTAAGGAAACGTTCCTCTGATTTTAAAATCCTGTTATTTTTATTTTCCCTAAAATCTGCCACATCTCTGACATTTGGATGCTGCAGCATCAGCGCCGGTGATCGGAGCTGTGAAATTACCCGTGAATGACTGTTGGTGAAATTACCAGAGTCACCTTGACGCCGCGCTTCCTCACAAACATCACGGCTAAACGCCAAACGACGCCTCAGAGCTGCAAAGTACAAACTAGTGTCGACGCGCTGTCGGCTCCGTGGAGCTGTGAAAGAGCAAATTCATAATTCTCTGTGGTGTTTTTCTGTTCTACTTGGTCACAATGCTGTTAGGAAGATGTTTCTCTCAGATCCTGGTGCTGGGAGAGCTCTAATCCTCGTGGCTCATTCTGCAGGAGAGGAGGAGAACCTGGAGAACGTGGTCCTGTCGCCCGTGGAGCTGCTGGGAGTCGACGTCTGCATCAGGTAGAGCGAGGAGCTCCGACGTGTTTATTTAATCACACAACCACCTGCCTATAGAATAGAATTCAACTTTATTGTCACGTCACAAGTACAAAGCAACAAAATGAAGTTTGCATCCATCCAGAAGTGGCTAGCAAGAATATAGATATACACAGTCCATGATTTTACTGTTTAAATGAGGAAACAGTCGACTGCTGGTGTTTTTGTCTCTTTCCATTGTGTGTGTGTGTGTGTGTGTTCATTTTTGGATAGTTGTAATTTGTGAGTGTGTGTATACTCAGTTTGAGTTTTAGTGAGATCAGATATCAGAAAGCTGAGTTCAGGAATGTGACAGCTGTAGGGATAAAGCTGTTCAGGTACCTGGTGGTCCTGGTCCGGAGGCCCCTGCAGCGCCTCCCAGAGGGCAGGAGGGTGACGAGTCTGCGTGCTGGATGATTGGGGTCTTTGATGATTTTCCTGTAGAGGTGCTCTATGGCAGGAAGTGATGCTCTGGTGATGAGCTGGGCGCCCACCCACCACCCTCTGCAGCTCCCGTTCAGACAGTTATATCGTTGGTCAGGATGCTCTCGATGGTGCAACGATAGAAGTTCACCAGGATGTCTGACGACAGCTGGTTCTTCCTCAGAGTCGCTGGTGTTTCTTCTTTACCAGTTTGGATAGTTGGAGACTCAAAAACCGGTTTAGAACAGAAGTACTGAGGACGTGTTTATGAGAACTTTTAGAAACAAACAAGTCATTCAGGGCTGTAGTTGATTCTCACAGAGTCTTAATTACAGTTTACATCGACCCCTTTTAACCTGACTCAGCGAGTCCTGCCATGACTCTGCAGTTATTTTGAGAATTTGTTGAGTAAAGTTCAAAATTCTTGCGACGTTTTAGGATCATTTTTCAACTTCCTCACAAATCTAGTTTACATTTAACTCCAGAGATTCTGGCTTTTTAAAATTATAGAATAAACTCGGTTTGGTTCCAAGAGGAAACAAACGGAGGAATAAATCATCTTATTTTGAAACAAGTTATTTCCTATTTAGGCGTTTGTTAATGTTAATGAAACAAAGTCTAAACATAAAAATAAATCTAGTTTTACCAGCTTGTAGAGACTTAAATCTATTTTTCTGTTGATTCCTCTCAGCTAATTATGTCTGATAAAAGCCTGTTATCTGATTTCTACAGTAGCTTCAGTCTAACTTAGTCTAATTTTTCTCAGAAAAGATTTTTTTATTAATATAAAAGATTATTGATAAAGTCGTTTAGCACACAGAGGATATCGAGTTTAAAGTGAAGTTTAAGTTAAAGTATAGAAGGTGTGGACGTCAGGGTCAGAGTCGGTGAAAAGTTAAAAAGTTTTTAAATTTATTATTTATTCAAATGCAGAATTATTGAAATTATCGCGAGCGCTGCAGCGGTGACTCTGATCCTGTTTTAGTTTGAGCCCATGTCAGAACCAGAGGAACCATCACTCTACTGCATTAGTGTAGAAGCTGCAGGAATGAGAACCAAAGAGAAGGAAAAGTTGACTCTCAGACTGGAGATGTTTACCAGCTCACAGGCCTGAATCTGGAGTCTGTTCAGGTTCGTTCGTCTGAAGCAAAACGCAGCAGAAGCCCTCGACGTTGATTCAGCGGTGTGAGTTTAGAGCTGCAGCTCTTCCTGTGATGTTGGCGTGGTCGTGCATCTGTGCTGCTGTCGTCCCTGCAGATGAGACTGTTGCATTATAGATGAGGTTTTCCTTTCAGCTGAAGATGGATGTTTCAGAGGCATCGTGTTTGCGTTGTGATGTCAGCGGTGATGATGGAGCAGCGTAGAGACGTGACTCGCTGAATCACACCTGCTGGTTAAAGAGTCCTCCTGGGTTTCTGCTCGTTCTCTTTTCTGGTCTTTATTGGAGTCGGGGTCAGGAGAGACGAGGTCTTTTCACACTAATGTAGTTTAGATCTGTTCTCTGGTGAGAAAGCGGAGCAGAGATATGAGGTGTTGATGTGATTCACCTGGTTGTTAATTCACAGGTACGGCTGCTCCCTCCAGCTGCTGGAGGACGACGCCACGAAGGACCTGATCTTGTTGATGAAGCATGTAAAGACCTACTTGTCCACACAAAGAATCACATCATCACCACCGTCACATCTCCGTATCCTTTTATAGAATGTGGTCTTTTATACTCTAACTGTTGGAATGCAGGTTCATTCAAAACATTTTCCAAATTATATTTACATAAAAAATAAAACAAACAACGTCTGACATCTAAACAGTGTAAATATATATTAAAGGTATTTTCAGCTGTTTTAATCATCTTTCTGTCTAAATAATGATCATTTCAGCTGAACAGCCACCGTTCAGTGAAATAGCTGTCATCCATGAGGATTGATGAGCTAACAGCTAGTACAACCAGTGAGCTGCTCCAGTCTCTGAAATCTTACATCAACTTATGCAAAGTTATTTTATAATTCTCTGGGCTGCAGTTAGTCTCACGTCAGTTGTTCACATGTACTCATGCTGATTTTTAAAGCAGCAAATGCATCCAGAATCCCTTCTGCATGATCTGCTGTAAAATTAAACACTGGAGCTGTTTAAAGATGGCGGCAGCAGCACTTTGGTGTCTGTTCCTGGTCCTCGAGGGCCTCTGTCCAGCAGGTGACCAAGCTCTGCAGAAACCTGTCAAACACCCACTGACTAACTAGCTGTTAGCTCATCGATCCTGTCAGATGTAAACCGAGGCTGGACAGGAGACCAAGATTATTTACGTTTACTAAAAAATACGATGCTGAAACTTCCTTAAACAGAATCATTTTTAAAATTATAACAAAACTAAATAAGATGGATTTAATTTGTGCATCAAATGGTGTCATTAATGTGTGAAACAACAGATCAGGACTTAAATTGGACCTTTTTAATTAAATGAGTTGATGTAATAAACAGCAAACAGGTTCTGCAGCTTCACCAGTGTGTGTCTTCAGCCCAACACACCTTATCTCCCCATCGGTGTCTCACTTCATCCTTCTTTTGTCCCAAATGGCAGCTGATAAGCTTCCTTCTTTCTTTTATAAGTGGACAAAAGAACCACAGAGATAACGGATCCTCACATAAAGAACTTTTGGATGTAATTATTGGTCATTTTCTGCAGGAGGAAGCTTACCGCACACATGTAACGCCTAAAGCAGCCGTGTATTTATAGTTTTTATGGTTTTGCACACGACCTGTTGGTTTATTAAAGCAGAGCGAAGGTTCAGAACTTCACCCAAACTCAAAGCTCCAACGTTTCTCAGTAGAAGACAGGAAATGCAAAATAAATGAGTGGAGGAGGGGAGTTATTTAATCAAGAGCGTATATTCTGCTACTGGTTGTAGATCAAAATAGTTTTTTTTCTGCTCCCTGATGGGATGCTGTTTTATTTATAACTCCTTATTTAAAAATGACACAGAGCATTACAGATGGATGAGGCTCGTCTGTCAGTCAGATACTCGAACTGCAACAACAAATCAGCAACGAGATCGTTTTTATAGACGGAAATGAGAGATTTTTCTGTTAAAGGCACACTACGCAGCTTTTTCATATTTTAAATCATGTTCTTGAGCCAGGATGTCCTAAAATGACCCTTTACCGCCCTCTGTGGTCAGAATACTGCACTTGCAACTTCAGAGTGGCGATCCGCCCCCTGTAAGTGGAGCTGACGTGCCTGGTGCTGCAGTCTGCTTCCAGCATGTTTTAGATCATGAACACAGCTGATTTGTTTGATTTAGTGATGAACCGCTCCTGTAAGGTGTTAAAGAGACGAACGCACAGCGAGGAGATAAGTTTCACTTTTGGTTCTACTAAACGGACACTAGGGGGAGCTAAAAGTGGCCAAAACTGCGTAGTTTCACTTTAAGAAAGGAGGACATGTTCCTAAGGTCTCTGAGTCTTTATTAATGAGGAAAAGGTGGGATCTGACGGGCCTCAGAACAACAAATCACCTGTTGGAACTCATTCTAACCTGCTCATTTTTGAATAATGCCACCATTATTTAAAGTTATTTAATAAAAAAAACAGCATTTTAATAAATGCCAGATGAATAAAACATGAGTCAAAGCAACGAGTCACAGCGACTCGTCACAATTAGGCAACCAGAATCTATCCTCAAACGAACGTTTCTGACATTTTAACAACAGATGGCTCTCGGGGCGCTCGCAGCAGGCGCCGCAAATTTAAATACGCAGCTGAACCTTTTACAACGCAACATGATTTTAAGTTAAAAACGTGTGAATTAAACCAGATTCCTTTATGACTTTTGGATGCTGAAGGGATAAAAAGCTGTTACAACAATCAGAAGTTCATCTTTTACAAAAGCCTTTTTTCAGAAATTCAAGGAAAGAACTACACGGTTTTTGATTTCTTATTTTAGAAATGTCCTGGCCTGAATAATAAAACAGATTTAGAGAATGATTTCAGGTTGAATTGATTCTTTGCTCTTTTAACCTCTGTTAGAATAAAAAGTCTGGAGTTGTAAAGCAGCCCGGGCCACTTCCTGGACTCCATCCTCTACAACTGGAATGCTGACATGAGCGTGGTTTTATTTTCCACCAGCGTTTTTCAATAAAGTCATGAAAATGTTTTGAAAAAACTGAATTCAGTAGGTGAACGAGGTACAAATTTAATTTAATGCTGAAATCTTAATCATTTATAACCCAAAAGTCTCCTTATGACACATTTCAGAGTAAAAATACACTTTTCAGTAGATTATAAAGTAAAAATAGCCTAAAAAGTGTTGCTTTGACTGTTTAAACGTGTCAGTGGGTGTGCTTAAAACTAAAACTTCCTCTCTTAGTGCCGAGAGTCTCAGTAACATGATTTGGGTGTTTCTTTAACTCTGCCTACAGTCAGTCAGCAGGACGGGTATCTGGGTCACGACTGGCTGGCCGCCACCGTTTTCCTCCTCATGGCGGGAAACTCGGAGCGCTCCTGGAATCTGTTACTCAGCCTCTCCTCTCTGCTCACGTCTGCGTTCATCTGGCCCGCGAGGACACACGCGTCTGTGAGGAACCGGCCAAATGTCGTTGAACTTTGTGCTGCATGCTCTAAACTTTACCTGGGTCACAGGGCGTTGGGCTGTAACGTAATCAAGCAGCTTTTTGATGTTTAGTAAAATCAGTTTAGGTTTTATGTCATTTTTCAGATTTTCCAGGAAAAGTTGAGCCCAGTTGTTGGTTTGAGAGCAAGTCGTAAGTCCTAAAGAGACAAACAGCTTTGTTCTGATAAAATACTCATGTGTTCGTGTCTCTGGTTTGTTCTCTGTAGTCAGTAATTACTCAGTTACTCGACTGAACACCTGCCCAGTATGTCTGATGCAGATTAATCAGGTGTTATCGTGAGAAAAAGCCAAATGTTGCTGTTTTTACATTTTCCTCTAAATGGGTCTTTATTTCTGAGGCAAATGGTTTTTTGTATGTTTTCATGACAGGTCCAGTTTCCTCAGGAAGTGGCTGAATCAGGAATCGGCCCAGTTTACTGGTCCACAGCTCACTATGTGGAGATGCTGCTGAAAGCTGAAGTCCCTCTGGTCCACTCTGCCTTCAGGATGTCTGGTTTCACCCCCTCACAGGTAACTCAAACATCACTGATGGGGTCACCTCCCAGAACCGGGCCCTCACAGCGTGAATTAGGGGTGGGCTGATAAAACTGGTGTTTGTGGCCCATGAAACCATAAATGTCCTGAAGTTCTACTTTGATCTCAGGAAGAAACTAAAAAGTCTTTACAGAAAAACTTTGTTGTTCTGAAATGACCCAGAAATTTAAAATGATGAAAGACCAGATCTTTGCTTCTGTTTTCCAAAAATGATGCAGAAAAAAGGCTCTTCACCTTGAACGCTTTTGTGTTTTGACAGTTTAACGGGGGTGAACCTGCCGTCTGCAGGGCTCAGTCCCACGTTAGCCTTCAGGGCGGTAATGGGCAGCGCCGCACGTTTCAGGTGTTTTATGTTTGAAAGCCTGACGGAGCAGGAAGAGAGGTTGTTGTGCTCAGAGTCCTCCTGCACATCTGGAGGAGTTTTGACAGGACTTCAAACTTCATTAGGCAATTAAAAGAATAGAGATAGGGCTGGTGTTTCCCAGCCTCCTGGGCTGTATTTATAATTAGTTCCCCCAAACCCTGCAAGGGGACTGCTCGTCATGTTTTTGTCCTTGTAGGATGAATTCCTGATGCCTCCCACTCAGGCTGGAGGTCTTTGTGGAACCACGGGGTTTCTACAGGCGCCTGGAGTTCTCATTACAGGATAAACGTGCTGCGGTTGCGTCTGCTGTAGAGGTTATCGACCAACGGGATCCAACTTTCAATCAAGCCTCTGTGAGAGGCTCAGAAGCTCTCTCAGCGGGTCCCTCCTCAATTTACAAGTCAGGATTGAGAAGTGAGCCTCTGCTGTGGGTCAGATGGTGTTGGAGATAAACATGGAACCATCTGGGCTGAGAGACGTCAGCAGGAGCTACAGGATTAATGTTGCTCTTCATCCTGTAGTGACCGTTGGTCAGGTACTCAGGTGAGAGCTGATTGCTCTTGACCCTTTAGCCACAGGTCATCCAGATGTCACGGTGCAACTCCTGCTCCTTTATCTAATAATGGATGGTTAGAATCATAAGACAACGGTCCATCCATCTTCTGGGCTCTCACCTGGAACCGGGTCAGCAGGGCAACAGCCTATGTGCAGAGGCTGTGATCTCTCCTGGTTTATTTTTTATTTATCAGGCTTCAGACCAGCTGTTGTCATGCAAACACGTCACTTGGAGTACAAACCTAAGACCAGATGTGCTCCTGTGGGTTTCATGTGTTCTCCAGGCAAGCTGGCTCCTCCCACGGTCTAGAATCAGGCAAGTTGGGTTAACTGGAGATCTTATGGTTTGATGATGGGATTAAAGCCCAGCAGCAGAAATTCATGCTAAAGTTTAGCGTTTGGTACCTTAAATGTGTCTTTAGAGACGCGGTACGCCTCCAGAACATGTTCTGGAAGTTCTGAGCTGACCTGGTCTGATGATATTATTATTAGCTCCTAAATGGGAGAAGAAAAGGTCAGTCACACTCTCCTCTGGTCCTTTACTGGAACACTAAACACGCATGTGATGTTGTTGTTCAGGAGCACGGATCCAGTCGTCTCCTGTTTTTATTACAACACAAATTAGGATGTCAGGATTTTCATTAGAGCTCAACTAAAGAGGCCGATGATAATTTAATGTGTTTATGGAGCGTAAGTGATGCATGTTTGTGAGCTGGCTGGCTAATTAAGTAGAAGAGGAGCTGTTTTGTTTGCTCTGGCTTTGATAATCTGGGTTCTGTCTCTAGATCAGAGCTGGATAAATGTCTTTCTCTGGAGCTGCTGTGGCTCTTTTCACTGAGATTAGGAAGAAATTCCCAGATTTTAATTTGGTCATTAAAGGCAGAAGCAAACATTAGCACGCCTCTTCTCGTTTCCACGTCCCCTAATCCCAGCTCAATATCACCGGCTGTTGGATAATGTCTCCAGAAACTCTTCAGATGGTTTTTATTCTCTGTGTGAAAATACTGAAGGTGTTAACAACCAGCTACCACTTTATCTGATTCCAGATGTGCCTCCACTGGCTGACTCAGTGCTTCTGGAACTACCTGGACTGGACGGAGGTCTGCCACTACATCTGTACCTGTGTGCTGATGGGTCCAGATTACCAGGTTTACCTGTGTGTGGCTGTGCTCAAACACCTGCAGCCAGAAATCCTGCAGCACACTCAGTCCCAGGAGCTGCAGGTCTTCCTGAAGGTCAGCCTCTGTCCTGTATGGTTTTGAGTGAGATGTTTAACCGGATTCTAGTAATTTACCCTTTAGCTACAAACTCTTCCACAGGTGTAACCCCGTGGGACGAGAAGCTGCATCAGATGATGCAGAAACTCATTAATCTGTTAGATTAATTTACACAAGATTAAAATTATTGTGGATCTTCTCTAATTTAAGGAGGTCAGTGGTGTCCCACCATGGACCTCCATCCAGAAGGTTTTAGAGGTTTCTCAGTTAAAACTGATGTCACTTCCTACTGAGTTAACCAAAAGTTCTGACTTTCATTTACAAGTTCTTCTCCAAAACATAACCTGAGACAAAAGCATGAGTGTAGGAGGAGTTTATTGATACATCTTTACAGTTAAACGTTACCTGATGCAACAGGTAACAGCCCAGTACTCAGAGAAGAGCTAGCATGAGGCTAACGCTAGCTTCGTCATCTAGAGTTCACCTGCTGACCTCTGCTACTCAGGTAAGAACACTTCCACAGGTGTAAAGTTCCCCTTTACAGGGATCATAGTCAGGTGGTCCCAGGCTTATTAATGGAGAGCAGATTTAGTACTTCCTGGTTCACATGTGCAGGTCGACTTAATCACGCTGGTGAAGGTTCTCAGTCATCCAGGTCATGCTCATCTAAAGGGTTCAAACAAAGACAACTGGACTTCTTTGGTCTCTTCTCATCCGAGGAGCTTTGTCAAGTCTGACTGGAATAGGGGAAGGTTGATCTTAGAAAGCCCCTCCTTCCTACCCCCCAAGGAGTTGTTGATGTCGTTAGGCTCAGAGCTGCATTATAGGTGCTGGAAAGGTGAAACCTGAGGCCTCCTCCTGTGTTTAATGTTGGTTTTTCCTGTCTGACATGGACTTTGTCATCTTCAAAGGAGTGTCCCTTGACCTGAAGAGGTGGTTCTCTTGTGTTGTTGTTTAGTTTCTCCTGTGTAAAGGTCTGGACGGTCCTCACTGCATTGGACTGCATAGACGACGCCACTGAGCTTCTGTTTGGGTGTCTTGTCTTTTGGACGGACCGATTTCTGTCTGAGGGTGTTGTTGGGTTTAAAGTTTCTCAGAGACTCCTGCCACGTTTGGAATGATGGGACCTCTGCGCCTGTTGTCCTTTTCTTTTCCATTTCTAGCTGTGGAATATTTTCCAGACTTCTTTGTTGATTTCTCAAAGGCCCAGTTAGGGTATCTGTGGTTGTGGAGCGCTTCCTTGATGTGTCTCTTCCTTTTGTCTTTGTGGGAATATTCTCAGCCCAATGGTGTGAAGTCCTGATAACTGACATTTTCTGCTCCAGTGGGTCAAAATGCAAATACTGGTCTGTGTGAGTCGGTTTCCTGTAGACTTCAATGTTGAGACTTCTATCCTGTTCAATTTCCAAAGCACAGTCTAAGAATGGCAGTTTGTTGCAAAACATCTCTCCACCATCCTGGCCCCACTGGTTGGAAAAACCCAACACCACAGACAGAATTCAGTGAATTTTGCAAGGAAAGTTCAAGATCTGAAACTGGCTCCAGGTGAAACCATTGTCTCTTGTGATGTCACTCACTCTTCACTAGGAAACGGCTGGAACAAGATGATTCCTTAAACAAGAGGACAAAACTGACTCCAGAGCAGATCTGTACCCTCCTGGACTTTTGCCTTTCCACCGCCCATTTCAAGCTTTACCGGCAGAGACCTGGATGCACCATGGGCTCTCCAGTAGCACCTATTGTCACCAACATCTACATGGAGGAAGTGGAAGTCATTGGTTCAGGTATGTCGAAGACATATGGGTCAAAATTCTCACGCAGGAAGTAGAAGGCTTCACCAGGGAGGATGCCATCAACAACACACTGCCCTTCTTGAACAGGATAGAAGTCTCAACATTGAAGTCTACAGGAAACCGACTCACACAGACCAGTATTTGCATTTTGACCCACTGGAGCAGAAAACGTCAGTTATCAGGACTTCACACCATTGGGCTGAGAATATTCCCACAAAGACAAAAGGAAAAGACACATCAAGAAAGCGCTCCAAAACCACAGATACCCTAACTGGGCCTTTGAGAAATCAACAAAGAAGTCTGGAAAATATTCCACAGCTATAAATGGAAAAGAAAAGGACAACAGGCGCAGAGGTCCCATCATTCCAAACGTGGCAGGAGTCTCTGAGAAACTTTAAACCCAACAACACCCTCAGACAGAAGCTCAGTGGTGTCGTCTATGCAGTCCAATGCAGTGAGGACCGTCCAGACCTTTACACAAGAGTATGGCTCAACACAGGAGAGCCACCTCTTCAGGCTAAGGGACCTCTTTTGAAGATGACAGACTGATCTATGTCAAATGAAAAAGAGGAGGCAGCCTCAGCTTTCACCTTTCCAGCACCTATAATGCAGCTCTGAACCCGATTCCAAAACAACTATTCTAACATAATACGACTAAATGACATCGACAAGTCCTCCGGAGGTAGGGAGGAGGGGTATTTATAGGTAGTTTCTGCTCACTAAGCAACAACAGACAGGTAGAGTTTATGAGATCCACCCTCCCAAATTCAAGTCAGAATTGACAAAGCTCCTCGGATGAAAAGTGAAACGTCTGCAAGAAACCAAGGAAGTCCAGTTACCTTCATTTGAACCCTTTTGGATCTCAGCTGGGACGGTTAACGTACTCTGGTCCTCCTGGGCCACCATCCTGCAACAAACACATGCATTAGTATTTCTGCAGAAGACTACTGGTCACAGATCTGGTGTGTTGCAACTAGAAAGACATTATAGCGTTACCCAGTGTAGCATTGAGATGTGTTCTATGGAAAACCGTCTCCCCTCTATGTTGCCATGGTAACTATGAATGAAAACAGGTTTAGTAACACGGGACAGCTCTACCAACTATCACAACAGTAATGAAAGCTGAGCGGAGAACAAACATCTTCTAAGGTTTCTTATTATGTTGGAATCAGAGTGAAACGAGTCAGCCCGTCTATAAAAGACTTCTGTAGTTTTTACATCGACACAAAAACAGCCACAAAGGAGCTTCATTCACTTTTCTACATGAGCTATAAATAAAAACGTGGAGCCACCTTTCCACCATGCCCTACTTCCTCTGTGCTCCACCCAGACGTCTCCTGCTGCTACGAGCTGCAGCATCAGGACCGATTCACCTCCATGATGAGCATGCCAGCATCTCCTTTTGTAAAGCATAGCAGGTTTAGCTGCTGTTGCTTTTAATCACAAGCTGAGGTTTTAAACACCAACATGTCTTTCTGTGAATTAGCTTGACTGGCTTCAGATTAAACAGCATGAAACGTAAAAGTATCTGTCATTGGTTGATGAGGTGCATTCCTGGAAACAGCTAAACACGACTCAAGTGTGTTCAGGTACCTGATGGATGGCTCTTCCACAGGCTGCAAAACAGGACAGTATGTGTTGATTTTCCCTTTATTACTGTGGGAAAGTTCTGCAGGGGATTATGGGACATTTTAGCTGTAAAGGTGACTAATCAGGCATTAGCTCTGGAATTATAATTAATAATTATTTTACTGTTCCTGTCAGACTAACACTAAAGTTTCACACAGACTGTAGCAGCTGACTACACCAACCTGGATGTTTCAGAAAGACTCCATCAGACGTTCTCCTCCATCTATCAGGAATAAGAAAACAAGCTTTTTACTGTCATGGTCTACTTGAGATGGTCTAATAGCAGTAAAATAAGTCCATCCTAATGGAAGATGGACTGATGCTGACTGTGGTGTTAGCACTAGGGCTGCTCGATTATTTAACACCATCTTTAATTAATGTTGATATAACAGAAACAAATATAAACGTCTATGTCGTAGTGAACTTCCACAACCTGCTGTATAATTATTATGTAGTACAGTACAGGAGCACGATGCAACGTGTCGCTCAGACAGATTATGTACCAGCGTGAGCGCATGAAGACCGTCAAATGTGTGTCTGAGTTTGCAGCCCTAATAAAATATAAATCCACTTCAGATGCGGCTCACTGTATCTTGAATTTATTTAGCTTGTAAAACAGCTGTTTTTGTGAGTGAGTGAGAGCCACTGAGAAAGGTTTATGATTGGTCACTCGATGTAACGTGATCACATCATTCCCTTTCCTGAAGGATGGTCCGGAGCACAGGCCGGGTGTTTTGCTAACCTGCAGGGAATCAACGACTAAGTTCTACAGAAACAGGCTGTTGGCAACACTGTGGGAGCAGCGTGAGGGTAAACCACAAGGGGCACGTTTTGTTTTTGTAATGGTTCAAAACCAGATCATAGTCTATTAAAGTTCAACTAATCGAGCAGCAGCTGAACAGACTCATGACTCTGAGTAAAACATCCGTTTTAGAGTCTTTAAAGTTGTTCTAATGAAGTCCTGAGCTCTGACTTCATCACGCCTCCCTGACTCCACCGTTTCTGCCTGTAAAGAAACGACGTGAACTATTTCACCCAGACAGATGTGGGTTCTGTTCTCCCTGGGGGGTGCATCTATATTTCATCTAAATTAAAACGTTAAAAGAGAAATGACTTGTTACAGTCGGTGCGAGTCCAGCTAGCATCATTCTGTGGTTCTTCAGTCTGGATCACATGAGGAGACGCTGACTGTGTTTTTGCACCAATTCTTCTGCCAACGTCTCTTTGTTTATAGATAAATATTAATGTAAACTCACTTATTGTTTGTTATTAAGTGCAGAAAGTTTCCATTTAGCTGTTTTTAATAAACCTTTGCTAATCAGCTTTTATAGGTGGTAAAATAAACGCATTTAAACATTAATTCCAGTTATAAATGGAAATAAAATACTAGAGCAGAGCCTCGTACTGCAGAGTTTGGAGCGTTTTCCAGCTCTAACACACCTGATTGAAGGTAGCTCCTGGAGGACCGGGGCTGGACACCACTGCTCTACCTGAAGGTTCAGGAGGAGGACACCATCTTCATCATCTGTGAATAAACAGAAAACTGCATCGTTGGAGGAGAAGTGTCAGCAGACACATACGTCAAACATAAATGTATAAATTAAACTTCAGATCTACATTTATTTAAGTTTTTCATGAGGAAAACATTCAGGTATAATTCACTTCCTCCAAGTTTCTATTCAGCTGTTTGGCCTCAAACTGATGACAGAAACTCACGTCTTCATCCTGCCTCCAGCCAATTAGCTTCCTCCTCCAGACTCACAACCCATTCATCATGTGATGACAACCTTATCAAAGCTAGAAATCAACAATAATTAACCCACCTAATGATCTCCTGAGTGCTAACGGGATCATTTAAGGAGTCTGTGTGGGACGTTCTGCTGCAGCTACTTTAACCGTGAATCTGAGTAAAGACATGGAGATGGATTTATCTGGAGTTACAGTCTCACCATCACCAACGTAAAAACTCACTTAAATCTGGAGGTCCAGTGATGCTGTGTTGTCATGGTGATAACTGATGATATTTGCTCTAGTGTTGCCATAAGATCAAGGAGGAGTTAAGGCCACTGATACTAAAATTATGACACACATAAAAAGGAGATAAATGTTCTTTAGTCATTTCTGACTCATCTCTTAGCTAAGATGCTATACAACATTTAAAACCCTCTAAATAAGGACTTCTGACACAAAAACAACTTAAAGCGTCTGAAACTCGTCTCTTTCTGCAGGAGGAGCCGATCCGGGGCTTCAGGTTCAGCAACTATCTGGACTTCATGTTGGGACTGGAGCGCCGCTACAGGAGCCTGGTTCTGACCGACATGAGGCACATCCAGAACCCGTCAGAGTAAAAGAACCTGTCTGGTTTTGTACTGTTCTATGAGTTCGTGTCCAGCAGATGGACGTTGGACAAAATAAAAGCCTCTAAAAATAATAGATTTATGTCAAAATGGGAAAGTTTCCCCAAAATAAAAAGAGAACAAGCTTCCACATCATAACTAACTCAATAGAGAACAAGTCCAGAAATATGACAACTAGACCTGCTGATCAGACTTCGCAATAAAAGCTCCTGATTTTCACAATAAAAGCATCATTAGATCATCACTGAGAGGTTGTACATAAACACGAACTGTTAACTGCTGTTGGACGTTTGATATTATTTTGTACAGTCATTGTAAATTTAATAACTTTTGTTTTATTAAAAAAACTTGATGTCAAATTTTGTCATTTTCTTCCAGGTCTTTAAGACGTCGCTGTAATCTGAGATATTCAGGAAAACACAGAAACTTTCACACCTGAAGCAGGAGTGGTTTTCCTTTTCAAAGTGACGAACGTGTTTGGACGGATTTTAACACTAACTGGTTTAAAACTGAGAGTCCAGCTGCTCCGAGGATAAAATCATAAGCGAGATGCTTTAAAAATGCAGTGATAATACTTAAAGGTAATAATGTATTTTTTAATTTATAATATAAGCTGCATTACTGTTGTGAGGTAAAAATGTGTAACTTTTAACATCTCCGTATTCGTGAGGATATTTTTACTTTAGTAGACTTTGTTCCAGTTAGGATCAGTAAGACATGCGGTTAACCTGCCAGTTTCAAAAACAAACATTTGAAATCTTTCCACATCCGTCGGATCAGACTGGATCAGAAAACAGACTGCAGAGCCCCAAAGGCGTAACCAGTCCAACACTGGTTTTCTGCACACATCATTAATTCCAGGTTGCAGCACACAGCCTCTCCTGTTGTGTACTTATGGTCATTCCATGAAAGATGCATGAGGAGTGTTGTATTAATGCGATAAAGCCTCATTAGTAAGCACAGCCTCATCTCCTGCTCTGTTGTCCTTCTGAGGCCTGAATAATAAACAAATCCATCTCTCAGCGACTGGAGGACGACGACAGCAACTCGTCAAATGTTTACCTCATAAAAGCTCCTCGTCTCACTCAGCATTTAGCGCTGAAGACGTTTAGCATTTGGGTCACTCCGGGCTGAACTTTAGCGCTCCTCTAATCAATCTGCTGCCAGAAATACTCGGAATGCTAAACACCACAAACCACGTCTGACTTTCAGTCTTTTTGAGGCGGATGGAGAGAAGCTGCTGCTGACGACCTGTTGTTAGCGGAGCTTCTAGACCGTTTAAACGTCTTTTAATTGACTTATAAACCCAATAGGCTATTATAGCAAACAGTAATAAGCAAGATGTCAAAAATGAAGCAAAACACACAAAAGCGTTTCGTTTCAATCGTTATAAACAGAAGTGCTACAAATCTCAGATTCTGTTTTTGTCTCCAGACACATTCCTCAGAAACCTGCCATACCCACTCCTGCACATGTCTGCTGCCCCCTGGTGGAGAACATGCTGTTATAGAATTACATAATAAGATCTGAGGAACACCCTTGTTGACGCTACCTTGTGACCAACGTTCCTTAATGGTCACCCACACTCCCAGACCAGTGTAATACTGGTTTAGGTCAAATGCTTTTAACCTTGAGCCTATTTCCACCATCTGAACTTCTGGGTAATTTTACCAGACATTTACGGTTTGTTTCCTGACCCCTTCAGGAACTAATCAAGTACCTGAACTGGAGTATTTCATCAGAAATGACCTGGTAGAGTCGCTGGGCGGAAGTTATGATTAACTCATGCTGATTGGTTGTATCTCGGTGGTAAATGATACTGGAGATGTCGCCAAACAACCAGCATTTGTAAAATTGGAAGAGTTGCCGATGGAGCGTAAAAGAAAATAAGCAGTGTTGGTACTGCTTTAAAATCGCCGTTTCTAAACTCTCAACACTAAAAAATGTGACGAAACTCCCTCCACAACGCTGTAATTCACAGAACTTTGTGTCTCCTACAAGTGCCGTAAAAAACACTGATTCATTTTATGGAATGCCGCTTTTTACGTCTGGACAGAATAAAAACTTAATGTCAATAATGTCTATGGACGCTTTTTGACGCTGTGACATCACACACTTCCAAAATAATGGTGATATGCTGACGTCTTATCAAAGTCCTGAAAGGGCTGAGAGGACGGATCCAGCGTACTTTCCCAGTCACCTTCCCCCTCCCAGACATTCCTAAACTGGAAACGCAGCTTTAGACGATAACATCCGAGGACTCCTGGATTCAGATCCCAGCAGCACACAACACTGTCCTGCAGGTGAAGTTCTTGTGAACTAAACAGAAGTGATGAAAGTGTTTATCTGTGATCGTGGAAGGCGCTCCGGCTCATGGATGATTAGGATTTATGCCGGTTTTATCATTCGGCTGTGGAGAGCTGCTCCCACAACAACAATAAAATTTAATTACAGCATAAAATCTCTAGAGTGTTTTATTTTGAAAAGCGTGTGAGCTGAGCTGCGTAACAATACAATGTTTTTTATTTTTGTATCTGAACTGGAAGCAGTCGAGCTTTTCGATCTATACATGCTCTGCAACAATAATTATTTTAGTGTGAAAACAAAGACGTTTCCTCCAGATTCAATAGAATTAATGTGTCAAATAGAAGATGCAAATGTAACAACAAGGTTTGAAGCTGATTATTGGAGCAAACGGGAAAAGAAAATGACTTTTCGTCTTCACTGAAGACACAAAACGTTCCCAGGAAGTGAACTAGATGGGTTCAATGCTGGCTTCCAGTGCTTCAGCCTCATCAGTTTGTTTGATCTCTGCAGCGTCTCCTCTTTGATTGAATATTTATTGTCAAACTGTTGTCACAACGCGCTCCAGTTTTCAGCCTGAATGAAGATGCGGGGAGAGGGAGTCGGTGCTGATGGGACTGTGATCCGGCCCATATTAGATGTGTCTGTCAGCTGAATCCATGCGGACGCGGCTTTGTTGAGCAGAGTGGTGAGCTGTAGTCTGTCAGAGCTGCCGAGGAGAGAGGAGGTTTCTGCTCTCCTGCAGGAGAAAGTCGAGGCTTGACTTTGCTAATAGAAACCGATGCTCCTAGCTGCTGGATGAATGGCACTTCTAGCTCACCAAACGCATCCAGCAAACTTCTGAGGCGTGAGGGGACGTCTGACCTCATTTTTACGAGATCTGGACGCCAACACAACATCAGGGGACGTGTAACCTTTTTAGTTTTTGAGAACAAAACGATGATTTGTCTGTTTGTGTTAATAAAAAGCGAAACAGGGACACGATGAAAGGAGCTGGTATGAACTAATCCTACAGCTAATCTGCTGCTGAACTCACTTCTTCCTCTGAAGTCCGTCTGATAATCAGGCTTTGATTCAACGAGACGCTGCTGGATCGATTAAAACTCCACCAACACGACTGACTGAGAATAAGACTTAATGTGGTTCTGAAGGCAAAAATGAGTCCAAGTAACAAAACGTTGATATTTTCCTACGATGATATACACCACAAACAATTATTTAATCAAAAACGTCTAATCAAGGTAGAGATTTGCAAATTCTCCATTGTCAGTATTTGCGTGTGGACGTAAATAACCAGTTTTATGTTTCGTAACATCACTGCGACCTGTGTTTACACTCACTTGTGTTTACAAGCTCAATTATTATGCTATGTAGAACAGGGGTTCCCAAAATTTTTTCTTCGAGGACCCCCTTGCCTGTGTCCAAGACAAGCCAGGACCCCCAAACCCAACTCCTACATGCATAAACACATTAAATGTGATGATTTACAAACTTTATACAGACATACAGAGTTATAACTTTTATATGGAGGTCTGATTATACTGTAGGGTGTGTTATTGGGATTTTATAAATGGTGGGGACCCCCTGCAATCTTGTGGGGACCCCCTTGGGGGTCCCGACCCCCAATTTGGGAACCCCTGATGTAGAAGACCACAGGCGAAGGATGACGTTAATGTCCACCATCTAGTTATTCCACGTCCAAGACGCTGATGATTTGGGGAACTACTGCCCCCTGCAGGCTTGTCGTGTCTATGAATGTGCTTCACAATAACTGGATGTTTTTGCTGACCCAGGTTTCTTGATCTTCGATGGGCAGGAGAGGATATTTGGTTTTAACATGGTCTAAAAGTCAACAGCATCAACAGAGCATCACCTGACACAGATGCAGACGTATAAATGATATTTACTCCCTGAAGCATCTTTTTATTGGACACAGTGGGGGTTGTGTTTTTGTAGGATGAATCAGAGAATTTTTAGTAAACACAAATATTCATTTAACCCAGATATGTTTTTTATCCCTGTAGCTTGTTGCCTGCAGGGTTGACCGCTCTGAAGGTGTTATTTAAAAAAGAAAATGCTCTTTTCTGGCATCAGATGCTCGTTAGCTCAGGTTTGGCTTAAAGTCTCCAAAGATTGTTGAAGAAGACGGAGGAGATACCGGCTCCATCTGTGTTAACGTGCTGCAGATCTTAGAAAAATCTACTAAATCTATATATTTTTAATAAATTACGCCATTATTCTGACATTATTGTTAATTTAAAGATTTTCTCAAAAAAAAAAACGTCTTTGCAAACAAAAGAATCTGCAAACGTTAATTAGAACACAAAAGTACAAATTCAAGGAAACAGGCTACCCCTGGTGGCTGGCTCCAGTACTGGTTTTAAGCCCCGCCTCCTTGATGACAAATGGGACATTTTCTCTCATTAGAAAATAAGAGTTGACCCACAGTATTTAATGTTTCTATCTCTGAACGTTAGTAATAAACTTCAAGGCCACGTGTGCAGACTGGTTTATAAATAACAGACAGACGAGGTTCTGACGTCCATCTTTATTCAACCAGCCCGTTTGGACCGCGTTTCGTCTCAGACCGAACGCTGCTGTTTTCTAAAGTGACGCACCGACCTAGCGAGCTGCTGGCTGTTTATTTTGACTCACACGTTTATCCTACTTCCCTCGTTAATTTTCGATATAATTGGCTGTTGATTTCAATTAGCTCTGAAAACCTCATTATCGGCGCGGGGGCCACCTCGACCTCTGAAGGGGACGCAGTTTAGAGATGATGACGGTAATGGTAACTCCTACAGTTTAATGATCTGTTGTGCCGCTGATCTTGATTATGGACTTTGCAAACTGACAACAAGCAATTTGAGGCAGATAATCAGCAGTAATTAGGTTGATCATGCGGAGACGAGGACCCACCTTCGTCGGTGAGCCGTTATCTTCACCGGCTTTTATCTCACAGATGTTCTGCTCCTCTCATCTGCGTCACCCTAAACTCTTTCATTCCTTCTCCCCTGATTTTAATCTGCGGCTCTTTTATTTGCTCCTTTTATCAGATTTCTGGAGTTTGCGGTCGGTTTTGCACGGCCGCCGTAGTTTGATCATTGTTTACTAACACGCTGCTGTGAAACAGCTCTGCGCTTAAGGGGCGGTCGCATTAGCATTTTTATTTGTTATAGTCAATATTTTCCTACAATGGAGAGAAATGTTCATTGTGTGCATGTGAATTAAATGACTGTAGGGATTTGGAGCTCCCAGATATAAACGGCTGCACGAGGCATATTGATGAGTGCTTTGTGGAGGAAATAGGAGGTCCCCAGCATCTCTGATACAGATGTCATTAGAAGCTACATTTCATTTTACTGCCTGTTTTCAACAAGAACGCAAACCGAGAGTCACTTATTGATCCCAAACGCTGGGTGAGCGATAGCAGAAGCTCTGTGTGGTTCTGCCTCTCGCTGGGCTCTGCTGGACCCGTCTTTAATTTAAAGCGTGGCCCGGGTCTTGTTTAGAATGCACGCTGCAGGCTTTCCTCGGGTCTGTCTGCCTGAATCCTGCTGCTATCAGGCTCTGCTGCCTGTCAGACGGTCAGAGAGAGACGAACAGAATTACAATTCCCGTTCACACACCAGCGCCGACTCCTGGGCCTCAGATTTGTGCAGCAAAAACCAAGAATTTAGCTTCCTAATTCTCATAAATCTGGTAATATTCAGCATCGGCTGGAACGCGCAGTTTCCTCCTGGCAGTAAAAAACATGAGAAAAGACTAATTTAACACTGCAACTGGCTCCAAGAGCCACTCTGACAAAGCCTTGTTGGAAAATTAACTACTAAACTAATGGGAAACCATTTTTAATTTCATTCCAGTATGGATACGTTCATTAATTTTCCATGTTTAGCTCCAACACGACCAGCAGCCGTACCTCATTAGGTTGGGAAGCAGCCCAGGATCACGTAGCAGGATCCCGGCAGGGGCTTCCATTTAAATAATGTTCTATTTCCTATAAAACATGAAACGACGCACGTCTGAACCAGGAGACGCAAAGTCAGAGCGGGTTCAGAGTCGGCGGTAAACAAACACGGCGGAGCTAAATTCAGACGCGCAAAATGTGATCACATTCAAACGAAAACACAAGAAAAAAGGTTCCACAGCAGAACAGACTTTAAATATATAAAATCAACAGAATGAGGACGTAAAACAGTGTTCCAAAGGAAAAGTTGATTTTGAGTTAAAGGAAGTCCTCAGAGTTTGTTTTGTGTGTTTCTCCGAGGTTTGTGGATCAGGAGGTCGTTCAAAAGTCTTATTAAATAATATTTAAATAAAAATTCACCTTGAATGAAAGCAACAGATCTGAGTTAAAGAGTAAAATGTTTTAGTAAACTGAGGCCAAACTAACTGGTGTGGGGAATCTTCACCAAAGCTAACAGTAGCTACGTTTACATGAGCACAAGTAATCGGAATATTCTGATCCGATACGGCCCGATCGGAATTAAATTTCATTCCGATTGAGAGAGTTTGTCCGATCATCATTCCGATTGACGTCCATGTACACACCCATTTGGATTGCTGGAGTAAAATAAGGCCCACCTCGCATGTGTGCAGCTTCAGCGTGACGTCTTTGCAGACGCTCAGTGGAAAACATGGCGGGAGGTAAACAGAAGTGGTCTGTTGCCAACGCTATTTTTTTTATTGAAAACACTACGGGAGCTCAATATTATTGAACGTCTCGATGGCCAAAAGGCTAGAAATGCAGACTTATACACTCATCTAAGGATGCAGGAAGCGGGAATTCACCGAAGTATCGACCAAATCAGAAACTGCTGGAAAAGTTTGAAAGCGGCGAACGAAGCTAGAGAATAATAAGATAAAACGCGAAGGAAAAGACGTGTGGACAAATTATTTCCAGGAAAAACAACTCTGCTATTTAGTCTGACTGAATGTTTGGTGCATGATCACGGCATGATCGGATCATTTCAGTTAGTGTCCATTTAAACAGAGATTTGGGATTTCCCATCAACCAAGATTTGAATTGGATTGGGAAAATCTGGCGCATGTAAACGTAGCTAGTGTTCTTTCTCTGCATTTTGATTTGTAAGCGATGCGGATGCTCTATATTTTAGTTTTTTAGCATTTTTTTAATCTAATCTGCTTTAAAGTTTAAGTAAACATCTAAACAGGACCTTTAATTTCCCATCAGGACACCAATAAAACCAGTATAGCAACATTCACAAGAAGGAAATAGTTTTTTTATCTGGAGGTAAACAGCTTTATAAAAGAATGCACCTCCATCAATGAATGACGACAGGTTTATTCTGAATTAACCCTTATTTCAGCCCAAACCCTGTTTTAGGAGCACATATTCTACCTAACGATACTTATGCATGGTTAACAGAGATTTCAAGCACCGACTCCATTATTCACTCTGTCATACTGCATGTACAAACCAAACCATTAGTGACACAGCTACTGAACTGCTTCCCACCACAGTAATCTAAAACGGGCAACTGAGGGAGGCTGAAAAGTTTTCAAAAACGCATCCTAAAATGATTCGTCATGAAGGACAACAGACCAGATCAGTGTTTATTTACACCAGAGAACGAGTCAGGATCAGTCATTTATGTCCAAAGCATGGCCCGGGGGCCATTTATGACCCTTGGAGTGAGTCTGTGCCGTCCTCCGTTTCATTTTTAATGTTTTTTAACGTTTTACTGACTTTTCAGACCTTTACAACAACATTATTTCAAAGAAATCACCTGATGACATCATAGATAAACAACGTTTGTCTTGATGTCATGAGGAGAAAAGCAGCAGAACCTTCTCCTCCTCCTCCTCCTTCAGAAGATCGTAAACACAAACAGCTGGAATCAAAGCCCATCTGGAGTCTAACGCGTGTGAATGCTGATGTCAGATCACACTGAGGTTATAAAACCTGCCAGGAGACGCTCTAAAAGAACTGTGTTAGCACATCGCCTTAATGAGCTCCGGTACTTCACCGTCTGACAACAGAAAAATAAAGAGTAGGTGCAGGAGCAGCTTTTTGGGTATAATTATTGGAGAAGCTAGCAGACGCAAAAGGCTGACGAGGCAGAATGCTAATGCAACAATGCTAGGTGTTTAATATGCTAATGAGTTTATGACATTCTCCAGTGACTCTCCGTTGGAGTGCAGGTACCGGCCCGTCTGTGTCGGAGGATTCAGGAAGCAGCTGCTTTACATGCATTCAGTTTTTTCTCTGGTGCACAAAATACAACGAGACACATTTGTTTGCTCAACTTTGGTACAATTAAGTCCAAGCTGCTGGTGATGCACGCATGCACCGGAGAAAGTTCTTTCAATAATTCAAATTATTCCCATTTTTAGTTAACTACATTACATTTTTAAGACTTATTATACAGTTAATATTAAATAATCAGTAATACTTTGACCCAAATGGTTATTTGGATGATTTAGTTTGGTCACAGCAACGTTAGATATTTTTAATTGGTCTTTATTGTTCTGTTCAGTATCTAATAATCAATCTTTTGTATGACGTGCATTTTTAATTTCACCTAGCTCTTTGGGATTAGTAAAACAAATGTTAATTTCTATTAAGTCTAATTTCAATATAAAAAAGTAGGTAATCTAATTAGAGGCTTTGTAATTAATTAATCTTGATTAATCGCATTTTAATCATTCAGTAAAATTTGCCCTGAAAGTAATTTTTTTTAAATTAAAAATAATGAGACAGAATCAAACAATAGTCTTTGACATTATTATTGTAAACACAAGCTCTTTTAATTTCTAAAAAAATGCTTTTAAATTGTATTTCAATTCAAAACACCTGTTATTTTTTTCCAATTAATTAAAGGAGCTAGAGGCAGGAAAAAAGAAACGATGCTCACGAGCGACGCAGCCGGCTCTGCGAGTAACTGCAGCCCAGCACGGGAGCGTGCACAGACGGCTATGTTACACAAACACAAAAATACCATTACCTGACCCTCTTCACACGCTCTCACGCCACACCTCCAATATCTCACGCTGAAAAGGCAACTCCCCGCCGCTCTCACGGACAGTATTGCGGCGAAGCAATCCACGCTGCAGCCCTGATCACAGCTAATGCTACTACTGTAGCATGATCACAGCTAATGCTACTACTGTAGCATGATCACAGCTAATGCTACTGCACGCTAGCTCTCTCTGAGTCATCGGTGAGGTCAGATCATTGTCATATCATCTCTAAACACAACCTATAATGTTTCTTACCTGCTCACTAGGAAATGAGCCATGGCAGCATCCTTTTGAGTCCCAGATATAGTTGAAGCAGCCTCCATTCGTCAATCACGTATCCGATATAGATTCGGGTCCCTGCCTGTCTTTTACTATATTTGGTTTTTGACTCACGAGATGCCGCTGAATAAACTTCCTTTGTGCCACGCTTGGTCATTTGCTGGTTGCAGTAGAATCCATTCCCACAGTTCTTCTTTTGGAGTTTGGCGTTTGGCAAGCAACTTACGGTGCAATAGCGCCACCTACCGATCTGCAGTGTCGAACACATTTTCTTTCTGTTTTGAAGCTGTCGTGAACGCGCAAGCAGTGTCAATTGACGCCACATCCGTAGGGCAGCGCGGGAAATTCGTGACCGAACTGCAGCGCATTTTGCAGCAAACAGCCTGTTCAAGAAAATGGAACGATACATGGGTGGCCTCATTCTTTTAGGTTTATAACGCTTCATCACCCATTAGCTTTGAAAAAATGAACATACATGTTTATATTTTTACAGATTTTTTAAAGATCCTGCCTCTAGTTCCTTTAATTAATCATAATGTGTTAAATTCCCACCCCTAAAAAAAAGTAATGATTTAAAGGTTGAATGTGGAACAATTTAATAAAAAGCTCCATGGGGCGTTTAGAGGTGTGCAGAATGAATGTACAGTTTTTCCTTTAAAAGCTATATTTTAAAAAAATTATCAAAATTTTATTTTGACGGGCATGACACTGGGTTTATGTTTACATCTACCAGCCACTAGAGGGCACCGTTGCAGTAAAAAGTCCAATCGGCAAGGCGAGGCTGGGACTGTGTAAAATCAATTCCAGCAGCTGATTCTGAGTCCAGAAGATGTTCTAACGATAAATACTGTTGTAAAATAAACTTATTAGTCCTTACCCTGTATGATTCGTCACTGGACATGGTGCTGGCGGCTCACTTCATGTATCACAGCTGGAAAATTTGTTCTGTTGTTGCAATACCACCTCTAAACACTAGATGTCGCTATAGTGTTTGTGTTCCATATTCAACCTTTAAAGTAACAATAGTGTAAAAGTTTATTTAATGTTAACCAATTAACTGTTGGATTCAAGATGGCGGCCACAGCAAACAGAAACAAGTCCATAACTGTTAGTTTTACATATATGGAGCTAAAATGTGGTGCGTTTAGCGCCTTTTTAACCTTTTGTAAACCTTAAACATGTTTTCCACTCTGTTAATAATAAGCATGTTTTGATCTGAGATCAGTTTTACGTTTATATCCTCATAACGTATCGATCCTGAGTCAGAATTCAGAGATGAACCCGGCCTGCTGACCTGTGGCTCAACACCCTCACTATGAATGCACTGTAAGGCTGATGACCTTTCTGATCCATAGAGCGTCTCCATGTTTCTTATTGTTCTCATCTCTGGTACCCAGGGGGTTGTCATTAGAAGTGTTTGGTGGTATGGATGTGAGGTAGAGAGTGGATCAGCTCATGTCGTTCGTTCTGCAGTGAGAAAGGTCACTGGGAGGAGAGGCGTCATTAACCGAGCTACGACTCCACTTCAGCCCAAGGATGGTGTGGAGATGATGGACGGATGGAAATGAGAATCTAATAACTGCAGCGTGATGCGAGAGTCCACCCACTTCATTGATTTTATTCCTGATGTGTTTATTTTGTAAATAAAGGAATATCTATAGATAACAGAACCAAATCATTAGCTTCTGCCTGATAAGTCATCACATTCAGCGCTGTGAAGACTTATTTACCCCCTTACAGTTTTTTAAACCACACTTAAACATTTTAATATCAGAAAAAGATAACGTAGGTAAATTCAAAATGTAGTTTTCAGATGATGATTTAGAGAAGAAAGTTTTCCAAAACAACCTGGGTGGGAAAATGTCTCACTATTCTTTACAGAATTATCCTACATCAGCCACATTGGAGGGTTTTCCAGCATGAATCCCTGTTTAAGGTCAAAGGTCAGATGTTCTCCTTCAGGATTTTCTGCTAGAGAGCAGAATTCGTGCTTCCATCAATTACAGCAAGTGGTCCTGAAGCAGCCCAGACCACCACACTACCACCACCATGTCTGACCCTTTGTTGGTTTTACTCCTGATGGAACGGGACGCACACCTTCCAGAAAGTTCTGCTTTTGTCTCACCAGGCCAAAGAACACTCACTCAAACGTCATCGAGATGTTTACTTTAGCAAGTCTCTGAGGAGCCTTTGATTTGTTTTTGGTCAGCTGAGGTTTTGACCTTCAAACCCTCCCATGGAGGACCTTTTAGCCCTCGTCTCTTATTGGTAAATTCTGACCTTCAAATGTTGCTCTGGGTCCTATTGTTCTTGGGTTTTAGCCCACTTCCTGTTGTCAGACAGGTTCCGTTGAGGTGCTTTCTTAGTTCTACAGGTCTGGATGTGGCTGACGGAGCGAAACTCACACAGGTAATTCATAATCTGGATAGCTTTATCCCTAATGAATATAACACACAAACAGCCTAGAAAGCTAGACCATCAGTAGCCGAAGCAAAGTGATTTTGCTATGCATGTTGGTCTAGCCACGCTCCACTGGTACCTCAGCAGGTCTACCATTAGCCTGAGCAGTATTGTGTTATGCTCTATGGGTTTGGTGATGCGACGAAGAGGAACAAGATGGCGGCGGCTCGTTTGAAACGGCATCAACTTTGGACTATTTCGACTTGGGCTTTTCTTTGAGTCAACAGCAGATAGAGGTACTTAGGTTTATTTAGAAAAAGGACGTATTTGCGTCTTCTTCAAGAGAGTATGGCGGACTAACCCAACTGACACCCATAGCGGTGAGTATGTCATGTTGTTTGTTGTCCAATAGCACGTCTGAAAGACAACCGTACATTCCGCCCCACATCTAAGCTCTATCGGTTGTGGCCAGACTTTATATTCACATGTATAGGATGGCTTGCCAGGCTAGCACATGAATAGAAAACTACATTTTGTATTTATTCAAGTTTACTTAAAACCGTTTAGAGTTGCCTTCAAACCAACTTCATATTCCTCTAGAGTTTATTTTGTCATGTTTGGGTGTACAGCAGCTTTTAATAAAAAATCATTTACATCCATAAATAAACCAACACTAACAGAAAATCTCAACTTGATCCTAACCTTCATTCTGTCGTCTGCTTCAGAGCCAAACATTAGCATCAGCGCCACGTTCGGATTGCTGCACTGATTAGACTGACATTCACCTACACAGCGATGTAAACACTCCGCTAATGGGAGGATTTCCACTTAATTAGTGTAATTGTGAGCTGATGGAGCTGCTTATAATGAGGGTTTAGAGAAAAAAACAAAGGCAGAATATGAGAGAAATGTATATTTTAGAGGTTTTTTGACTTTGTTAAAAAAAGTAAATAAATAAATTTCCAACTCTGAAATGGTGGAACCAGTCAGATCTCTGGCTGCCAACTGGATGGTGGAGCATAGTTTAGTTTTCTTATGTTATCGAAGCTTAGCTGAAAAAAACTACTGAACTAAAAATATTCTAAAAAATATGGAGATGTTTGCATACAAGGTTTGACATTATCACCTTACAATAATAAGACTCTAAAATTATTTTTTATGTTATTAACTTAAATTAAATTATAACCCCCCAAAAAATATTTTTACTGCATTTTTATTATTATGGGAGTAAAAGGGTTAATGTAGTTATTATAACAGGTTTAAATGCCATCAACAGGGAGAGTAGTTAGCATCACATCCATGCATGATGCCCTTTAGGGTCAGAAAAAATTAACACAGACTTCCAAAGCATAAAACTACAGCTCATTTAAAATGCTGCAGACAAACCTGAAAGATGGAAACTAAATACTCAGGATCAGAGTCTAAAACACAAAATATACACCAGCTCAATAAGTTTGGTGCCAAAAAGACGCCACAGTTGGTGTAAACAGTCTGCAGGAACACAGCAGCTATCATAGACCCTTTGAGCTTCTGGGATCCCCGTCTTCCTCGAGCTTCAACACAATCCTGCACACTAGCATGATTTACATAAGAGACGTAGAAATAATTCTGGTGTTTGAAAACGGACCCCAAGGATTAGTTTTAGAGAGAAAAGCACGTTGCAATTGCCACCATAAGAACCAGATTATTATAAACGAATGCCTCTTTTATAAAACAATGTCGCCAATTTGCAGCAAATCTGAGCCGGCATCAGGGAGCCTTTGGTCGTTCATGAGTGGTCAGACTGTGGCAGTAATGTTGCACGATCATGTGCTTTTCACAAAAGATGGTGGTATAAAGGGGGTGTGGGGGCGGTCTCCATGCGGTCACAGACTTCCTTCTAGCTTGGACATAACTTGCTTTTTATTCTGATTGAAGCCACGCCCCTTAAGTTTTTTCACAAGCCGCTCCTAAAGGTGTTTGTCCTCCACCGTCCCGTGAACGGTCTGGTGATCTGAGCTCCAGCTCTAACGGAGAGAAGCTCCTGGAGCTCTGCATTGCTGCAGTTTATCATCTCAGCTGATTCTGTTTAAATAAGCTAAACTTAAGCCCGTGTTTACTTTCATTTTCAATACAGTTGCCGGCCGGGGCTCGGCGGACATTCCATACATGATCATGACACCACCCTCTGTTGCGCCAAGGTGTAATCTTCATTCACAAGTCCGGCGTGGCCGTAATATTACTACCATGATTGGCTGAAAGCTGCATTGCCATGCTGCCACAGCGCTTTCATAAGACACACCGTGGCGGAAGTATTACACTGGTTTTCCGTCGTCTGAAAGCGAATTAAAGGCGGTGTTTGGGGCTTATCGGATTCTATCGTTTATGTTTCAGTTTAGTCACAAAGTGGCTTAAAGCTGGGGTCTGTAGCATGACGTCATCAAAGAGGAGGAGGAGATTTTGAAATATTAATTGCTGAAGCTCCCGCTTGTGCTCACCATCCCTATCTGGAAGGAGCCGACATACACGCCTCACACCGCGCAGGGAAAGCAGGGTCAACACTCGAACAATGGTCCGATGTTACGTTAGGTTGAACGCTATATACTAATCAATTTTCATTCCCCACCCTCCTCTTCCACAGTTAGCTTAATGTTTACAGACGGACATTAATTCAATGCAGGTCGAGTTAGCATTCAAGCTAGCTCCATATTAGCCCATGGTAAATGCAGTATGCTAGCCTAGAAATCTAGACAGACATTAGCAGAAGCAAAATGATTTTGCTCTGCAGGTTGGTCTAGCCACGCTCCATAGCAGCCTCAACAGGCCCAAACAGTCTCGTATCTTATCAATCACAGCGCTCTATCGGTGTGGTGGGCGGGATGTTACTGCAACTGAGCAAAAAAACAAAGATGGCGTTGGCTCGTTTGAAACGGCTTTGACATCAACTTTTTGACTATTAAGAAAAAGGATGTATTTGCGTCTTCTTTGACAGTTTATGGGGGACTGCCCTGTTGACTGACATCCGTAGTGGTGAGTAAGTCACATTGTTTGTTGTCCAATAGCATGTGGAGACTGAGCTCTGTCAGTGGTTTGTGGCCAGATGATACGTTCACACATATAGGATGGCTTGCCAGGCTAGCAGAAGACAACAATTATCTGCTCTAATATTTAGTTGGTTACAATCTAAAATACGATAAATTACTTTGTATTTATCTGTCCAAAAGAACCTTTGTCAACGCTTCATCAGTTTTTGCCCTTGTAAATCATAAAGCTGTACAATGTAAATTGTACTCAACTATCTTAAAAGTCTCAGCGAGTTTTGCAGACGGACTTTTTAACGGTTTGAATTTCCTTTGAGAAATAGAAGGCAGCTGAGGAATCTTTAACTTTGATATTTGTTTGCAAACCTCCAGCTTCTTCTTCTTCGTTGGTGTGCTAAGCTGACAGAGGTGTCACTCGATTGACTGCTCCCTCTTGTGGATACGTAATTCTATTGGTCAACGCTCTAGGCTGGTGTAAATGATTTGTTTTGCTATAGAGGCCAGGGGCGGGGCTTAGGGGAAATAGAAATGATGAAAGATTATCTACTTTGTATCACAGAACAGGGTCAGATAGTAGAATTTTACTTTCAAATTTTTGAACTACGTACCGAAGCAAAGTGCAAAGTTGTCTCCCATCTCTTTTTGACTGATGGAACTACACTGAAATGAACATTTGAAGCATTTTAGAAACTCCCTCACAAATGCAGTGTGTCACAAACTCCTGCGAGTGCTCGTACCACCGTTGGAAAGCCAGACATAAAAATCAAATAAAAGCACAAAAAATGTCACATTTAGCCCCTGATGGGATCTAACAGCTCTGTGTTTCCTCTCAGAGAGGCAAGATGATTTCAAGTCTCTGCCATCGTCAGTAAATTCCTGAATGTGCCTTTAAATCTGCAGCCCTCCACTTGTTCAGGGCTCACCCTGAGTCTTTACCCTAAGCAGCCAACTCAGTGAATCTAAGCTTCTTCCTTCATCTACACATGATCTCCTCCTGGCTCTCACAGTCCTGTGAAGTGTTTACGGTCCGCATGCTTCTGCACCACCAAGCCAAGTTCCTGAGCAGAAGCGGAGAATCTCCGTCGGCCATGAGTGCACACACTCCTCAGCAGCTGAAGTCAATCCACATCGCTGCAGCACTCGTTTAACTCTGGCAGAGGTTAACGTTGCTTCCTGCCAGAGGATTTAGACGAGTCTGAGTGTGTGTTTGACATATTTAATGTTGGACTTTTCTATGTAAACATTCAAAAGTTATAAATATTTAACGTCCCAACTATTACAGATAGATTTGTGAACAGATTCAACAATCTTAAACTAACACTGAAGAGTTTTCTGCTCCTCTGCCCTACTGGTTGAAAGTGGAATTACAACTGTTGTAAACAACCCTGCTGCAGCCTGCTGTAGCTAGCGCTAACAACGAGCTAACACTAGCGTGAGCCAACTAATACTAAAATAAACCACAAAGTAAAAATGTCCACACTGCTGGACATAAAATATTATTACTTACAAGTCCAGTAGCAACAAAGCCAGGACACCATCAGTCTGTGATTTTGTAGCTTCCTTTAGCTCCCTCAAGCTAGCATAGGCTGCGCTGATGTTCACTCTGGTTTTAGCTCTTTGCTTCACCTCCAGAGACATTACTCTGTTACTTTTACTTCCAGGCTCCGCCATGATACCAACAGAAAAAGCAAACTTCTTTCTTCTTCTTGTGCTTTTTATTGATGATCGGCAAACTGAAAATGCTAACCGCTAGCATTACAGCTAACAGCTGTAAAGCAGGTACAAGAGCCACCCCCTATAGGGCACCTACCCACTCCACAAAACTATCTAGTGTGGTTTTTGGTCAGCAGAGGGCTGCAGAGTGGTGTTGAATAAGAAACTGGTCAAGTTTCTAACCCAACAATCACTGAGATCAATGTTAAAGCTCTAGCTTAAAGTTTAAAAAATATATCTTTTATTACTTTAAAATGACTCCAATTTAAGTTTTAAAAGAAGTTTATGGAAAATTGTATTAATCTTTACATCAAAGCTGCTGCATTTTGCTTCTAATGACATTTATGCTTGTTAGTAAAATTAAATTCTCATGTAGGTGTTAGCTTATCAGTCCTATGGAGGGCAAAAGCTATTTCTCCAAACAGAGGCCCTTCAATCATGACTTTTACACAAAAAAACTCAAAATATCTCTTTAAATGTCAACTCTCTGTCATCAGTATGATTCACCAATGGATTATTTACCTGTCTGGATTCAGATTCAATCTTCACTGGTAAAATCAACAATCATCTAACTGTAAAACCTCAGACATCGTCTCCTGTGGGCAGCAGAAAGGTCAAGAGGCTACAGCAGAGTTTTATTCATGTCTGGGAAATTAACATGCAGATAAAACATACAAAACTAACGGGACCCAGAAAGGTTCAATGGGATTTTTGAACAGACAACTAAAGTTATGTCTATTTCAGATGATTTGTGCTGTTAACTGTTTAACATCTGGTGATGTATTTACTTTTGTTACCACATTTAGATCAAACCCCCTCAGTTCTACACCTGCTGCATGTACACATGAATGTTTTTACACATTTATGCACATGGATCCCTAAACTGAGAGGAGTTCTGCTAGTTTTATTCTGTCCTCCAGGCCCTTTTTCGAGTATGGGATCCCTGAGGGGGTGCAGGAGAAAATATGATAAAAAAAACAAGATACTGTCTAGTGTGCATGAGTACAAGACAAGTACAAGACAGTAAGTAGTTCAGAGCTCAGTAGTTGGTCACAAAACTATTATTTAATAATTAATTTCTCAAAGGAAAGTTGTCAAACACATTTTTATTCTATGAATAAATTTACATTCCAGAAACATGAGTTCTATTATCTAAATCTGAAACACAACCCACCCTCTGTAGCCAGGTCAGCAGAGAAGATGCTCGTTTTTTTCTGTTGTTGTACAAACTCGTAATTCTCTTGTTTCTATGATGCAACGCTGAATTTAGAGCCAGCGGTCATTTAAAAAGCTCACGTTGGGCCAGGCTGCCCGCTGTGTGCCACTTTATGCACCAGATCCAAAGCAGTTAGTTCACTGCTGAGTCTTTGAATCTGGGTAGCTGCCAGTAACTTACAAGTCCCAATCTCTCTCTCTCTCTCACACACACACACACACACGCGCACACACACACACACACACGCACAGACAGACAGAGGCCAAGCAGGCGGGTGAGTAGAAGCCACCAGGAGAGAAATGTCAGAACAACGTCAGGTTGTGAGCTCGGCATGGCCAGACCTGCCTCTTAGCGTTTCTGAATGTCACCACTCTGGAGACCAGAGGAGCGCGCGCGCACACACACACACACACACACACACACACACACACAGAACTGAGCTGAAACTGAGAGGAGCGTGCTCCGCTCTGCTCCGAGGCGACGATCATGTGAGGAGAGAATGTGGCGATGACACGTCTCTCATAAGGTCACCTGAAGGTCACTCAGCATGTTCTCAAAGTCTCAGAAACTTTATGAACATCTGATTATTTTAGGTCACATTTTGCTTTTATAAACTTCAGTCAATGGTCGGATTTTAAAAAGTCAACAAAATCTTATGAAAAAGATATTAAATAACTGATCAGATATTAGGAAATATAAAAAAAGGAAAGAAAAGTTTGAGAAAATGTTGAAACAATTATTTTTCTGAAATAAATCTAAATTAAAAGAAAAAGGCAGAATTGATGATTATTGGAATTTAGTGGTTCGGATCAAAAACCCACTTCAGCCTAATAAAAACAAGATATGAAATATACTTAAATAACAGGGAAAATGAACATTGTACCCATTAAATTCATACATTATTATGAGAGCTACACTTGTTGATCATGGATCTTTTTTTACTAAAGTAACAGGGATGCTCGATGATAGCTTTTTTTTTTACAGATCTCCAATTTACGATATTGTCTGACTCTTTTCTGATTTCTGATAGCGATATAAACCGATATTTGCTGTGTGCCCCTCTCATAAGAAAATAAAAACTAAAACATATCTCCTATCGCGCTTAAATTTTGAACATTTTCTGTGCAAAAGGACAACTACTTCAATTTAAGTTAGTAACAGGAAAGTGCCATATTTATCTAGTCTCCAACAGCAGTTGAATCTCATTCAGATTAGCTTTAGTGGTTTGTTAGCGGTCTAGCTACATATAGCTACGTGCTGTGAGGACAGCGTACACAGGGCACATTTTTACTTCACAAGTTGTGCCAAATAAACTAAAATATCTCAAAAACTTTACCTCAGATCTGTCATATTTTGACAATTTAAGAGAGAGGAGCAGTAGCTGAAGAATTTGATGTATAATATGTGTATAGTATGGAAAAGTGGGGTCACTAAAAGACTGAAAACCGATACTTTCCGATATTAATGCTGATATTAATTGTAGATTGATAATATCAAACATCCCTATTAGAGTTTGTTTTCAAATATGAACAATAAGAGTAAAAAATTTGATATAAATAGAAAACATCAATGGACATTAATCGCTGCAATTAAATTCTGAGAATAAATCTTCAGACGTTTTAATAAAAGAAACAAACTGAAACTCAAATCTGAAGCCAAGATGATCAACCACCAGTTCCCTTAAAACATCACTAGTAGATTAAAAAAAACTCATCTTTTCAGGTTTAAGCTGAAATTTCAGGTTTATCATCATAAAAACAGCGAGGAAACATGAGTCCCTGTGCAAATAAACCCTTTCTTTGATCAACAGATCCAAAAACCGTCATTATGAATATAAAAACCAACACATGTAGAGGTAAACAGGCTCTGAGCTGGACCTTTGTGATGCTGATCTCTACAGTGGTAGTTTATTAGTTTGTCAGCACGCTGAATCATTCATGGTACAAAAAGGAAAAAGTCACAGTGACTTATGTATCTGAGAGCCAGGAGAAAAATAAATGCTGTCCTTAGCTGCTTGTACCCACAGGCTGGCCTTGTGAGGAGCCCGACGAGAGGGTGCAGAAGATAAACGAGCAGAATAAACGGCTGTTTGGCTCACCGTACAGTCAAAAAGGAAAAATCCAGGAAGGCAGATATTCATATATCATGATGACCCAACCCAGAGATGACACACACACACACACACACACACACACACACACACACACACACACACACACACACACACACACACACACACACACACACACACACACACACAGAGGCTTTTACCATATTTCTGACTAGTTTAGATTCATATAATAAAAACTGAAACTTCAGCCTTAGTCGTCTCAGATTCTGACTCTGAGGACCCCGAGCAGTGCATCATGGGTAATTATTAAGTCATTAAGGCCTAACGTGTTGTAAATACAAGAATAAACAAACATCTGGACTTACCTGCATGAAGCTCCTCCATCCCTCATTCTCTGTGCTTGACTGGAACCCTTTTGGGACAATTCCAGGATGTTCTGGACACTTTTTACAGAAGCCACGGCGGTCAGGGAGGCTGCAGGTAAAACCAGACATACAGTAGCGATGTTTAATCTGTTTTAAAACATCATATGAATGCACTTTTAAGAAACTGATTTAGAAGCTTTTATTTCCTGGTGTTTCATTGCTGCTGTAAATGTTGGTGAAGTTGTTTTTATTCATTTGCAGCAAAGAGCCACAGAAATGATGGCAACCTTCAAACTTGTTTATTTCATAAACACGTGTCTAGACAGAGTGATATAAAACGTTAAAACCAAACCAAGTGCCCGCTAGTGGATGGTTCCAGTGTATGTTTAAGCCACACCCCCTCTATTTACTGACTGTTGACTCATGTAAATTTCTGGGGCTGCATGTTCAGATGCATATTTTTCAAAAAGTTTCAGTTCTATTTAACTCTTTGATGCTTAAAAATGCCACGATTGTACACAGGTGAGTGGGCGGGACTTTTAGACCTTCATTCCAGGTGCACAGACTCCAAAACTGATCTGTGCCAGCATCCATAAATTAAATTTAGACCGTAACGTCTTTGACTTCTTGCATTGCTTAAAAGAAAAGCCAGAATGTTCCATTTAGAGGCACAGCCATCTTGTATTTCTGTGTTTTAAGCATAAAAAATAACTAAATTATTAGAAAAACTAATATTTAAACCTACAGCAGCAAGGTAAGAGCTACATGAGTCAACAGATTTATGACCTGGGGTCTTCTGTCATTAAGAAAATGCTCTGTTTACATGGAGGGGGTGGAGCTAAAACGTTTACCGGAACCATCCACTAAGTATGGAGAGCCAAAAGTAAAACAAAATACAGCTAAATCATTAAATGGATTTGTATGTCATTAATTAAAGTCTTATATAGATAAATGAATTATGAAATAGTTTTTTAAAGTTAAATAAATAAAATATTTATAAAGATCATGTATATAAAACAATAATTTTTTCCAGAATCTGTGTTTTGCTGTACATTACAAAAGTATTTTATCTGATGACCTTCCATTAAAGTCCGTGGGAGGAACCAAACTGAATTATTTATTTTATTGTGGCACTTTTGGCTCTCCATACTAGAATGTGTTCATTTCCAGGTTTCATTCAGACTTCTTGTTTCTTTTCATGTTGATTTTTTTTTTAGTTTAATGCATTTTGAACCTAAAATCCAGACATTTCCTAACAACAGTTGAAAAAAAGACTATTTCTTTAAAAATAAACTATTATATAAACCTTTTACAGACGTATTCAGGCATAAAAACTCCCTCCACCCTGGTAAATATCTCTTTCATTACACAAAGTGAGCAATAGAGCGGCCATCAATGCGAGTCTTCCTTGAAGATGAGTTAGATAATGGCGTCGGTCTGTCTGAGGATGAGATGACGGCTACCAGGCAGCCAAAAAATAAACCAAATTAAGGCCCTAAAGCCTTGGATTAATTTCTGTAAAGCTGCATCTAGAATGAGTCAAGGGATGATCATCCATTAAGGCTTTCTAAAAATCACCCAAACCTGACTGAGATGGTGATTTCAAGGGCTGTTAGATTTGAAAACAAGCATTTAGTCATGGAGAACTAACGAGGTTTTACAAAACTTATTCTCACAATAAAAACCTCCACAGAAGGAGCTCTTAATGCCACGCAGCATTCAAAACAACGTTATTAACGGTATTAAAGAAAAAACAACTTTCAGGAGGTGTTTACGCTGAAAAAAGATTTAAAATTCTCGTCTTGTTTAAGAAGATGCAAAGTTGCATAAGTACCAGATGGCTGGATTCCCAAGATGAAATAATAGAGTGATCAGTATCCACTCTGCAGTTCTGATGCTTTGGAGGAGGTAAGTGATGTAAATCACAGCTAACACAGGCAGTAGATGAGTTCCTAGGCTGGATGTGGAATATGTTTGCTGCCTCTGCATCTAAACAAACAAGCATTTAAGCCCTGCGCTGCAACAAATTCAACTCTTCAATAACAACCTCTCAGTGTAGAAACAGGCTCGTTTCTGTGGTTTGTGGACTTCTGGACCATGTCATCAGTAAAACATGACTACTGTGATGTGCAGGACTGTTCAAAATTATCGACTCATTCATTTTTTTATTTGTATTTAGCCTCCAATGAGCCAGGTGTGTTTGAGGAGTTAAAAATAGTCTGAATCTAAAGTTTGTCAGGATTTTTTATTTGGCTGCTTTTTCCAAAACTTCCAGGTTTTCACTTCATCACATTTTATCAAATATTTATTTCGGCTCCTAAACTCTAGGGATGGGCCAGTGTTGTTGCCATTTTAGCAGAAAACAACTTTGTATTGGAGCTAAAGGCGGGTTTATTTACTTAAGTTTATGATTATTTTTCACAACACCAAAGAGAGAAACATTAGTTTAACATGAAATCAATGAAAACTAATCTTGAAGTAGATCAGCTGGTCCTTTTCCAGGATTTTGTATCTTAACTTTTCATTTTCTGTCCTCCATTTGATCAGTTTCCTCATGTTTAAGCTCAAACAGCAGAATAAACTGTTGTGGTCAGATACACATAAACAGCCTCTTTTCTCCCGTTTGTTGCTCGTTTTTTCTTCCCAACCAGAAAACGACCTGAAACTGAACTCAAACACTGATTAAAGTAAACCAAAACTCCACGTGAGATCTATAATCAATTACAATTATGAAACATAAACACAGTTATAATAATCTGCTTATAGGATCTAGAAAATTAAAGTTTATTTCAGTGAGTAAAATATACCAACTAGTCTGTAATTTCAAACTGGATAAATGTGCAGTCAGGGACAAGAAAAGAGCATTCAGCTCTCCCTGAGGCGGCAACAGGAATCTCCCAAGAGGTCAGAGCAAATTAATTATGAATTGTCTCAGAAAACTTGGATGCAGCACTTGTACGCTGCAGTGGAGACGTGTGATTGTGTGTGTGTTTGTGCGCGATAAAGTAGCGTTTAATTCTCAGGAGACACACTAGTTTTATTATAACACGGTCATTTCAGACACAGATGATTTAATTTGCAGCTGCTAATTAGCTTGTAATAATAGAATACATGCTGTCCTTCCTTAAACCAGCGTTTCTCTGGACTCTTGGTGGTAAAATCCAAAGAAAATCTAAGAGAAAAACTCTAAAATGTCTCAAAAAATTGAGACGCTCTCAATTTCCTTCATCATGGGTGTCTCAGTTTAGTTTCTGAGAGTCAGAAAGCTATAAACACAAGAGACAACTTTAGGAGGGGATGGTGCAAATAAATTTAGACTCAATTAGGACACTTTACGATGCTAAATTGTGGCAATAAAGTTTGCATTGTTGCTGCAATAGTTTTGCATTTCCATCACAACCTGGGTATGCATTAGCGGTAAAAACTGCAACTCAGAATATCACTGGTTTAAACTTTCCTGCTCCTCCGCTCTACTGGTTGAAAGTGGAACTGTCAAAAGCAACCCTGCAGCAGCCTGCTGTAGCTAGTGCTAACAACGAGCTAATGCTAACATGAGCCAACTAATACTAAAATAAACCACAAAGTAAAAAGATCCACACTGTTGGACAAAAAAAGATTATTACCTAAGTCTAGTAGCAACAAAGCCAGGTCACCATCAGTCCGTGATTTTGTAGCCTCCTTTAGCTCCCTCAAGCTAGCGTAGGCCGCGCCGATGTTCACTCTGGTTTTAGCTCTTTGCTTCTCCTCCAAAGACATTACTCTGTTACTTTTACTTCCAGACTCCGCCATGATGCCAAAAGAAAAAGCAAACTTCTTTTTCTTCTTCTTCTTCTGAAAATGCTAACCGCTAACATTACAGCTAACAGCCGTAAAGCAGGTATAAAAGCGCCCCCTAGAACACCTACCTGCTATCTAGTGCAGTTTCTGGTCAGCAGAGGGCTGCAGAGTGGTGTCAGATATGAAACTAGTCAAGTTTCTAACCCAAAAATCACTGAGATCAACGTTAAAGCTCTAGATTAAAGTGAAAAAACCTATCTATTGTTACTTTAAATACAGACATTATCAAAGAAACTAAGATGAAGATGAAAACACAAAGTTTATACTTGTATTATACTATATAAATCATCAAGACTTCCAATTATTTTGAAACCCACGACGTGGTTGAGACCTCATCTTTAGTATCAACCACATTAAACTTCTCACAAAAGTGTCATAAAACCATTTTTTGAATAATTCTAACTGAAAATTTGCATATTTGGGCTGTAGAGAAGCTCATTGACCCATTTCCAGTTGGTGAACCTAACAGTTGATCCATATGCAGCTCATTTTCTGATTTTAAAACTAATCTATTTTCCATAATTTAGTGTCAAATCGCTCCGTAAAACTTTTCAGCTCTGAAAAAGCATCACAGTAATGAGAGAATCAATGCTGGTTGTCTGATTTTAATGTTGTGGCTGACTGGAATCAAATAAAACACATCAGATGTGACGGGAGAGGTCAAAAAGCCACTGATGAGCTGCGGAAGTTAGAAAACTCAGCAAAGAACTGATTCACTTGTGAGTAAAAAATTCAGCCTAAATATAACTCAGCGACATCTTTTCTCCCCAACATGTTATGGAGATGTGACCCACAGATGAGGCATCACCACTTTAGTGTTCAAAGTGCAGCATTTATGTTCTGTGTGCGCTCCCGGTTTCAAATCAAGGGCTGTTTGAATATTCAACAGCATCTCCTGAGTAGAAAACCCCTCATTTTTCTCTCCAAGATACAGACACAACCCGTAATTTGGCTGCATTAATTAGCCTCACAGAGAAAGATCAGCCGTTGGTGTGCGGCTGTCCGCGGTTTTAAAGAGACTGAATAAGAGACCAGCTGCTGCAGAGGCTGAAACTTTAGCGTGAGTCATGGATTGGATTGTGTTTAATTAATGATTCGGGTCTGTGAAGTTGCTTAAACCAGACACCACTTAGTTGTGCTGGAGGACTTCAAAGAGACGTTCAAATTACATCCCAGAATCAAGGATTTCACACTTTTTGAATAAAAATAAAATCTGATACAAGCTTTCTCTGACAATTGTTGAAAAATGCATTTTGTAGTTTAAAAATGTAGCAACTCTGTATTTTTAATGAGTAAATAACTTCATAGTTCTATCAGAAGATTATTCATCACTGGAACGAAAGTCGTTAATTTGGAGCTTTTGATGCATCATCTGAACCAAAGATTATACAACGTACTACTCTCTCCTCCAAACATGTTTTAAACTAAACAGGCTCAAATATATTCCTTGTCTTATCGAAGGTGGAATAGGTGACGTTTCTCTTGCCCTTCAAGCAAGCTACTTATTGAAAACACGCAATTCAACAGACCTGACTGGCCTTTCCACCGGAAGCGTAAGTGTTGCATAACGTCTGCTAAATTTAGCACTTAGCCATTGTTATAGTGGATGGGCGCGTCTCCAACGTTTTGGAAGCGTCCCAGAAGCGTAGGAACGCGTTACTTACGCTTCGATTATTTTTACGCGCTACACTTTCAGAACATGTCAAACTCAGCAGTTCAGATCAGGTCAGACAGGAAGTCAAACACAAAAGCAGTGTAAAATACCCATAAACTTTCAAAATAAAAGTCACAAGCAGATTTTCAGTTGCTTACCTAGTAAAAAAAAAGTATGTAAATTCCTGTGAAGCCCCTGTAGCCGAGGTAAACGGAACAGAAAATAAACCACAGACCTTTTGGATACATGCTGCCATCTTTCTTCTTGCTTGCTATTGTGTGAACTTCTGAAATCACGTGTGATGTTGCAATTCTCCCGTGATTTCGTGACGTTGTGGAACGCTTGCGCTGCCGTTTCGGGTCTGAAACGCTCCCGACTGGAAGTGAGCTTGTGGGTAAAATGCATCTGTTACGTTTTGCGCCACTTATGCATCTAGTGGAAAGGCTAGGGTGACTTCCTTTATCCTGGCTCCTCCTCCCCATACAAGCCACACCTCCAGAATACAGAATGTGCATTGCTTGCTCACAAGGGTTCAGCCTCATGTTTCCGACATGTTGTTGGCACCTTTTCTGCTATAATTCCAGCTGTAACGCACCTGCGTTAACAGTTTAACACTTCAGTACGCTAGCATACATAGCATGTGGCGTTTACATGGTGAAATACAAGGCAGCTTTCAGTTTTCTTCGTTTATGCTCAACTTCAAACTCACAGCAGCTCAGCACCACCAACAATCTGTGATAATCCCACCAACAACAGGTCAAAACTTCAAGAACCCACGCAGAACCTCCACAAATCCCAATTAAACTGTTCGCCAGAAGACATCTGGCTTGTCCTTGTGGACAGGCTACAATCTTCAGCTGAGCTCGGGGGTAAGGGTACTTTGTTAGCACCCTGGTTCCAGTTCATAGTAGTTCCTGAACATCCTAACAGTTCCTTTCACCCGAGGGTCACAGCTAATCAATCCAATAAGTGCTGCCTAATGCAGAAAAAACAACCAGCAGCAGCCAGTCGTGATCAATAAGAAGCTAATAAGCCTGGGAACAGTTCAGTTTTACCATTTTCTATGAGTCAAAGTAACGTCATAGATCGATCTCGTCTTTATGTTTTCTTTATTATCTGAAGCTCCCTCCTCTCAGGAAGAGAGACAGAGACGAGCCCCGATTTGCAAATGCAGCCCACTTACTTAGTTACGTGTCATGGCCTAACTGGTTTCAACTGGTTCCAGGGAGTGTTCATGGCACTTTTTTCTTTCCCCTCGCCCCAGTTCTTGTCTGACAGGTGTCATACGCACACACTTATATCATATCTGATCCTTACTGAGGAGCAGCTAACCACAACATAACCCAACTAGATCTGACGGGAGACACCCAGTCTAGCTACCCAACATAGTAGTAACTTTCCATTACACATCCATCCACCTGATGAGTGGATATAAACATCTGAGCTTCACTGTATTATGTAATTATTACAGGCATCTGTTCAGACACCTCTATCCTAAAATTGGAAAATATTTATATCCTGAGCATCTGATTGTGCTTCTCTCCTCTTGTTCTTTGCATTTAAATCCCTCTGAGTTCATCTGTTCTCATGTTTTCACAGAGGTTTTGCTTCTCTCGCGCTGAATTGACTGCAACGCATTTTTCTCCTCTACTCAGCTCCCGTTTGGAAAGAAGAAGGACGGGTCACAAATGAATCTCTCAGCATGTCAAGCACTAGACAAGCACTCTCACACAAACCAACACAGATTACACACTCGCCAGGCTTTCTCTGACTGGAGACCCATACAATCTCTGTAATTACTGGTGGAGAGTTGATGGAGGGATTTTAGCAAATAGAAGAAGAAACGCTTCACAGGCTGTGGTTCATCTCAGTTTGTTAAGAGGCAGAAAAGATGGATGGAGACGGGCGGCCAATTTAGAACAGACTCCTCCATCAAACTGGAGTTTCTTCTTTCAATCAATAACTACAAAATCAACATTTTTCTTTGGTTTGTAATTTAAATTATCTATCAGACGGGTCTCTTTGATGGTTTAAAGCTCCTCCAACTTTTTAGATGTTCAGATTTACATCAGACACTCAGCAGTCACAGCAATGCAAAAGTTTGGAAAATAACAAACGAGGAAAATAAATAGCTTAGATTCTGATGTCTGCACTAGAGATTAAACGGGTACTGGTTTTAATGGTTACTGTGGTAAAATCTATTAACCTTTTTATAAACCAATGTTGCAAATTCACATCAAACCACTTCTGGCCTTAAAGCATAGATGGAGCATCAGGATTAGCACCTTCATCAGAAACCTGCCATTTCCTGTCCTAGACATGTCTACTGCCCTCTGGTGGAGGATCTAAAGGTGGCAAGGTCCAATTTTATTTTGTTTATTACTTTATTGTTAAAATTAGCCAGATTAATATATAGTTATTATATTACCACAACATAGTTTAGATTTAAATATTAGATTTTTAATTTTGTATTATTAATTCACATGTTGCTGCATCAGGTTTTTGTCCTGCTGACTATAATCAGCATGTGGCTGCATTATGTGTTGATTTATCAAACAGCAGGTACTGGAGGTTATTGTTAAATTGTGTGACTGAGTAAAATGATTTAGACAGTTACGAACACCGTTAATGCTGTTGGTTGATCATTTTGAGCTGGTACGAAGACTTTTGGCTGACTTTCAACACATTTCATAAAATATATTGCATTTAAATATAGCTGGTGTTAAAATGGGAAGAGACTCTTGTGATGTGTCATCCTATGAAACCACAGTTAGCACCCATCAGTGTCCTGGTCTGTCTGAGGCTGTGATAGCTAACAGAAATAAGGTTATATTTGGCTTTTCTCCTCTTTAGTGGCAGAAATCTGATACTGGAATAAAAATAGAAAGGTGAACTGTTGAAGGAATCCCGTAAAGCTTTCTAAGAAATAAAGCAAAAATCAAGAAGCATTTCTGCATGTTTGTGGACATCTGCATCACAACGTAACACTGCAGCTCAAAGGACACAAATGGGAATGGGAAACACGAAGGTCTGGATAATTTCTTTACTAGAATCCAAAAGCTTTTTAACATTTTACTCGTGTTAGAGCGAGTTTAATGTTGTTTCAGTAGGAAAAAGCAGAGAGATTCCCAGCAACTGACACAGAAACTGGATGTTTATCGTTTGTACGTCTCAGCAGGATTATTCACGCTCGGAGCGCCTTTCACTGTTTTCTCATTAAAGTTCATCTGTTCTCAAAGTGCTTCAACATACACAGAAACTGACCTTGTACCAGCAGCGCTGATGGCAAAGTAACGGCTGGTGTACAGAAACATCACGTTGGGGATTAACTCTGCATCCCATGACACCTTCTACCTCTCAGGCAAAGCTGAGAGATGTAGAAATTCTTTTCTGTGGAGGATTACTGATGAGGAGCCAAACAAGCTGTTTTCACCAAGAAAGTCAAGACTTTAAAGGAGAAGAACAGCTTTAAACACAATCTTGATTATGATTTTGTTTGAGTTGTTGAGTTTTGTCATTGTGTTGTGACTTTTGTATCTCATTAAACCTTCTGGGCCACCGTAGTACTTCTGCAGACACTGTTCTCTGAAATGAGATCTACGAGCAAACGTTGCATCATAAACCAATCATTATTTGAAAACTGAAGAACAGAAATCTCTCTCCTTCTGCTGGATTGTTTACAAATAAACAAAAACAACTGAGATCTGGACCAATAAGCTCCAAGCTCCAGGCTTCACCTGCAAGCCAACCAAGGCCCACACATGACCCATCACTGTGGATTGACCTGAGGGTACCGGCATGTAGACAAGCTCCCACACATGCTCAAACAAAGATGGTTTTCTGAAGAACTCTAGTCTGTTTACACCAGGCCATACAACAAACAACTCCTTCTAAATGGAATGCAGCCCTCGTTAACGTACCTGTGCTTTTGCAACCCTCTCATATGCACCTGTATAACCTGACTTATGCAGATTATAACTCAGTCAGGCATCATTCTGAGTTATAAATTATTTCAGACTGCAACTCTGAGAGAATATTCCCTCTGTTGTGCTGACTCCTCGTGTACCGTTGCTCTTTTTAAAATCCGCTCACTTCCTTCGCGGCGTGACAACACTCCAGCTGTTACGATAAAATGTAAAAATGCAAAATGCAAATGAAGAAAGGCGAGTGTCCCACAATGTCAAGGAGGACGCAACATGGAAATACCATCGAGCTGCTTAATGATGTAAGATTCTGTAATATTATCTCCAACAAACACTGCTGCTGCAGGGGGCTTTTCACTACTATTTACTCTGTTTTGGTATCTTCTTGAGCTGATTAAGGCTCCTCCTTCACAAGCTATTGATTTAAAATAATCAGGCATAAAAAAAAACATCCAAATGAGGAGGAAACAGATGAAGTTCTGGTGTGAAGCTGTGCGTATTATTTGTGTCACACAGAATTCATTACAGTTGTCTGTGTCATATTCCCAAATGAGGACTTGAGAGTATTCTGCATTTCCTTCAGCCTCTTGTCCACTCACTTCTGTCGGGAGTTCCTTTAGTCCTGAGAGTGAGACACCCCTAAATACCAGAACTCCTCAAGCTTTATCCAGGTGTCACAACCCAGTTAATATCTTTTACGAGTAAACATAAAGGAAGAGAAATTCCAATTAAGTTCTATAGCACAGAAGCTGTTCTCTTCAGAAACTCACGACCTTCGTTTCAACACCTCAAGGTGGAGAAAGGTTCGTTTTAAATCTTTAAAAGCTCACAGCAGCCTTAATATTTAGAGCAGATTAAATATTTTAGATGAATTTTGTTCTTTCATACATATTTGGACTTTTTTGTGATTTGTGCTGCTTTAACTGACCTTTAGGACTAATAAGGCTAATAAATTCTGGCACATTGTGCCTCCACCTGGTGCCAACAACATCTTAATATTCTAGCTGTTCATTGGCTTGTCCATGTGCTGAACGCTGGCAGAGTATCAGTCAGGGCTGGGTAGGTAATTGTAAACATTAAAGTGAAATTCTCAGCAACATCGAGCTGAATGACGCCCTCGCCACTAATCATCTGTGTTAAATGGATGCTGCATGGCAAAAATGAGGCAGATCATAAGTGTGGGAGTTTTAAACCGCAACTTCTAGACTACCTTTAGCAGCTACGCTAATGCTAGCATGAAGGTAAACAGGAACAGGAAGTGGGTTCTGTTTTAGCTGTTGTTTTTGTGCTATAGCTGATGTTTTTAATGAGATTTTTTCTTTTAGATTTTATTTTTATTCTTAATTTTATTATATCTTTTAGAAAAATTTAATTTGATCTTTTTTGAATGTTTTATTAAACTTTTAAAGTGCCTTGTGATTTTCATCTAGAAAAGACTCATCTCCACGTATGTTACTGTTGAGTTAAGTTGCATTACCCTGAAGCCACGCCCACATTTTCCTATGCTAATGATTAGAATGAAAATTCACTTAAAATATCAGCTGATACGTAGCATAAAAATTGGAACACAAAAAAATCCAATATTTATCCAAATGCAAAAACTCACCATCACTAAGTGTTAATTCATGCTAGTTCTAACTTAAAGTGGGAGTTTCTACTTCCAGGATCAGAATTAAATGTACTCCGTTAAATATATTCATTGAGATAAAATTGAATTGGCCAAAACTGGTGAAAAAGACTGATATCTGTATCATCCCTCAGCATCAGAATCGGTGCATGTAGAGCTTCACCTCAACCCTCTCTGCTCCAATCATGAACCACTGATCCACACTCAAAATTACATCCTGTCTGAATTTGGTGTTTTACAATAACAACCCTAAAAAATCCCACTGAGTCTGAAATGACCCAGTCGGGATGTATTTTCTCCTTTATCTCCGCTGGTCTCCTTATCTAATGAGATGAATCCTAACCCAGTAGGGGGCACTTCCTTAACACAGACTCTCCCAGTGGAAGAGAGATAGTCTCAATATCACCACCTGCCTCTGAGAGCTGCTGCTGAGAGTGGGTTCACAGTTCTGAAGAGTAAACGTGTGATTCTAGGATATCGGTCATAAATCTGGCAAACATTTACAAGAAACTAACTCACCTGGGATGATGCCTTAATGACCTTCACCCATGAAAACTGTTAAACACACAACAGCTTCAGGTCTCAAAGCTCTTTTGTCCCAAACAGGAAGATAACATCTTTAAACGCCTGCCTTCAGTCAAAAGAAGCATCTTAATAATAATGTAATTTGTTGTAAGGAACAAAAGCATGACAAGCTTTAAATGAAGTTTCCTCATCGTGTGTATCAGTTATAAAAGCAGTTACTGAGTTAAAAGAGGCGGTGGTGGATTAAGTCGATGGAATTACCATTTTCCTCAAGCAGCTTGATTCTTTGGAGCCTCGTGAGAAATCAATGCTTCCAAGTCCAAACTTGTTTGTTTTGGTATTGAATAAATACTACTGAGACTTTTTTCTTTCTTTCAGAGTTTTTATTTCATTTTTTACTCTTGTTTAGGTTTTTAGTTCTTTTTTTTTCCACTTTAAAAACATTTTTACTTGTTTTGTATTTTAAATTTTCTTACATTTTTTAATTTATTAGAAAAGGTTTCTGGGGTAGGCCTCCAATCATGAAACCTAATCTGTTTACTACACTGTATAAGGACACGTTTACAAAATCCACCTTGGAGCTCCACAGAGGACAGTCCTGTCGCTCTTCACTGAAAGCTTCGACCTGCAGAAAGTTACAACAGAAGTTGGCAGGACAAGTAATGGTGAGGAGACTGAAATCAACAGTTTTTGTTGTAGCTAAATCAGCTCAGTAAAAGCAAAAACTAAAGAACCAATGGTGAACCTGAGAAGATCAGTTTCCTCTGTCCAAATAGACACTGTTCACAGCAACAAGGCCTACACACCTGTCTTTTTTATTAAAAGGGACATAAAAATACTTTCTCTCAGTTTCTGGTTTTAGGAATTATGTGCCTTAAAAGACAGGTTTCAAAAAGTCCCTGTTTGTGATGTCACAAATGGGGAAATTAGAATAGGACCACCTCTCACGTGGAGGAGAGAGCTGCTGCTGGAGGAGCTTCTCAGCCTATAGCAGCCTGAGCGAGGGATGAGTGGGCGTGGCCAGCTCCAGCTTGTTTTCTTAAAGTGACAGAGCCCTGAAATAGCTCATTCTGGAAGGAACTGAAATAAAACTGCTGAAATTGCTTCATGTAAGAGGGATTTAGTGCAAAGAACTTCATAAACATGTTTTAATCGACCACAGAGCTTCTATAACTTTAGAAATAAAGTCTTAAAATGTCCAATTTGTTATATTTTTATGCTGCTTACTAGTGTAATAACCAATCGTCCCTGTGCAACAACTATTCTGCAAACTGCATGATCAAAAATCATATTCAGCTGTCTGACTCATTAAATCACTCTCCAGTAAAATATTTGATCACATTTATCTCCTCTATGCAACTCTTGTTGAGTTCATTTTAATCCAATTATTCTCTTGAATTGTTGTTTTAAACCATTTAAACCTGCATTCTGATTTTAAATATTCAATGAAATGCAATTTGTGTTCTGTTTACTCGTGCCGTTGTGGGATCCCCTCGAGATAGTTCAGATTCTTATCTCAACGGCCAAAATGGACAAAAAACACTTTTTTTTAGTTTGCTTTAAGTTAATCTTCACATTCTGGTTCCTGAAGGTACTTTTGAATTTTTACAGTTTGTGTCGCCAACATTGTCCTGTCCCATGCCACTTCCACTACCTCCTCTGGTGGGATCCCAATGAATTTCCAAACCAATCTAAACATATAATCCCTCCAGCATATCCTGTGATCCACCTGTTGATTTCTCGCCCCATCCTTCCCTCACTCATGAACGAGATCCTTATAAACTTAACACTGCTCCGCTTCATCAGCAAAGAAAACTGGCTGTACCGCTGGGTTTGTTACCGTAATACTGTATTTAGATGTAAGAATATCACAAATATTTTATCAGGACCAGAGGATTTTTTTCTGTCAAACTGGGAAAAATGGCAATGATTTAACTCCTTTGTGATAACTTGATGGAAATCGAGCAGAATTTGTAGAAATCTTGGTGTATTTTACATATTTTTCTGCATCCTGATGGTAAAATTATGCAAAAAAAAAAAGAAAAACAGTGAGAAATATTCATTAAAGACTTCAAACATGTATGAAACAGTTTGTTGTTTAAGTTAAAGAGATATTTAATGAACACCAGTTGAGCCACAGAGCTAAGAATGGCTTCATATCCACACAAATACGATTTCCACAGTAAGGCATTAAAAACAGAATTAGTTCATGCTGCAGTGGATCGAGAAATGGCTCTAATCCCATCCTGTTAATCCTTAACCAAATCCCACACCCACAAAATCTTCCCCCGATTCAACCACAGCTTTTAAATATCGGCGTGTCACCGTCAAGTAGATAAAAATCACTTGTTCTCTGAAGATGAATCACTAGGAGCTGTTTTTCCAACACTATCAACAACTCTGAGAAGAAGGAGTGTCTTGATCTTTTAGTGAAGAAAGTTCTCCGTTTCTCTGAGCTTCAATCCATGGAGTCGGCCTCCCCGCGGCCGTGCGCGTAGCCCCGGGCGGTGGTAGGAGGACGGGGCATGAAAAGCATCAAACGGCAACCCAGTGGAATTAATCAATGGTAAAAAGAGAGGGAGAGGCAGTGTCAGAGGAGAGAAGAAAGGGAGGGATGGAGAGATCAGAGGGAGAGAAGTGAGGGGTGTCAGAGAGCAGATGAGAGGGAAAGAGGAAGTTTGTGTCTGGTGTTGTGTGAGCATCTTTCAGGTTGTGAGGGAATATTATCCAATCACGTCCAGATCTGAGAGCCGGGGAAGGAAATTCACATCAGCTGTTTGGAAATGTGTTCCCTTCTCTCCTATAAATGTTTCTGTTTGTCTGGAGTTTTAAATGTTTGGCTGTATTTATCTATTTCAAACCACCCGTCTTCACCGTCCTTTCACTGGTCCTCTAATGCCTCATTTCCGCCGGCCTTTCTGGTGTGGAACGGGGAGGGTCAGCTCGCTAATTCTTTTGTCCCCATTGTAAAACCGGTCCAGACAACCTACCCGGCCCCCTTCTGTTGTAAGTCCAGAAATTTCTGGAGTGGTACGGTTAGGGCAGAGCAACAACACAGTCCACTGATTGGGGGACAGAAAAACGTCACTACTTGCAACAAGCAAAACAAACGGAGTTCCCTTGTTTGAATTTTCATTAGTTGTTCATGAATGTGAAAAAATGCCAGCAACTAGCAGCAAGTTCTGGTCATCTTCAGAGCTCCATACATTGAGTCCACACTCGGGAGGAGCTAGACATATTGGTAAAAAAGTTTTTTTTCTGAGCCGATGGCAGCCGAAGGATCCTAGCGGACGTCGCCAAGCTAAAGAATAAAGCCCAATATAGAAAAGTTAAGGACAGAAACAGCCGGAGTGGGTTTTCTTTTTGATTTTCGGATTGGAAATGGGAGAAATACACGGAGGTGCTACGATGCGCTGGATGCTATCTATAGCCACAGACCAGCAACCCAAGGCAGCGAGGCAGGCCTGGCTACCACACTCTGGAGTCACACGTGGAGCCTGTGGTAACATTTTGTTTTCGTCTTTAGCTCTGCAGACCATCCACTGCAGCACAAAAATCCAGAATAGTTGCACAACTTATTGATGAAATCGCGCATGACGGTTTGTTTAACCCCGCCTCCCAACATGAGAGCCCAAACTGCAATAGAAACGCTCGACTGAAAATTGCAGACCTATACCGGTCCACACCGCCGACTGTGACCCACTCTGCATCGCACCAGAACCGGCGGTGGAATCAAGGCTTAATGAGTGTCCCTCATCTTTTGGGATGTAGATGGACGGCTGAGTCTTCACCTGATGAGATCACTCTAGCTACCAACATTTTGATCATTTTTCCTCGATGCGCTGAGCTGCAGGTACGCCGTTGCTCAGCTTGTGTTTGCTTGTTCTTTTATTAGTGTGAACTGTTCGGTTTGAAAAGAACCAAAATAAATGAAAATAAATCCGTCTGTGTTTAAACACAATTTATAAGACATTAATAAGCTGTTTAAATGCATTAAATAAATAAAAATGAATAATTTTGACTAGGGATGCTCGATATTGGCTTTTTTTTACCAATATCCGATATTGTTTTACTCTTAATTTCCGATACCGATATAAACCGATACCGATATATGCGGTGTCCCCCCCTAATAAAAAATATAATAAAATAAATTGTCTTGGTTACATCTAACATCACATAGTTCATATCATGAATGCTTAAGCTTTAAACCTTATCTGTGCAAAATGACAACTACTTCAATTTAAGTTAGTAATAAAAAAAAATGTCATTTTTAATTTGTCTCCAACAGCTGAATGACATTCTACTTGAGATCATCCTGACTAACTCTCTGTCAAGCATTTAGGCTACAGATAATTATTAAGTTCATGATGGGAAAGGTTTGATAAGTTAATAAATAGTTCAGGTGAATTCATGATAAAAAGGTTCAAATCTTTTAGGTTTTGAAAACTGATCAAAGTGAGACGTCGCTGTTACAAACAATCTTTGTTATATTGTCTGCGCAAAACATGACAGAGTGAGTGCTCTCAACTCAGACCTATCACTGACGTTTCCGTTTCCTCCGCTCTTTACATTTAGGCAGAAACTAACGAAAAAACGGATCATGAACACGCTGGTTTTGCTTTATACGTTCGTACCTTGGAGAACATTTGTCTTTGTCACTATCGGTTTCTTTAGGGAATGTTTGGGCGTGTGTTAAAGTTCTTAGTTGATAAAATGTAAGCAGCGTGAGCGTACACATGCTAAGCGAGGCTAATCGCTAAGCGAGGCTAATTGCTAAGCGTGACGCTAAGACATCTGTAATAGTCAGTAATGTATTTTTTTCTCTTTTTGTATTTTATGGTGATAAAACATTAATAAAGATCTTAATTTAAGAAAAGCAAGCCTTTGGTGAAGATTCTGTTGCTTGTTTGCTGGCTAGCTACTCGTAGCTATGTGGCAGACCCTCGCTACACAGGGCAAATTACTAAAAATTCACAAGTTGTGCCTAATAAAACTACAATATCTCAAAAAGTAAAGATCAGATCTGTCATATTTTGGCATTTTGAGAGAGAGGAGATGAAGCCGAACAGTTTGATGGGTAATATGTGCATGGTATGTAAAAGTTGGGTCACTGTAGTAGTAAAAACCAATACCGATATTGCTTTTTAATATCGGCCGATAATATCGGTAGACCGATAATATCGGACATCCCTAATTTTGACCCTTTCCTGCCACATGGTGAGCCTGTTTAATTGTATAAGCACCATCTTCTAACAGTTTCATAAGAAATTATGTTTTAAACAAGTTCCCAGATTATTTTATAAAAGGTTAATAAATACTTTATGAGATTAAAGTTGTTCCCCGCTGCTTTTCAGCAACAATAATTACAAACAAAGCATAAAGTGTGACTTCATGTTGTTTAAGATTGAAGTCCATGTGATTTTTCAAGTATACATGGATTATTTTCTCGAGTTATGACAAAGCATCATGAACAGATTTCACTAGATTAAAAATTCTGCATTTCTCATTTGTCTTTAAAACACGCTCATCACTGTGAAGTCATTTTTTAATTGCATCTTCACTTTCAAAGCAGACGTTTCTAAGTCCACAGTTTACGGAAAATAACTGTAAAAATAAAGAATCATAAAAACGTTGGCGTGTGATGGGCTGAAGCATCTGTCCATGACTGTCACAAGCAAACTTCTGCCTTTCAGATTAACTAAACGCAGCTAGATGAGCTCCAACACACAACTGAACCTCCTGTAGCCGTCACAGCGTGACATTTACAGGAAGCTCGCATCTGTTTTGGCCACAGATAAACAGATTGGAGCTTGACAGGTTATTTTCTTTTGTGAGGTTGATAAAGGGCAGAATTTCCAAATCTCGGTCCTCGTGGGACGCAGTTCCGCGTGTTTCAGACATGTCTCTGCTCCAACGCACCTGATTCTACAGCATTAACAATCTCAGCTGGTTATGCAGAAGCCTGGTAAACATTCATCAGTTTAAAGCAGGTGTGAAGAAGCAAACATGGCGTTTATTACTGATAATGTAGTTGGTTTCTCCATCTAAATGGTTCAACCATCTCTCAAATTAAGAACGATAAGAGGAAGACTATAACCACAAACATCTGAGCCCACAGCTCTGAAGCACCGTTTTATTTAAGTGAAGGAAATTGTCTTCTGAGTTGGACCATTGCTTCTGTTTCCACCTGAGTTCTCTAACGTTGCTGCGAGACGAGCTTTTATCCCGTCCTGATTGCAAAGGGAGTCCACCTGATGTCAGATTAGGTGGGGCTCATTAGCCACCAGGGAGGAGGACGAGGAACATCTGCTCAAGTACCATCACACTATAACAATAATACAGCTGTAGTACCAGGATTCAGACACATCTTCTACAAAATCTCCCCAGAAAATAATCCTCAGATTATGACCCAGTTAAAGGCAGCCATCAAACTAAAAATAAGCACCAACTTAGTTCATTTTATACATATCTGAACAAATTTGACAATATCTTGCAAGATTGTGCATCATTTCTCAACAACAGAAGATGAACCAGCCACATGAGCTGCTGGTAAATGTTTAATCTGCTGTAATCCAGCAGCATCACACTCTGGTTTGTCTCAGCAACCAAGAATACAGAAACAGACAGCCGAGAGGATCAGGGGAGCCTACCTGCTCCTGATCCAGGACCGGTTCTCCTCTGGAGCGAGACAACGCGATGGTCGCTTCAGCACATCCTCCTCCTCTGACTGCACGCAAAAAAAACACAGAATAACGCAGAGATTAAAATACTGACTCACGAAAATAAGAACAATGGAAAATCATCAGTATGTGCAGACATTTATTTAGTCTTTGTATCTTTCAAGTGGTCTTCTAGCTTCAGCATTACGTTTTTCCCATTTCTAAGGCATCTGGTCTGATTTCCTCAGCTTGGATTGGGATGTAGTCCAGCACCAAGCCTCTGGGTAAACAATATTTGCATGCACTGGCATGATTGACTTCACAGGGTTTTATTTTTTGAAACTTGTAGAGGACTAATGTCTACGTAAACTGCAGACAGGAGGAAGGAGGAGTGCAGTGCCAGGCTGGGAACTACACCCAGAGGAACAGTTTTGGGGGAACTACGGGAGCTCCCAGGGACATAAAGGCCACAGAAGATGCTGATTTATTCCTGCAGTACATTTTTTTTTAAAACTGCCGACCCGACACAAAACAAGCAGAGATGAACAGATGAACCCACGGTGGGCTGCAAGGACAACTCTACAGCTACATTCTGTGGTTTTGAACCCTAAACCTTTGAATGACGTCCAGCAGGTTAAATAACTTTCAAAAGAAAAAAGGAACATTTAAAATCTTTAGAAGTCCTTGTGGAGCCGTTAGTTTATAGGTGGGAGGAGTAAAACATTGCTGTCCTCTCATTCTCGCTCTCTTCTAGGTTTTATTAAGCGATATTTCATTTTGTACCCCTGAAAGACTCAACTTCCTGTCACACTCTGCCGCTGCACGGTGCTTGGTTTGGTCACACTAACAGAGCGTGAATTTATTGCTCCAATAATGAGATACACAAACAAATCCTACAGGGACTTACAGGAAATAAAATACAACTTCAAATATTCTAAAAACAGTCACTTTTCAGATCCTGGAGGAGGCAAAAGACGTATGTTTGATAATAAAGTTGGTGTTGGAAACACTGAGCTGGGTGCCATGTCTGGCCCAGGTGATCCAGTTTAGTAGATTTTCATTAGATCATTAAGTTTGTGTTCTAGTCGTGTTTTGTCTTTGTAAGATTTAAATATTCAGATTAATTAAATTGTTTTAGTAGCTGTTTATTATGTCGATGTGATTTACATTAAGATGAGGAATGGGATCTTCTCCCATTTTCTTAATGCTTTGTCCAAGATGTTCGTGCATTTCTCCACTTTATTGTTCTTTATCCAAATTTTGTTTTATTACATCCATAGCATTTGCTTTATTCATTTTATTATTAAAAATAAATAATTTAATCACCTTTTTCACCCGGAGATGTCCTAATAATTAAATTAGAATCAATATGTAACAGTTCAATAGAAAAAACACCAAACATTTATTAAAACGTCCAACTGGGAGGGAGGATGAATGCATGGATGGCTTAACCCTCCCGCTGTCCTATTGGGTGACCCCACCAGGAAAGGTGACGTTTGAGCAGGGTGTGATTGTTTATCCCTTTGGGTCCATGTGGCAGGGGTGAGGACTGAGCACCACCTCACCTCTGCCACGTGGACCCCAAGGGATAAACAATCACACCCTGCTCAAACGTCACCTTTCCTGGTGGGGTCACCCAATAGGACAGCGGGAGGGTTAAAGAAGGGTGGATAGAAGGATGGATGGATGGATAGATGGATGGGTTAAAGAAAGATGGATGGACTAAAAAATTATGGATGGATGGATGGACTAAAGGATGCTTTAAGATGGATGGATGGATGAGCTAAAGAAAGATGGATGGATAGACTAAAGGAATAATGAATGGATGTATAGATGGATGGACTAAAGGAGGGTGGATGGATGGATGGACTAAAGGAATGATGAATCGATGTATAGACGGATGGACTAAAGGAGGATGGATGGATGGATGGATGGATGGATGGATGGATGGATGGATGGATGGATGGATGGATGGATGGACTAAAGGATGGACAAATGGACTAAAGAAAGATGGATGGATAGACTAAAGGAATAATGAATGGATGTATAGACGGATGGACTAAAGGAGGATGGATGGATGGATGGACTAAAGGATGGACAAATGGACTAAAGAAGAATGGATGGATGGATGTACTAAAGGATGCTTTAAGATGGATGGATGGATGGATGGATGGATGAGCTAAAGAAAGATGGATGATAGACTAAAGGAATAATGAATCGATGTATAGACGGATGGACTAAAGGAGGATGAATGGATGGATGGACTAAAGGATGGACAAATGGACTAAAGAAAGATGGATGGATAGACTAAAGGAATGATGAATCGATGGATGGACTAAAGGATGGACAAATGGACTAAAGAAAGATGGATGGATAGACTAAAGGAATGATGAATCGATGGATGGACTAAAGGATGGACAAATGGACTAAAGAAAGATGGATGGATAGACTAAAGAAAGATGGATGGATAGACTAAAGGAATGATGAATCGATGGATGGACTAAAGAAAGATGGATGGATAGACTAAAGAAAGATGGATGGATAGACTAAAGAAAGATGGATGGATAGACTAAAGAAAGATGGATGGATAGACTAAAGAAAGATGGATGGATAGACTAAAGGAATGATGAATTGATGTATAGACGGATGGATGGACGGACGGATGGATGGATGGATGGACTAAAGGAAGGACAAATGGACTAAAGAAGAATGGATGGATGGATGTACTAAAGGATGCTTTAAGATGGATGGATGGATGGATGGATGGATGGATGGATGAGCTAGAGAAAGATGGATGGATAGACTAAAGGAATAATGAATCGATGTATAGACGGATGGACTAAAGGAGGATGGATGGATGGATGGACTAAAGGATGGACAAATGGACTAAAGAAGAATGGATGGATGGATGTACTAAAGGATGCTTTAAGATGGATGGATGGATGGATGGATGGATGAGCTAAAGAAAGATGGATGGATAGACTAAAGGAATAATGAATGGATGTATAGACGGATGGACTAAAGGAGGATGGATGGATGGATGGACTAAAGGATGCTTTAAGATGGATGGATGGATGGATGGATGGATGAGCTAAAGAAAGATGGATGGATAGACTAAAGGAATAATGAATGGATGTATAGACGGATGGACTAAAGGAGGATGGATGGATGGATGGACTAAAGGATGCTTTAAGATGGATGGATGGATGGATGGATGGATGAGCTAAAGAAAGATGGATGGATAGACTAAAGGAATAATGAATGGATGTATAGACGGATGGACTAAAGGAGGATGGATGGATGGATGGACTAAAGGATGCTTTAAGATGGATGGATGGATGGATGGATGGATGAGCTAAAGAAAGATGGATGGATAGACTAAAGGAATAATGAATGGATGTATAGACGGATGGACTAAAGGAGGATGGATGGATGGATGGACTAAAGGATGCTTTAAGATGGATGGATGGATGGATGGATGGATGAGCTAAAGAAAGATGGATGGATAGACTAAAGGAATAATGAATGGATGTATAGACGGATGGACTAAAGGAGGATGGATGGATGGATGGACTAAAGGATGGACAAATGGACTAAAGAAAGATGGATGGATGGATGGATGAGCTAAAGAAAGATGGATGGATGGATGGATAGACTAAAGGAATGATGAATGGATGTATAGACGGATGGACTAAAGGAGGATAGATGGATGGATGGATGGACTAAAGGATGGACAAATGGACTAAAGAAGAATGGATGGATGGATGTAATAAAGGATGCTTTAAGAAGGATGGATAGATGGATGCACTAAAGAAGGATGGATGGGTAGATGGTAGGGATGTGAATCTCCACCACTGAGGCCGATTCGATACGTATCTCGATACGCTACTGGCGATACGATACATTAACGATGCGGTAAACCCTCTGGCGATACGATTCGATACGATTCATCCCTGCTGACGATTCTTTAATGATTTGAAAACGATTTTCGATTGGATACATTTCATGATGCTATTTTAAACGATTCAACACATTAAAAAGATTTTCCAGCCCACATCTGATTTTTAAATATCAAAATGATTTTCCCTCTCCTCTGTGAAGGATGTATTTGATCCTCTATTGTTTTTGATTAATCAATAAATTCAACATTAAAAGACAATGCACATCATCAGTGATATTTTACATATTATACATAACATTATTGCTTATTATTGGGGTTGACACTAGGTTTAGACAGAAAAATAAACCAACAGAATCAGAAAATTATTAGAGTTCATCATTTTTCAATTATTTGGAATTATTATGAAACAGTAAAAATTTGAAAACACTTCTAAATATGGTAATGATCCATATGTGGCAATATTAAAAGCTGTTGTAGCCTAATGTTACTGTTCCTTTAAGAGAAAAGTCCAAGCTGAGATGTGAGTTCATCTCAGCTGTTTATGAACTTCTCTGAACTAAAATGTCATTCTGTCTGTTGTTTAGTTCTGCACAAATGTTACAATAATAAGGAATTATCTTAAATTACCTCACACAAAGCTTTAGTTGTGTAGATCAACAAGAATGCTCGGAAGAATACGCTGCTGCAGAAACCGGTCACACGGACTTTAGAAAGTTTTATTTTGATAAGACAGGAAGCTCGTACGTCGGTTAATATTGTCCCACGATGGTTTTTCTAACTGCGGCGGCGCACCACCTGGCCTCCGCTAAAAGAGAAGGACGGTGCGTTCAATGCGCCTCAAAAAACGAGCACATAGCAGGAAAACAATGAAGTAATCGATGTAACCATGGTTTTAACCGATGAGAGGCACGTACGGGAAGATACATTGCGATACAGCCGTCAGTTATAACCGGTGCGCACTGAAGCTACCGGTGCAGTCGCATCGCTAACGTCATGAACGAACCACCGGCTCAGATCGGTGAATCTCTCCATCCCTAGTAGATGGAGGGATGGATGGGTTAAAGATGGATAGACTAATGAAGGATGGCTACATTAACAATTACAGAAAGTGTTTTATTTCAACAACAAATGCATAAAATCTGTACAAAATTGTGGAGCAAATTTATTTTCATTGTCAAGTGAAACAGATCTACAGTAAATACAGTAAATGTCCATTAATTGTGTCTAATTCCAGGATTTAGTCCCTGTTTTCCCAGATGGTGGAGAACAAAGGACTCTCGTCGTGGACTCCTGATGTGGTCAGCCAGCCTCCAGGACTCCAAAAGGGATTTCTCAGAACATGTTTAATGGCCACCATTTTGATTTCATTATTTATTTATTTGCTGTTACACGGGAACTGAACACCAAAGACTAAACTCTGTTGATGCTTTAGTTGTTCCCAGTAAAACCTTGCAGCAAACAGACACACAGCAGATATAACATTTGTTCATTTCCCCTCATATAATTTGATTTTCCAGCACTTTTTCGGGGGGTTGTAGCTGAAATAGTTTACAATAACAGCACTCTGGTTTGGACCCTCAGGGGTTCGATATATTAAAAAAAACTGCAACACAATTTAAAATCAGTGTTTCTGCCTCTGTAGGAATTAGAACAAATGCTTTAAAAAGCAGGAGGTTGTTTCTGGGAGCAGCTTGTGTTCTTCACATCGACACTTTTAATAAAACATGTCTGTCAGCGCTTTGTTTTCAGCTAAGTTTGGTTTGATTTGTTACCGAGCTGCAGCTCAGCGCTCCCCTCACTCACAGCTGACATGAACATCACGAGCTTTGGCAGGAAAGAAACACCAACAATGTTGAAACTTCACATATTTGTCTGTAAAATACTCAGAACTTCACACAGAATCAGGGGCCGGTTTGGATCATTTGCTGCTCTGGAACATTTGTCTGTTTTATAATTAAAAACAACGACATAAAGTAATGCTGTAATTTCTGAGGGAGTGTTCTACTAGAAAAACATCTGGAGAAATAAAGCGAAATCCTCAACAAAAGCACCAACCATGCTGATTAAAATGTCCTCACCTCCCCTGGAAATCTGGGCTCATTACAGCCATTATTTGCCACAGCAATTATTAATGTAGGAATGAATCACACCTCAGGACAAACGATAATATGAAGAGAACATTCTCCTGGGTTTCATTTCCAGCAGTGGATTGGGTTGAGCTGCAGTTGTAACTCAGATGTGACGGTAATGAAATGAAAGATAAAACGTCCAATTTCCTCGTCAGCAGAGCTCAGAGCCGCTGATCACAAGCTTCTGCCTCGGGATTACACAGCCAGAGACAAAAAGAGTTTAAATTAATCCCAAATCAAACAGAACAAACAACTAAAATCAGTAACTCTTTATCATTCTGGTCAGACCCTTCCTAAAGCAAATTCTAACATGTTCAGGAGTCGTCAGAAAAACAAAGCTGCCTAAAAGGTTTTGGTGTGAAAAGTTTTAAAAATAACCTTTTTATAAATACTGAGTTGTTTAAAAGGGGAGGAGAGATGGAAGGACAGGGTGGAAGGGGAGGAGAGATGGAAGGATGGGGGAAGAGGAGGAATGATTGAAGGATGGGGAAGGAGAGATGGAAGGATGGGGTGGAAGGGGAGGAGAGATGGAAGGATAGGGTGGAAGGGGAGGAGAGATGGAAGGATGGGGGAAGAGGAGGAATGATTGAAGGATGGGGAAGGGAAGGAGAGATGGAAGGAAAGGGTGGAAGGGGAGGAGAGATGGAAGGATGGGGGAAGAGGAGGAATGATTGAAGGATGGGGAAGGGAAGGAGATATGGGAGGATAAGGTGGAAGGAAAGGTGAGATGGATGGATGAATAGGGTGGAAGGGAAGGATGGATGGATGGGTAGGGTGGAAGTGAAGGAGAGATTGTAAAATAGCGAGGAAGGGGGAAAGAGATGAAAGCATAGGGTGGAAGGGAGATGGAAAAGAAGGAGAGATGAAGGATAGGGTAGAAGGGGAGGAGAGATGGAAGGATAGGGTAGAAGGGGAGGAGAGATGGAAGGATGGGGTGGAAGGGGAGGATAAATGGAAGTATGGGGGAAGAGGAGGAATGATTGAAGGATGGGGAAGGGAAGGAGAGATGGAAGGAAAGGGTGGAAGGGGAGGAGAGATGGAAGGATGGGGGAAGAGGAGGAATGATTGAAGGATGGGGAAGGGAAGGAGATATGGGAGGATAAGGTGGAAGGAAAGGTGAGATGGATGGATGAATAGGGTGGAAGGGAAGGATGGATGGATGGGTAGGGTGGAAGTGAAGGAGAGATTGTAAAATAGCGAGGAAGGGGGAAAGAGATGAAAGCATAGGGTGGAAGGGAGATGGAAAAGAAGGAGAGATGAAGGATAGTGGGGAAGGGAATGAGAGATGGGAGGATAGGGTGGAAGGTAAGGAGGGGTGGAAGGACAGGGTGGAAGGGGAGGATTGATTGAAGGACGGGGCGAATGGGAGGAGAGATGGAGGGGTGGATGGATGGTAGAAAGCTCTATGATAGTCTTGGTCACAGCAGATCTAGCGAACGGTGAAAATGAAGAAAACAAACTAAAGACTTGTAAGACAAAGATTTCCATAAAAAGCATAAACAAAACCCAAAATACTCCAATAAACAAAATATTCAATTGAGTAAAAGTTCCACAACAACCAAAGAAAATTCATGTTAATTCTTCAGGATTGAGTTCAGAATGCACTTCAGTGATTGTTTTGTTTGTTTCTTCCACTTAAGTTTAATTCCTGTAGGATGGGGAAAATATTCTATATCCTCAAGCATGCATGCTAGATTTTAATCACTCCTGTGGGTCTCATTCATCATTTAAGGCAGCCTGCTGACACCGTGCATGAAGAACATTTCTCTGCAGGACACAAAGCTAGCTTCGGTTGGTTGCTGGGGGTAATCTTAGGGTTTTCCCCGCTGCTTCTGACCTTTCACAAGCTTTCAAACCAAAGGCAGCTTCAATGCCCCAAAGACAGCCACCGCCACAGCTTGTATCGATCGAGGAAACAAGGATGACGGTCATCTCACAGAGAGGAGCTTGTTAATTGGTGGAAAAGAGAGGTGAGCGAGCCTGTTGACCAAAATGTTAAATTAAATCCAGTGTTTTACGTTCTGATGTGTGGACTAACCCAACCACATCACTGATTATTTACTCTTGTGCATCTCACACATTTCACCAAGTTATGTGCAACTCTGCAACTTCTTATAATTTCCAGAGAAAGTGCAAACCCCAGCAGAGAGGAACGCATGTTTGAGACCTAGTTTTTAGCAGTGCATGCTGGGTAATCCTGCATCTTTGATCCTTTCTGTACGGAAAGCGAGCGCGGTGCTCTGAAACAAGCTGGATAAATTAATGTACTGTAGATTTAAAGTTAGCGAGTTACGGTGAATGTCAGCTCACCTTTCTGCTCCAGACGGAAAAGTCTCAACATGTGACTGATTCAGGAAATTAAAAATTGATCATGTGATGACTGGTGATTAATAATGGAATCAGTCTTTGGGTCACATCCCATTTTCTCAGGTGATAGAATCACTTTTAGAATGAAACCAAGTCTGGACAAGACAAAATCAGTCTTGGCGTTTTTTTAAACCAGTTTAACCTTTGAGAGTTTCTTATTCAAGCAACTAAAGAACACAGAGAATCGAATTTTTAAATGTCCTTTTAAATATCTGAGTGCATTTAAATAACTTAGCACAAAAAACAAAATTTGCATTTCAATCTTTGTTATTTAATAATTAATTGTTGACCTGTCGCCCTCTAACGTGTGCAATCAATATCAGAAGGGAATTATGTGTGAACGATCACCGGGGTAAAAGAAAAGCAAGACATTGGTTTATTAATTTATTCGTCCAATTGAGTTGCCTAAAAATGTCCAGGAGGACTCCCATGCTGCTTATGAACTCCACATTATATTCATACATTTTTTGCAGCATATAAAACTATTTTTAAGCTGTTTAAATGCAAAATTTAGATTTTTAATTACCTCAAAATCTGACATAAAAACATTTGGATTGATAAATGAATTACCTCAACGTCTATGTGCAGAATCAATGTTCAACATATGCACAGAAGGCCATTTTAAAGTATTATAATAGATCAACTCCCAGTATTCTAACTGTTTGTCAATTACCTATATTATTGCATTCATCTTGCATTTACCTTGGTCAAAAAATAAAACATATTTAGTTTTTTTCTATTATCATGATGCACTTGAACCTCCTGAATGTCGAGCTTTTATTTTGGCGAGTACTTCAATATTTTGTTAGCTACTCAGAATTAGCAGAACTTCATAAATACAAACCAAACATTAATTCTGACCAATTAAGTGTTCAAAACTTTAAAAAATTAAAGAAATTTAAATTTTAAAAAGTTTAAGACTAAAAATTTAAAGAAGCTATTAAAAGTAAGCGTCCATGAATAAGGACAAGAGCTCTAAGTTTAACAGAATAAAATATGATTCAAGGAAGCAGGATTTCAGAAGTTTGGGATCTCTGGAAAATTTCAGTTTTCTAAAGAAAAACATCTTAATCAGTTACACAAACAGTTTAATCCATTTCACAATTTAAATTAAATAGATAATACTTCATACAGCTAAATGAATAGTAGAAAACTTGATTTTACAATTGCATTGCATGGCCTTGGAAGAAAGGAGGACTTTTCAGCACAATGCTACAGAATAATGTGTCAGTGATATTTAAAGAATAATCATTCAGCCAGAAACTGGACTGTAATGGAGCAGCCAGCCAGTCTCTGAACTCTGTTATGTGAGGAAGACTCCATTAAACCAGTTCAGAGGGAAACACCTGAAATGCCCCCAAAAAACAGACTTGATGACAGCAAAAACTGTATCACTTTAGTTAAAGGTCAACTTCACTCATTTTTTTAATACATCTGCAGTGGTTTCTAGGAATGAATGCCTTTACAGTCATTCTCTGGGGGAAAAAAGCTCCGGTGCACTTGCAGCTGGAGGAGAACGTACCGTAAATCCTCTAATATTGGCCTGTATTCCATTACCGGCCGGGTCTCCTATATTAGCCGGTCTGGCTGTCAGCGGGGGTAAATAAAGGCCGGTCTCTAATAGTGGCCGGGGCTACTATTAGAAACAGCGTGGGTGTGTTTTTTGTTTATGTTTTTTTCGGAGATCGACGGTAAAGTGAGCCCTCACTCGATTTTTCGAGGCGCACGTATACCAGGTTTTACGGTAACAGCGGACTAGTGGATCATAATCTCCGGCTGCAGGATGAGCAGAAACAGAACGAAAAATGCTAGTTAGCAGTGATCACTTCATCACAGGTAAGTAGGGTGACCAAACGTCCTCTTTTCCCCGGACATGTCCACTTTTCACCCTCTGTCCGGGGCGTCCGGGGGGGTTTCCTATATTGATGAAAATGTCCGGGTTTTCATCCAGGAGCCGGGTTTGAATTACAGGGAGCTGGAAGCCCTCAACAACACACCCAGGGAAGCCTGAAAAAACATCCTGTTTTATATTACATGGACTCTCAGCGCATTGTGGGTTTTTTTGTGCAGAGAGGACACATGATGCTGATTGCTGAAGCTGCGTCCTGCACGGCCACAGTAACATTCTCAAAGTGGCGCCACCAAAAAATATAATTAACACGCGATCGTTCATGTCCGTTCATATAATCTTCTGAGTTACTTCTGTCTTTTGATCGTATCTTTTATTCGTGTCTGACGCGCTCCGCAGCGGAGCGCGTCACCCGTGCGTTGGTGATTTCACCTCATCCTCGTGGCCGCCAGCGCACACTCCACTATTTTTCAGCCAGTAGATTCATTTGACCCGTTTAGTTCAAAAGCAACTCGAGGTGAAAGAGGAGGAAGCCAGGAAACAGTTTATTCTGGTGGAGTGAGAGGAGAAGCAGGAAGATCAGAGCCAGACAGGACAGGAAAATATTCAAATAAAAAACAAGAAAACAAAACAAAGTTCTTGAAAAGGGAAAATGTTGGTAGATTTATTCCACTACACCTTTTGACCTTCATAAAGCAATAATTCATAAGCATGTAATATTTATATATTTGATACAATTCATATCAACTTCTAAATTTAGTCCCACGTCCAGGGCCGTATCAGAGCATTTGGGGGGCCAAGGCAAACAGACCCCCTCACCCCCTCCCCGTCACTGGGCGCCCCCAGAATCCTCTGTGTAATTCAAACCCTGCCCAAAAGTATTAATTATAGTGTTTGCAAAAACACCTCGGTTTACATATAAATTGTTTTATACAGCCATTTTGTTGGCAGAATCTGATATTCATTTTAGCTCTAAGCCAGGTGTTCTGACAGAACACCGGGAAAAAATGGGTCCCAACATGGTTTGTGTGGCATTGCCATAGTGTGACGTCATCGGTAGGCACAGATCCCCACAAAATCTTGTTTTTATTCATTCTACTGGTAGTTAATTTTGCTCAAATTGAAATATAGGCCTGCCTCTAATTCTGGCCTCCTTCCAATAAAGGCCTGAACCAGGATGCGCTTGAGTAAATAAAGGCCCGGGCCTGTATTAGAGGATTTACGGTANAGGGGAGGAGAGATGGAAGGATAGGGTGGAAGGGGAGGAGAGATGGAAGGATAGGGTGGAAGGGGAGGAGAGATGGAAGGATGGGGTGGAAGGGGAGGAGAGATGGAAGGATAGGGTGGAAGGGGAGGAGAGATGGAAGTATGGGGGAAGAGGAGGAATGATTGAAGGATGGGGAAGGGAAGGAGAGATGGAAGGATGGGGTGGAAGGGGAGACGAGATGGAAGGATGGGGGAAGAGGAGAAATGATTGAAGAATGGGGAAGGAGAGATGGAAGGATAGGGTAGAAGGGGAGGAGAGATGGAAGGATGGGGGAAGAGGAGGAATGATTGAAGAATGGGGAAGGAGAGATGGAAGGATAGGGTAGAAGGGGAGGAGAGATGGAAGGATGGGGTGGAAGGGGAGGATAAATGGAAGTATGGGGGAAGAGGAGGAATGATTGAAGGATGGGGAAAGGAAGGAGAGATGGAAGGAAAGGGTGGAAGGGGAGGAGAGATGGAAGGATGGGGGAAGAGGAGGAATGATTGAAGGATGGGGAAGGGAATGAGATATGGGAGGATAAGGTGGAAGGAAAGGTGAGATGGATGGATGAATAGGGTGGAAGGGAAGGATGGATGGATGGGTAGGGTGGAAGTGAAGGAGAGATTGTAAAATAGCGAGGAAGGGGGAAAGAGATGAAAGCATAGGGTGGAAGGGAGATGGAAAAGAAGGAGAGATGAAGGAT